>CM032228.1:218000000-218472500 GCA_019009955.1 Riptortus pedestris | reverse complement strand
ATCAAGTTAATCATAATCAAGAAATCAGAAAATAAATTGCAATGGTTATTTTTCATTTTTTTTCAACAGGTTTTAGCAGATTTCAATTACGGGAAATCTGCGAATTTCGTAGTTTACAAAAATTATTATTCACCTTCTTAACTCGTCTGCTAGTCCACTTAATATATAAAAGGAAATACTATCCGAAATAGCGAACTCGACAAGTGTTATGAATAATGCTGGTCAATTGGATAGATCAATCCACTAATTCATTACTAAAAATCAGGTGAGTCTGAGATTTTGATACAACGTTTTCAGCATTCATGTATTTAATGAAGTTGTCTTTAGTCTAGATAACGCCTGACCATATACTTGCAGTCTTAATTTTTGGTACAAACCAAAAAATAAGTCATTGAACGTCTCCTACACGGTTTTAATTTTCGTTCAATACCACCTGATGTCATAGCCGATATATCTCCACATTCATAATAAAAAATAAAACTTTTCAAAAGTTCAAAATGGAGGCAAGTAGTGCTTTATCCAGTTGATGTTTAGGTGACTAAATGAACAAGACATTTGTAAAAATTATTCAAAAATTGCGTCATGAGTACGACCTCAAGGGAAATCTGCTAAGATGAACCTTTTAAAGCGTCCAGTTTAATAGTTTTATGTAAAAAGAAAAATCAAGTTCGTTAATGGCTGAAATCAGGCCAGTGGGAAGGGGTGGGGGTTTAATGGGGGATTTTTAGAATATTTCAAATATCTCCGTTACTATACGTTGGATTGAATTGTATAGAACCAATCTTATCGAAAATTAAATGTACTATAAATATTATTTTATACATTTATTCCGTATCTTGAATATTAACCTATATACTTACATTTATCAGTTTTCACGCTTCAGTAAACCCCCACTTCTACTCATGTCACATAAACAATACTCTGTTATATAATAAACCACTAAAAACCAAATATTGTTTTCAAGAGATGTTTATTGTACGAGATACGTGAAAATATGTTCTGTTGATCCTATTAAAATTGACTGAAATATTTCTAATTGCAGTTTGTATTTATTCACTTAATATTCACGGTGGTGTTGTGTTACCAGTATGTATGTTTATCTATTGTAAAACCTCACGAGGGAAATCTGTTTAGTTTATGCAGCCCCTGCGTGACGGAGGTTAGTTGTTGTTTCGTTTAGTTAACAAGAATCAAATTGATTTAGCTGGGTGTCTCCAGTTAAGGAACAACGTATGTTGAATTTATGTGCATACTAGATCAATTTTCCTTTGATGAAAAGGTGCAACTTGTTGTACATATTTCAAGAGATCTGGTAATTTTGTGAGCTGTTATTTACAATCGTTTGTTATTGCTTGCTCGCTTGATCCGCTTGCACTCTATTTGGAGTATATTTCTGCATTCCTGTAGGGCTTTGATTAGGTTTAGAAATAGGCATCATTCAATAAATTTCAGTCAGCTATTTGTCATACTGTGTTACTGCATTTTAACCGTTTATACTGTTGTTAAACCATCATTATGCATTATTTATGTCGATAAACCATTGTGTCAAACCGGCATCCAAGAAGTAGTAGAAACTATAAATAAACCACCTTTGTGTTCGGATTCAGCAAGTTTGGATGCACTTGTGTAAGCTGAGTACTTCGGTGGAGAATGCCACAAACGCCTGAGAGGAGACAAACATGATCTAACCAAAAATCGTGGGTACTATGTCATTGCTATTATGTATGTCTAAGTTATTGATAAACAACAATTCCTTACTCGCAATAACTACTATGCTAATACCAATCGCAACTGTTAAACAGGAATATTAGTACCTACTTGTAGGATTCAGGTCTGGGCCCTGGGTCATCGGCAATGTATCTGAACAATGTGTGATGAAGTCCATCCTTGACAACTGTCACTGAACGGGTTTTCAACCAGTAATCCATTTCCTTGTCTAGTAGCTGATAAAAACAATCAAATTATTTATCAAATGGTTATTAATAGTTGGCAGAACAATGATTAAGTAAAACTAACTGGCCCTGTGGGTCTCAGCGCAGATCTTCAGAATACTGTCTTTATATAAACATTCTTACCCAAAACAATATCAGAATAAAGGAGATAAATATACTTACGTCAATATTAGCTGTGATGAATTGAAAGTCGTGTGTGTATTTATGATAAGATTCCACCATTTGGGTCAGCAACGGAGGTTGACTCCTTTTCTCGTAATAAATTCTTCCTCCGTTAGGAACATGACCAATCTTCTTCACCAAGTGAAGCAGGTTGTCTATCATACCTTGAAATAAATCAATCTAAATAAATAAAAATCTATTGTTTGTCTTAAATTCGGAGTAAGTTTTTGAGAGCTAACTACCTCTAGGGCTAAGGACATATTGATTTCCACAATACATCTTCGCTGTAACAAATGTAAATATAACTAATTGTATTCAGAATACTTATTAAGCATTGAAATGGTGTTTTGATTCATAAGTATCAAAATTTAGACTCCCAATTTTAGGCCATTGCAGAACTGCATTCATGTTAATTAAGAATACCCCAATAGAAATTCTCTCCTATAGGGAAATCAGCTCCAAGATTTTTTAACGCCGAAATGAGTTGTTTGGTAGGATTGGATACGGCTTTAGTGGGCGATAAAGTGCTTGGGTCCTTGTGCCCTTTTTTCTCTGATCGTTACCAAACTGGACATTTAAATGTTTTATGTAAAACGGTACTTACCGATTATCGGAAGGCGAAATACGATTATTGGATCATAATTAAAAGAAAATCACTATATTATTTAAAATAACACTTCTAGAATTTATAAATGAAAAAATGGTTATCGAGAGGATACCTATTACTTACAGGTAAAATATTTACTATTTCAAAACTGCATATCGGTATTCGCTGTTTTTGCTATCGCTTTAGGCTGTTCATGCTTAACTTAATATCATAGTCATTCCGTTTCTTTTGTTATCAGAAAATAAGTGATCGTTTCTTGACAACACTTGGGGGTTATTATTTGGTGTATATTATCACCACTTGGTGATCGTTTATTATTACACCACTTGGACAGCTACCTTGCAGAGTTCATGTAGCAGACGACGGTCAGGAACGAACCTGCTTTCTTTATGCAGATACTTATTATACTACTTATTAATACTTATATTTCTCTTTTTTCTATATTCGTTGTAGGCGATTGAGTTATTTACCTTTTGCTGTATCTATCATGTCACAGATGAGGAGTCCATTAACAATCCAATAAGTATCCCAATAATATATTTCTCTGAATCTTCCACCGGGAACAACAAATCTAAAATATGTATAATTATATATGATTTCATCTATATTAAAAGTTATATGGCTTTGATAATAATGGCTGTCTTTGTCAGTATATATAATAATCTTTATTTGTCCCCATTAAAATATATAAACTCTTTTAATAATAGAAGTATAACACAAAAGCAATGAATTTTTCACGTAAAGGGACAAAAAATCTGGGATTCGCAACTCTCCCCTAACCCAAGGGATTATTTTCATCGCTCACAGAAAAAAAAGAGATCAAATACAAAATAGTAGAAATAACTGTCTTCAATGGAAATTTGAGAAACAAGTTTGAATTGAGATAATTCCCACTTGGCATTACTTCCACTTTTTCCTACTATGGCTAATTGGGACGAGTTATATACTGTTTACCTCCCATTTCTAGCTGGGGTGGGACTAAGGATTTTATTTAATGAGTTCTTCACTAAGTAAATTTCGGAAAGATCGGAATCGCGACTATGCTTACTATGTGTAATTAATGCCAACGCTTTAACACACATGAATAACCTGAGCCCCAGAATCTAAAGTGGCATTAGATTCTTCATTAGCATGCCAAAAGTTAAAAAAAAAATACCTTTGTAAACGTCTAGAGTTGAAATAAATGGACTTACCCATTTGGTAGATCTATTACAGAATGGCGGTCTGGATGAGTTTTGACTTCACTCGTGTGGATTCTGCTGAGATGTTTCCATATACTGTTCAACTCGGATGCCCAGTTCCTGAGTTGGGCATCTACTATCCGTGTCTGGATAGAAGGGTAAGGCACCCAATCTGGGGGATCCCATTCCTGGAAGCAGGTCCGGTCTGTTAGCTACCCTAGCGCACTGTTGTTTGGCTACCATACGTTTCCGACCACAAAATACTGTATTGAATGCTTAATATTGTGGGACACTACAATTAACTGGGCCCTGATAGTGGGCTAAAAGGGAAGGAACTGGTGTCTTAATGAATTGTGTTTTAATTAGTAGCCAATAGCGTGACCTTTTTTTAAGTCTTCTCGTCGTGCTGCAGTCTTTTGTGTGCAATAACAATTCACCTAAATTTCTTACTATTTTTAAAGGAATATTATTACTATTATCAGTTTGCTACCAAACAACAATAATAAATAATTACAAGAAATTCCTTTTAGTCCTTGGGAATTAACATAATCACAAATTGTTTATTTTTCGAAGTTTGCAAGGATAGGTCCTGTAAATTATACCAGTAATTAATCAAATGGATCCTATTGTGCCCTTCAACTGCACAACGAGTTCATCTTATGTTTATTCTAGATGTTTACATAAACGTTACATTTGTGTGGAGTATCAGTTATAGTTGTCATCAGTACTGTCAAGGCAGCTATTTTGGCTGAAGTAGAAACGAGATTTTCTCCAGGTTTTATCTTGTGCGACACCTTGCGTTAATATTTGGATTCGAGGCTCTCGTATAAGGGTATGAGGCACCCTATAGGACGATTGAGCCCACAATAGCGTTTATCCACAGACGTTGTTATACTTCTTGTTAAGCTTGCGAATCAAGCGTATCCACAGATATAACTTTCTTCCAGACTAGTAACAAGGTCAAAACCAAGAGTCATAGAGCAAACAGACGACATGTGAGTTCCGAGCTGGCTTACTTGTGGTTGACAACGGGCTGAAGCCTAGCAACTTGCATCATGTCTCACTAATAACAGACGGCAAAGAGCCGGTTTCTCAGATTGCGAAACAATAAAATAAAATGTCATATTCTTCTCCTCTAGTCAGCTGAACACCCAAAATCCGCCTCGCCAAGCCTGCAAAATAGGTTAATCTGGACAAAGTACATATATTCAAGCAACATAAGTCATAGAGGTCTCTGCCCAACCTCACCAGCCTCTCACATTTCTACTTCCCACGCCAGTTGAAGCAAGCAGTTGTAGTCTTACTCGAACCTTTAAAAATGGACTGCAAAGCGAACACTATCATCCTATGAGCCTTTTGTCACATATCTCTTAAAGGTTTGGATATGATAATTCTCCAATACTTTTTCTACAAGAACCTCCTCGCTCGAGTAGACAGATTTCCATTCAAAGTAACAGCCACCTCCACCCACTGGCATGGATTCAATTTTATCCCAACGCTACCACAGTTCTCACACATCAGGAAACTGTCGATAAAAAAAAAAGAAGCAAATAGTTAAATTTTAGATAAGCATGAAGATGTTGCGCTCTAATTGAAAATGCTTGTCAGCTGTAGTCCATGAACAAGACTGTGGCGACGGTCTCCAACGAGAGGAATGATGGCACTATAGTTTATTTTATAACCTATTCAATATACTGTTATTTATTAACATCCACGTCATGCTATATGGGTTACCTAGAGGTTACCACCCATACCAAATCGGGCACTAAGGGGTTTTATATTAGGATCGTCACTAAAAAAATACCACTTGTCTACGTGGGACTAGAAACCTGAACTCTATGATTACCAAGTTTATTAATGATTTGAGTAGTTGGAAGTCAGCTGGTACTATCGTCACCCCAATTTATGGAATTACCTTTAATTCCTTAGCCTCTTCAAAATTATTGACTACGAATTCTCGAATGCTTTCAGGCTTCAAATCTTTAGTACGTGAAAATTGATCAAAGTTAGCAAGGATCTGAAAAAAACAAAACAAGTGCAACATAATACAAATAATCATAAATAAAGTAATAAGAAAATTGGAATCAACTACAAAAATTATGGCTATCACTTTTTGTTCGAAAAACGGTTGTTAATAACGTTTCTTTTATTCCGTTACATAGTGGGGAACAGAGGATAGTTTGTATATTATGAGAATATAAGAATATACTATATATATATGATATGGATGATTCTTATTGATGATTTTAGAATAAGTGTGGATAAGTTCTTCAGATCATCGTTTGTTAGCCCTTGTTCTATTAGTATCTTCACCATTTTTTGATGGAGGACTCCTCTTGAGGCGGAGTAGCCCCATAACCGTTCAGTCCTGGATTTCGTATTTCTTTGAGAAATAGCGGCAACAAGGTTCATATATTCCTTTCTGAGGAATTGCAAGCAACCTCTTCAAATATATCCCAATCTGGATGGTTCTTTTTCAAGAGGTGAGCAATTTGAGTCCGGACCTTATGATGCCGAGAAATGCGCATTGTCTCGCCCCATTGGCAGGAACCTAGAACATGCGGGAGGGTTTCGGTCCCGGAAATTTGATGGGGAATTTGATGTTTTCCATTCATCAAAAGTTTCGACGCCTTTCCCTTTAAGAGGTACACCGCACCACTGATTGAAGGAACTTTGACGCAATTCTTGTCGAAAACTGAGAAATTTTTATTTTCATCAGCACGTAACTTGAGTGCAGACAAAAAGTCTATTATTTCTGAGCTGATGTTTCGGGTTAAAAGACCATATGGATTTCCGTCTCGCTTGAGTGCAGAACATACATTTAAATGCTGTAATGAAGCTTCCCAATAAGCATTGAACATTCCTAAACCTCTAACATTGCGGGAAGAAAAGGAAGGCTGGGGGTCTTTCAAGGGCGCGCATTGCAGGGGATATATTAGGATAGGCCATGCACATTGGTTCAAGATATTTAGCTTCTGGTCTGGTTTTAATAAGAACTATGACGTTAATTTATTCAATTTTTCCACCAGGGTGTTTATAAGCTTGTCTTTATCCAGCGAAATTTCTTCCTTGAACGAGACTCCCAGGTATCGGATTCTTTCATCTGGACCAATACTACGAAATATTTGGTCATCCATAGTCCTTAGTTTTGCAGAAATTAGCTTTCCCTTTTCTATTTTTATTGCTCTACTTTTTTCCGCATTTGTCTTTAATCCGATTTTTTGAAAATTGTCCATGACTAGTTCTACGAGATGTTCAGCCGATTCCTTGTCCTTAGCAATGAGGGCTATATCGTCGGCGAATCCGCAACATGATAGACTAGGTAAATTTTTAATTAATCGATATCCAAAAGCATTAGTAATATCGGGTTCGCTTAATTCTTGGAATATATATATATATGGGATGTCTATATGTTCGTAGTAGTTCCCAGCATCTAAAAGATGTTTCCCTCTTACTTCCACAAAAAGATTGATCCTTTCAGGCTTGAAGCAGTGAGTCTGAATGTAGAAGGTAAACAAAAATAATGTGTGTGTGTGTGTGTTTGTGTGTGTGTGTGTGTGTGTGCGTGTGTGTGTGTGCGTGTGCGTGTGCGTGTGCGTGTGCGTGCGTGCGTGCGTGTGTGTGTGTGTGTGTGTGTGTGTGTGTGTGTGTGTGTTGTGATGTAAGATACTGCACTGGTGGTCATAATTCTAACAAAACTCGATTTTACATACAATTTTAAGATTTAATATAAAACAAAAGATCCCGATTCCAGAAGTATGGTTTCCTTCTAGGCTAGACTATGCTTGCGCGGACTGAATAAGTGATGGGATGGAAAAGGCAAGAGAAGGATTTTCTAAGCACGGCAAATTCATTTAGCTCACTTTTGCTGCTGGATATTTCATTTTTCTGTCTACAAAGGTTTTGGAGTCACTGAATATTTCGGCCATTTGTACAACATGTAGTAATTCACCTCTGCAATATATATCACTGAAAAAAAAAAATAAATATATATTTTCATCGTCTCTTAAGAACTGAATATTTTAATCCTTTATTTATATAAATACAAGGGCTCAGGTTAGCTAAGTGAGTTAAAGGGTTGACCTTAATCTCACATGGTAAACCTAGAGTGCCGAGTTCGATTCTCGCCTGGGCAAAAGAAATTATTTAGTGACGGAATTCATTGAATAACATCCTAATATCCCACCCTGGCTAGAAAAGGGTGTTGACCTGTAGATAACCCGTCCCAATTAGCCTGAGTTGCAAAAAGTGGACGTTAATAAATAATAATAATAATATAAATACAACTCTGTTTGTCCATTACTATTTAAATTCATTATTTTTTTTTTAACATTTCAGACCATTCTAAAATTGAAAATCTTGACTGCCCGTCCGCCCGTTTGTTGCTCAATCACTTAAAAACAATTAGGAGTATTTCTATGTTTTTTTTTTATATTTGTGAGTCAACTATCCCAAGGAACAACAGAATTCGAATTTTTAACTGGGCGGGGGGTTACTACTAAGCTTTATGTTAATATGACGGGAGTAGGAGTGGGGGTTTACTGATGGCCAAAAACTAAAATATGGTAATATCTCGGTTAAATTTCAATATAGAGAAAACATGTACATTACACTTATAGAACATTACTTTTGTAGTAAGATTGATTCTATATAATTTTTCGATCCGGCACATAACAAAGGAGATATTTTGAATTTTCGAAATTCTCCCCCCTTTTACTGGTTCGAATTTAGCCGTTAACGAACTTTCGTCATCTCCTAGGTAGGATCGATTTTTCGTCATCTTCTGGGCAGATGTTGGAGGACATTTTTCTTAAATCGCGTCATGAGTACGACCTCAACAGCAGATTTCCCTTAAGGGGATAGATAAAACTACTGTGTTATCAATGTGACAGTGGAGCTCTATCCAACATCTAAAATTCAATAAATGTAGGCTAAGGCTCCCAATTCGTGGATGTTCTGAAAAATAAAAACTACTTTCTTCAGACTTATACTGCAATTCTTACTATTTAGTCCCTAAAACAAACGGCGATTCTTCTATTTTTGAACCGCTTGCAGCATCACTTTCATTTTCCATTGAAGCTTCCGAGTGGCATTCTCTTAACAACAAATACTTTAAACATTTTCTAACATAATTCTTGTAAGGGAAGCATTTATGCTTATTCAAACTTAACATTTTCAATAATCAGTCGGATTAAGCATTAGGTTATTTTTATTATATTACATATGTATTTTTGTAAATATGTTCTTGTCATGGGTTTTCTCCCTAGACTTCTACTATCTTGAACTTCCGAGTGCAGGTTAGCCATAACCAACGCCTCAACGCAGATGAATAACCTGACTGTGAAATATATTTTTCGTCCGTTAGATTATACCTGTATAAAACAAAAAAAAGTCCGTCACGCAGGAGCTGCGTTAATTAAGCAGATTTCCCACGTACACCATGTATTTGCATTTATCTCAAAAAGTAAAAGTTCAATGAGAACAACATTTGGTATTTAAGATTCTAATAAAGTATGTCATCATATAACGGAGTATTGTTTATGTGGCATAAGTAGGAGTGGGGGTTTAGTGAAGGCTAAAAGTCAAAAAAGTCCGTCACGCAGGGGCTGCGTAAACTAAGCAGATTTACCACGTGAAGTTTTACAATAGAGAAATGAACAGTAGTAGTAAGGAATCTCTAAACCTATTCACAAGAGACGAACCTAGCTCTCGGCGGAAACTCCCGAACATAGCCGACTCCTGCCGACCACACACAATACAAATGCAAATATCTCGGTTAATATTCAAGATACGGAAACAATGTATAGAACAATATTTATAGTAAATTTAATTTGCAATAAGATTGATTCTATACAATTTTTCGATCCGACGCATAATAACGAAGATATTTCGAATTTTCAAAAATCCCACCTCTAAACCCCCCTCCCACTGGACTAATTTCAGCCATTAACGAACTTGAAATTTCTTTTTACATAAAACGATAAAATATGGAGTTTGGTAATGATCAAACAAAAATTGTGACCGCTAGAGCGTTAAAAGACACATATATATATATATATATATATAGATAAATAGATAGATAGATAGATATATAATTTTGAACAGACCTCATTTTCGTCATCTCCTGGGTAGGATCGGTGGACATTTGAAGAAATTTTTCGAAAATCGCGTCATGAGTACGACCTCAATAGCTGATTTCGATTAAGGGAAATCTGCTAAAATGCAAATATCTCAGTTAATTTTGAAGTTAGAGAATAAATGTGTATAACAACATTTATAGAACATTACATTGGAAATAAGATTAATTATATACAACTTTTCGATCCGACGTAAAATAACGGAGATATTTGGAAAATTCGAAATTCCCCCTCCCAATGGTTTGATGTCAGCCATTAACGAAATCGACCTTTAGTTTTGTATGAAACAATTATATATCACGTTTGGTAAAGATAAGACAAAAATTGCAACCGCTATAGAGGTAATAGAACACACACACACACACATATATATATATATATATATATATATATATATATATATATATATATATATATATATAGATACCCGGCTTCGCTCGGGAATTCATTTGAGGCTGAATGGTGATGGTATTTTTTTGGCAAGGCTTTACTTTGCACAATATTTTGACATGTACCCGTCCCAGTGTTTAGGGCTAATACCCGTCTTTCTGTGGATTTGTTAATAATAAAATTAAATTTTTATGTACTTACTTCACTGTCCTCCATATTGTCATATTTCCCGTTTCCTGTGCATTATGCATAGATTTGAATTATTAAGGACAAAATATTAACATACATTTGAATTACTTTTTCCAGGTGAAGTACCTGGTAGTTCATATTGAAAAGAATTGTTGAGCAAATTTCTCTAAATAACAAAATAAACAACTTTTCTTATGTGCATATTTGCTGAAACCCCAATAGGAAACGAAATATCACTATTTTTTATTTCAGGCCTCCCTTATAAGCCCCACTCCTACCCATCCCTAGAAATGTTAGTATGGCTTATTATAAGGAAGGCGTTAGTGATAATACACATACCGAGTGTTTTATTTATTTCGGTTGAGTCTTTTGTGCCAAATGAAATTGTTGACTCCCCCTATAATTTTTAGCGTATAAAGCCTTTATACTTCAGTATACAATGATAGTGTATATAACAAAAGTTTCTCTAAATTATAAAATAAATAACTTTTGTTATGTGCATAACTGCCGAAAATGCAATAGGAAACGAAATATTGCTATTTTTAATTTCAGCCCTCCCTTATTACCCCCATTCCTGTTGGTCTCAGAGAGTATTACCTCCCCTATTCCAGGTGTGATTTCAGTCATTAACGAATATGATATTTAGAATGAATGAAACTTTCTAAATATCGAGTATGTATGTATCTGAGATAATAATGACACAATGAAAACAATATTTGGTATTTAAGCTTGAAATAAGACATTTCATAGTACTATATTGGCTTATTCTTTATGTGCAATGACTAGAAATGGGGCTCTACTGAAGGCTCAATATTGAAAAACATCCGTCACGGGGCTGACAGATTTCCCACGTGAAGTTTTACAATAGAGAAATCTTCATACTGCTAACACTTAACACCACCGTGAGTACAAATTACAAACGGAAACGAGAAATCTTACAGTTAATTTTAATAAGGTTCCAACTGAAACGGCTTCTGAATTGTAAATAAATAGGTCTGCCAACCACTCACAGCTGAATCTTTTTATTTTCCACCTTCAAAAACACCCCCTTCTACTCATCTCACATTTACAATAAGTCTATATGTGTTATATTCGTGTTGAAACATTTTATTTTACTCTGATCTAAAGTATAATGTTATTTTCATTAGATATTTACTATGTGAAAAACAATGCTGAATGTTTGATGTTATATCAATAACTTTTCTCTAGAGCTCTCAATTTATATTACTTGATCAACGCTGTGCTCAATATTTAGCCAATCCAAATAAAATTAAAGATATAATTTGCTAAGGTATCAGGTAGAGCGGCAGATTAAAGAGAGAGTAATTGTTCAAAATTTTAAAACATATTGTCTATCATATTACACATAATTATGTATTTATTTTTAATATAATTAATTTATAGGTAATAAACATTAAACAGTATTGAGAAAAATATTTATACAAAATAAACATAACATTTCTGAACATAATACAAATAGAGGAAAAATTGTAAACAGTGGTAAGGAGTGTAAAATAAATATTAATTGCTTTTTAATTTAATATGATAGATTTAATTCCTACAATTGCGGAGGATTCCTATAACGGTTGTTATAGATGTACATATGTGAGGAGGTATTGTGAGTATCCTCTTCCCTACATATGCAAGTTTCTCTGAGAATTGTGTATCTTTTGTATTTCCATATGATGTATTCAAGAACCAAGCAAGTTGCAGGGTGTGCATATTTGACGACCAACCTTATATTGCCCACTTCTAGTTGTTACACTTATTGATTTTCTACCAATCTCAGATGTGTAAGAAAATGTTATTAGTTAGGCCAGTTTGGATTTGAAGTTACTGGTTATAAAGTTAAGTAAATGGAATGATATATGAGGTTGTTGGTAGAAGCATGCAGAAGTAGGTCTTGATTAGAAGTATGAACAACATTTGCTATATTTTTATATTTTAAAAAAAATATTTATTAACGTCCACTTTTTTGCAACTAAGGCTAATTAGGACAGGTTATCTATAGGTTACCACTCTTTTCTAGCCAGGGTGGGACTAAGGATTTTATTTATTTATTTTTATTAGGCTCCAAACTCGTGAGGGTTATTTGTGCCTAGGTGGTCAAGGGTCCAATTTCGTTTTATTTCCTTTTCTTCGGTAGTCCCTCTTTTCAGAGATCCTGTCCACTCTTGGCCCCTTCTTCAGCCTTACCTCTGATGGTCTCTCCTATTTTCTTCTATGGCCGATCCTGTGATAAATACCAAAACACAGCAGTATCTTTTTAAAATCAATTTTATGTGTAAATACTTATCTTACTGCCTTGTGTGTCCATATGTTGAACTATTATTTATATTTATATTTAGTGAATTCCGTCACTAAATAAACTCCTATTGCCCAGGGCAGGAATCGAACTCGCCACTCTAGGTTTACCATGTGAGATTAATGTCGACGCTTTAACTCACATTGCTAACCTGTGCCCCTGTTTTTATATTTAGTAATGCTGGAAAAGCTTGATTGAGAGTAGAGATCAGAAGGTAACATCTTTTAATTGTGCTAACAAGTTTTGTGAACATACATATATCCGATAGGAGTGTATCAAGGTCCAACATTCAGCTAGACAATAATCATTAGCAAATTCTGATCTGAGGCATTGGGAGCAGTTTTATCTACTGTTTGCTTTTCTTTCCATGCCTTGATTGTAAACTTCTTATTCTTGAGTTTTAAGTTTGATGAAACATTGTGGTCTTGAAGATGCAAGATTCAAAATGGTATTGCGATGTTGTGATGCTATTGCTTGAAGTTGTTCCATGAATTTTAATTTGCATATTTCTCAGCAATCCAAGATAATACTACTTAGAACGGTAAATAATAAGTTGGTTTTAACAGATTTCCCCATATGGGAAATCAGCTATTGAGGTTGTACTGATTCGATTTTCGAATAATTTCTTCAAATGTTCATTGATTGTACCTAGTAGATGACAAAAATGAGGCCCATTCAAAATTATAAGTTATATACATATGACTGCTACCACTCTAACAGTGCAATTGTTATATGATCATTACCAAACTCGATATTTAAACGTTTTATATAAAATTTAAAAAAAAAAAAAATATTACTAACTACTCCTTTAAGCAGATTTCCCCTTAAGGGAAATCAACTATTGAGGTTTTAAAAACATAAAACAATTCCCTAAAACATCCATCGATACTACCTAGTAGATGACCAAAATGACATCCATCAACTAAAAATTATATATAAACATATATACATGTACTCTCACCTGCTGTATAAGCGTTTCATGCAAACTAAAGGTCAAGTTCATTAATGGCTAAAATTAAAGCAGTTGGAGAGGGGAGTTTAGAAAATTTATAATATCTCTGTTATTATACATCGGATCAAAAAATTGAAAAATACTATTGATGCTCGACAATTGTTGTTCCATACATTCTTTCATTGCTGAAACATTAAGCACATTATTTGTACTTCCTTGTTTTTCACCCTTGTGTTGTTCCTTGTCCCACTTCTACTCATCCAAGTTTATTTAGAAATAGAGAATATATCATAAGAAGAGATCAATAGTCTTACCAGCACTCTGCTTAGTTTACGCAGTCCCTGCTTGATGGACTTATTCATTTCCCAGTTGTCTCAATTGAATTTATTTATAGAGTTATGGATAAATGAGCCTCTAAATAAGAATATTAAAAAATAGCTCAAAGAGTTAATTAATTCTAAAATAAAAGAAAAAAGTTGTAAATATATTTAAAAAATAAAAATGGGAATCTAAAGCTAAAGAGATAATTTTCATTTCTAGATAAAATCCTTAGTCTCACACTGGCTAGAAATGGGTAGTAGTAACTTCTAGATAATCTGTTCTGATTAGCCTTAGCAGCAACATCAAGTGAACATAAACAAATAACATTTTGAAACCTTAATCCTTCAAAATTACCATAAAACTGCTGTAACAATGCAAAAAATGTAATGAAGCTAATTCTATAAAAAAAAAAAAACTTTAACTGATATCAACTATAAAGCTCAAATAAATAAAAAAATCATTTTCAATAACCTTGGGTTGTGATGAATTTAGGGTTTGGTCAATATTGGATTCGAGTTACATTGAGTGAAATAACAAGGCTCATAAAAATAAGACAAAAAGTCAAATTACCCAAGTAATATTAGTGCTAGACAAACATGTTAATATTATTAAATCATGTTGATAACAAGTTTAGTAATATAACATTTTTGGATTTGGCACAAAATAATGGAGAAATAGATAAGTTTGTCTGAGCCCTGAGGCACAGGTTAGCATGTGAGTTAAAGCATTGACCTTAATCTCAGGTGGTAAACCTAGAGTGGTGAGTTCGATTCCCGCCTGGGCAAAGGAATTTATTTAGTGATAGAATTCATTAAATAAAATCCTTATTCTCACCCTGGTTAGAAAAGGGTGATAACCTGTAGATAACCCATCACGATTAGCGTTAATAAATAATTTATTTTTACTTTGTCTGTTATTCCTTGTCAAAACCCCTCCTTCTCTTGGTCCACTTTCATACATTAATGAGCAAATGTTTAGCTTTATAAAATAAAATAAAAAATACAGTTAAAAATGACCTACAAATCTACTGAAGAGCTTACTCTGGGTCAGTCAATTCATAGTTTTGACTAGGCTATCATGTCAGTTGACTACAAAAATGTAAAATACTAATGAAAATTTGTTACAGCTTTTAGAAGTCTCTGTGAATAATACCAGTTTCAGTGGACCCCTTAACAGAGCCAAAAATCGATATGACAATATTCATAGTAAATTTAATTTGCAATAAGATTGATTCTATACAATTTTTCGATCCGACTTATAATAAAAGAGATATTTTGAAGTTTTCCAAAATACCCCTATTAACTCCCCTCCTGTGGGTCCCATTTCAGCCATTAATGAACTTAACCTTTAGTCTTACATGAAACGCTTATACAGTAGGTAAGAATCAATATAATTTTAGTTGACAAACATCACTTTCATCATCTACTAGGTAGGATGATGGACGTTTTAGGTCATTTTTTGAAAAGTACAACTCATCATGAGTACAACCTCAATAGGTGATTTCTCTTAAGGAGAAAACTGCTAAAAGGAAAAGTACTACAATCACTTAATAAAACATCTAATGTGGGCACCACATGACTTCCTTGTACTCCTGTTAAAGCAAACAAACAAAATATTTTGATATACTTTATTTGAAAATAATATACGAGATCTCTGTTCCAATACAACAGATCAAAAAATGTCATAGAACATGAATTATAGATTTTTCCATGATAAAAGTAACTGATAGGTACTACAAAAATTTGCAAATTTTTATTGCCACCCCTTCCACAGTGATCAAGAGGGTAGGTGCTCAACTAAAAATGTTATACATATGAAATGGGGAAGTTCTAAATATGAAATTTCAATATCCAAGGCTAGTTGTTTTTGAGTTATACGAGATACACACACACACACACACAGATATATATATATATATATATATATATATATATATATATATATATATATATATATATAAACTAATCAAAATGGCTTTAGGGAAAGTCAAAACAGATAACTGCGTTGAGATTTGAAAACCGAAAATATTTATTATTACAATACTTCCTTTACTTTGTACAAGGAAGTAAAAATGAGAGCCCATGGCATTTGTAAACCTGGAGAAATATAAGAACATTATAGTAGGAATTTAGTCGTCAGTAAATCTTCATAATGAGATTGAGGACATTGTCGTGTCTCTGAAAAGTAATTCCCGTGGGCCTGACAAAATCTCTTGGAATCACTGAAGGGTGTACAAGCATTCCCAACAGAAACGAAATTTATTAGTGAGTTTTGGTTAACTACCTTTAAAATATTCTCAATGGAAAATGTTTATTTGAAAACCGACAAAATTAAACACCTCCTCGCAGCAGTTATGACTTAAATACTTCAATGAGAATTTAACAATTACAATGTGGGATGTACAATTTTAAATTGATGTTGATGAAAGTCAATACTTTAGCTTTTTAGAGGAATAGAATAATATATTTAGTTTGATGACAATAATTCTTCCTATTCCTGTTTTATATGTGGTGCCTGCATCAGATTTTTCATTTTTTAAAGAGGTCGTAGTACAAGTCTTGGAATGGATGTTGTTTGTTTTTGGAACATTCTCAATCATATCTTGTTCATGTTCCTAATAGCATCCTCCCATTCATTATCAAAACTACTCAATTGTATGACAGTTTGCTGACCCAGCACAAACTTTTCATCACATTACTCACCTTTAATCCTTATTTATTTTGTGTTTATTTATTTTCTTATAAATAATTAGGAAAAGGGAGATCTAAAATAACTTTGTAAAAAAACAAGTTTGTTTATTTATATAAACATAGTATGTATGAGCATAGTGAAGAAACGAGTGTTATGAAATACATACATACATATGTATAAGTTGTCTAATTGAGCTACATATACAATACAAATACAGTGTACACCTCACAAAGAACGGTTTGAAACTGAAAGTAAGCTATCCACAACCAGTTATATGAACCGAAAGGGTTTCACAGAATCTAATGCAATGAACAAATTAGGTAGTGTATACAGTTCTAAGTAAACCAATGGCTATTCAATATCTAATTTCATTGAACAAGATACAAATATGTAAGGAATCAGTTTATGAGAAATAATTAATGATGGCTTCCTTATAGCCGTACTGAGAAAAATAATTTTATTCAAAGTAACAATAATTATAACATACCAATAAGTAAATTAAATGATCAGTTTAATTAAAATTACACATTAAAAGAAAAAAAAAAAACTGGTTCCGATAATCGAATTTTCTGATAATTGACATTCGGATAAGACGCTCCACTGTATTTGTGTAATTTTGAAGGTACCAAAAGTGATCAATATCACTAGTCTTAGATGTTGTCCCATCACCATGTACTTGGCTTAATTTACAATTAGAACAATTTTCTTGGCAACAATCACCAAAGCCAAGAATTGCTCCTTCCTCAACTGTGATCCTGACCTATATCTATCTCTATAACCAAAGATCTGAATCATTCTGCTAAGAATTGTAGTTTATGTGTATATTCCCCATGCTTCTTTTAGCTTTTGCAAGGCCAAACTTAAAACTTAGGCAAGGCAGAATGTCACCTTGCCTGACCCTGCCCAATGCACTTACTGCTATTCATAGAACTATTATTATTAAATTAATGGGTTAAAGAGGTGAATACTTGAAGAGGGAGAGGGAGGGGTGAGAGAGTGAGAGTTAAGGGATAAAAAGAAAACTCGCAACTTAATATAAACAATGGTGATTTTTATTTTACATTTTAATTTTATTTTTTTAATTAAAAAGTGCTACTATTTTTTTAATATGATGATCAGTCGAATTTGAGTCAAGGCATTTCCTTATCAATTGACTTACAATTGTTTTCTTATTTTATCAATTAAAATGTTTGGATTTTCGGCACTTGAATAATATTTCTAAATTGAATTAATTGGCTTTACTTACGAATAGTATAGACAAAACAACACATTTCTTAATCTAATTGGCACAGATTATAAATGAGTAAAATTTATAATTTTATTATTTTTTTTTAGTTTATAATACAATATTTACAATAACTTATCTACAAATTAATCAACAGAGCACTTGCTGCCATTTACGATTAACATAAATCTTCAAGGAAACCCATGCGTACAATTTAAAATATACATAACACTCAATTTACAAAACTTCAAAAGAACTCAAATTTTTTTGTATCATTCATACATAAATTAATAGAATTATGGCAAGCTTTGTTTCCAATATGAGCATTTCTAGAGGTAAGAAATCTTAATTTACAACTTAAATATACATAATTTTCAACTTCAGTCTTACTAAGAAACATTATTATATGAATATTTACAATTTGTATATCTCTACATTAAGTATCAAATAATTATTATACATTATGTATACATACTGTACATTAAATTTCTTTCGAAGAAATAAATTGAATATGATTTACTATTTACAATATTTTATATATATTCATATATATATAAATAGTAGTAGGTACTTTCATAGTTATAGGCCATCGTCAAAAAACAAAAATACCCAAAGTGAAAATCGAAAAGTGAGGGTAATGATAGTTCAAACAGAAATGTTAAAAATAATAATAGTGAATTAATTAGGCAAAATTAATACAAGAGGAAGATTGGAAATTTTGGGGATCAGCTGTCAATTAAATTGAAATGAATGAAAAAGATGATATTTGAGATTTTTGAAGAAAGTTATTTTGGAAATCTTGAGTGTTTTAAGTCTTAAACCATGCAGTGAATATATTATCGATGATAAAATAGATTTTTAATTTTGACAATTTGATAAATACGTTTTTGCTATTGCCTACATGCTTGGGATTAGATAAAACAAGTGATTGAAAAGTTTTGAAGAAACTGGGACTATATAGTATGTTCAAAAGATTTATTAATGAGGCCCTTAGTGAGAAAAAATTGTCTAACCCACTACACTTATGAATGAGTGTCTGGAGATAGCACAAACATGGGTTCCAGATCTTGCACGAATATAAGCACCTACTAGCTCCACCCACCTGCCTCATTCACACCCATTAGTCTACCGTACAGCAATTTTCTCTCTTTTGCCATTAGTTTTGGCTGTCTCATAGTGAACATGAACATGAACATTTCATTTTGATATAAGCCACTCTTCCAAGTCATTTAAAAGATCACAGTAACAATTAAAAGGATCGTTAAGCCTACCATAAGGCAAATTTTTTGTAGGATTTGAGAGAAGGGTGTGGATGTTAATTATTCCTTAAAACTTGACTTGGACAAGCAGGACATTTTAAGAGTTTTCGTTATGATTCATGAAAAATAATCAAGCCTAATTTCATAAAACCAAAGCTCATAATACAGGCTGGCGGATGAAAGTTCAGTTGCTCATACAAGATTGACTGATTTGGAACCCTTGTAAGTGGGCTGCCTGCAAGAACTCGTCTCACCTCGTGTAATGTTAAGTTAAATTAAAATTTGATTTTCTTTGTTTGAATTTTGATACACATAAGTTACAGCTTTTACTAACAAAAAATATTTCCAACAATAACTGATTCCTAAAGTGCACAACCTCCCTAAAAGAAGAATGAGTTTATTTCGACCAACCTTTTTAAAGACCATTATAAGGAGTGAAATATGATATCAACAAAATGTGGGTAAAATGTAAAACTACATTTGCATAGTGAGTGGAAGAGATACGAATGTCTCTAATGTATCCTCAGATAAATCAGGCAATGGCAGAGCTAAAGCTATTTATTATGGAACTTAATTTTACAGAATCTCATCAGTTTCGAGAGCCCCCTCATATTACTGTCATAATGGTCAAAATAATAGGCCTCATAAATATGGTTAAAATTTGTCCTCTTAAATTAGTTACATATTTTTTTTTTCTTTTTCTTTTTGTGTTCATTTATGAATTACATCTACAAACTAAAATCAGCACTTATAAAGTCTCGTCTCATAAATAATTCGGTGGATAAACCCAGCAATGCTAAATCATAGATTACCCTTTTCAATAATATATAACGAAAAAATATTCACCTGTGTAGCCAATTTTATATAATAATTAAAAGTTAAGTTTGGTGTTTTATGGGTTTAGCCCAGCTAATGGTAGAAAATGAATTTCTTATATGAAAAATGTGCTCAAAAACAACTTAATGAGAACTTTTCAAGTTAGTACCATTATATTAAGGAGTATATTAGTTTCTAAAAACTACACAAAATAATTACCAAAATAACATAAATTAGATAAAGCTTGTTACATTTAGGTTTTGGTTGGATCATATCCCATCAATTCACTCCAACACGTGGCATGGAATTATTTGAAGCCAAAAAAAAATTATAATAATAAAATTAAATTAAAAAATATGTTTTCTCTATTGTAATATTAATCATATTCTTACCATTTTATTTTATTTCTTAAAACAAAACTTCTTAAATTTGAAATTATATTTTAATTAAAAAGTGGTTAATTTAAAATAAAAAAAAATTAATTTACAAAAATGGAGTAATCAAATAAGTAGACCAGCATCAAATTATATAATTAATAATATATCAAATGGATTTTAAGGAGATAAAATCAATAATTGGTGACTCAGTTTCCAGTCTTAGAAAATTCAAGATAGAAAAAGCAAGTGTTATCACCCTCCATCAAGTTATCAAAATGTTAATTTTACACTACAAAATTACTATAGAATGGGCAGGCATATTTATCACTATTGTGTCGGAAACAATTGTATCGAGTTTGTCCAAGTTAAATGAATTTTGAATAAGAAAAAGTATTTGAGTAAATTGTCATAACAAAAAGTTGGAAGTATCTAATTAGCACAATTGTGACCAACAAACGATTGAGGAGTAACAGCCCATTTAATTCGTCTTCTGACAACTGTGATGAGTAGCCAAAAATGACATAGCCAAGTTACAAATTATTTCAATAAGAAAGTGGAAGATCTCCAGTAAGAATGATATCTGAAGAAGTCAAAGATAATTTAACGTACCATTTTTTGTCAAATAATTATATGAAATAAGCTTACTCCTATGGATTATTTTGGGAAGCTCTTTAATTAAATAAGAGATAAAATTGGACAGCTAAAATGGCACAGTAAATGATAATTTAAAATTAAGAATGTAAAAATAATAAATAAAATACAGTGTGTTAAATTATACAAAAGGAACAACAAATCAAATTTAAAAAAAAAAACGGCCACACAAATGAAAGCTTTTACAACTTTCTTCAAAGGATACATATAAAAATAATTCTTATGTACAAGCACATAGTTATTAATTTGTACACATATACATAAATTACTAATCTTGCACTTTTAACAGTCGGAACCTAACATTTATAATAAATAAACTTATTAACCTTAAAAGAGTTAAAAATAAAACCAGTATACTTATTGTTTCAATTTACAATAAATTAGAGTTGATCTGAACACTTTGAAATGACAAATTTAGAATATAAAGGTATATATGACCAGACACTATATGATTTTCATAGATGGATCTGGATGCAATTTATATAATGTTTTTTTCACACGAAGTGCAGTTAGCCTCACTGCAGGATTCGCATGCCAACACTCTTGCATAATTTTTGCAAGGACATTTGTAACCTAAAACAAAATCAATTATATTAATTTAGTATTTACTGAAGAGAAAAAAAATTCTAATAAAGCAAAATTCTAAAAATGCATGGCTCACATAAAAAATAGTACAGTTAAAAATCTAGATGGGGCTCACTCAGGCTAGCCATATGAGTTAAAGTGTTGGCCTTAATCTCACATGGTAAACCTAGAGGAATAGGAATTTATTTAGTGACGGAATTCATTAAATAAAATCCTTAGTCTCACCCTGGCTAGAAATGGGTGGTAACCTGTAGATAACCGGTCCCAATTAGCCTTAGTTGCAAAAAGTGGATGTTAAAAGTCTTTAGTAGTTCTGCAGCAGTTGTATTGCAAAATTTCAAAAATCAGTACTGATGCTAGCGGAATAAACTAATAAAAAATTTTTGTGCATTTTATTTTGTTAATTCTTTAATGAGCTGAATCGGTCGAGTAGATATGTAGGAAATTTAGATTTTTCAGTATAGATTTGTATTGACCAAGGAAGAAGTGTACTGATTAGGATCATGATTAAAACCTCCCTGTTAATAAAAAAATATCGCCACAGAAGCAACATTAAGGTAGATGGCAGGGTTTCTAATGGTTAACATAAGAACATCAAAGAACAGCGGAATTCAATTAATTCTGAGAAGACTATAGTAATTTGAAATTCAAATAATTGAATGGTACAATGAGAACACCCCTGAAGGCTTTACACCTCATCATTTTGTGTAGTCTAAGTCAAGAGAAAAGAGATTTTCCAAAACTTTTATCTAATGTCCACCAATCCTAAAGTAGCTGTTCGGTGATCAAACAAATCCTAACACATATTTGTCTGTTAAATCACAGTCATATTTATTTTATTGAGACCAAACAGCATATTTTGATGTTTCATTTAAAAGGGATAAAGTATCAAATAAAGAATAGCTTTGCTGTTATTCTTCATGGAAAATGTTATGATAACCAATGTTTAACGATAGTCATGTTATTTACAATTGTTGTTGTAAACGCTGTACTGGCTCTGGAATATTAATATTACGGGAGTTATTTGCATCATTTAGTTTTCGGCCGTCAATAGTCTAACCATCCCGCCTCCTACTTATGGGATTTTCACATTAAGCTGACAGACATGAGTGGCATAAATGTCTAATGTTCAACTTAAATTTCATTCTTGTTTACACAGAGGTCCTGCTAAGAGAGAATAAAGAATAAAATGTAAGGTTATAACAGCTGTATTTCAGTCATAATCATGCAAAATTTATTTAGTTTTCATTCAGGATATTATGCTGTCAGTATATATTGTTATATTGTTTCATGAGGCCAATATATAAACCAAAAAAGTCGGTCACATTGATGGTGCATAAACTAAGATTTCCCACATCCTGGATTACGACACGCTGCTCCCATTTCACCTCCATATAAAATCTTAATTAAAGACCACACAAACAATATTTGTTATATAAGGATCGAATAAAATAGAGTATTAATATCAGCTTATAACTAAAAAATGCAAATATCTTAATTAATATTCAAGCTGTATATAACAACATTTATATATCATTTAATTTGCAATGAGATAAGAGCTTGCAACTTTTCAATCTGATGTATAATAACAGAGATATTCTGAATTTTCCAAATCCCAACTCTTCCCACTGTTCTGATTTCAGCCAATAATGAACTTTATCTTTAGTTTTATTACATAAAATATTCTAATATCAAGTTTGAAGTTTCCTTAAGGGTAACCAGCTAATAAAACAAAGCATTATTTCAAAACTAACAGACCATCGAACATTTCTAAAACACTATTAAAATGCACAAGAGTTATATTTAGAATATACAAGAGAGTGACCCAAAAATATGCCTAAGCTGGCCATTTTTAATTAAACAATATATTGACCACAATCTCGGACGTCTGGCCTAGCTCTTTAAAAAATAAAAGGTGAAGTAATTTAAAAATCATAAAACTTAGGAAGAATTAAACACTAAAGTGTAATACAATAATAACCTGGTTATGCTGCCAGCGAGTTGATATATGTGGTCGATATCCCCTCACACAGACAGCTAGGTGCATGTCATCAAATGATGGGTCACTCGGAACTACATCGTGATATGGGAGGGCATACTCCTCAGCCTCCATACCCCACTTCTCACAGCTACCTTTTGTAACACATCTCCTGCAAATAATATCATACAATCAATAACAACTCATAAAAATAATAAAACATTACTTAATAACAATTAAACACTTCTATTTCCAAAAGGTACAGAATCAAAATATAAAAGCAATAATTCTTGTATTTGGATTCAGAAGAACAAAGGAAAAACAACTAAAAGTTATAGAGGGTAGCCAAGAGTGATGAGGCTCATTATTAGTTTTGATATGAGGTACTATTAAGCGGCCCTTACACGGTCATTAATAATGACATTACCAGTAATGACATTTTTTGCGAACGCACTTCATTCCAGATTATCATTACTGTAAAAACCTTACACAATCATTTTTAATGTCATTACTTTCCTTCAGTACAGTGGTGGTCTCTGTCAAAGCAAGACGTATAAAATAAAATGGATCCACACAAAACCGCTTGTATTGCTATAATTTTGGCTTTAGCTACAAAACGGCGAGTAAAACGTAAACGTTGGATGAAGGAGTGGTTAAAAAAACGTGAACAGTATTCTCATATTTTGTTATTGAATGAAATTAGAGATACCGAAAAATAAAACAACATAATTTAAAAGCATTTTACTTACTTTTGAGTTCCCAAGGTCAACAGGTTGCTCAAAATTGTTAATAAATTGCAATGCGTGTAAAACCCACGAGGACGGTGAATATACATCGTCGGCTCCAGCCCCTGATCTTGTGGAGTCCTCTATTTTTAGCAGATTTCCCTTAAGGGAAATCAGCTATTGAGGTCGTACTCATGATGCGAGTTTCGAAAAATTTCTTCAAATGTCCATCGATCCTACCCAGGAGATGACGAAAATGAGGTCCGTTCAAAATGATATATATATATATATATATATATATATATATATATATATATATATATATATATATGTATATTTGTCTGTTAATGCTCTAGCGGTCGCAATTTTTGTTTGATCTTTACCAAACTCGGAATTTAATCGTTTTATGTAAAAAGGAAGATCAAGTTCGTTAATGGCTGAAATCGGACCAGTGGGAGGGGGGATTTTTGAAAATTCAATATATCTCCGTTATTATGCATCAAATCGAAAAATTATATAGAATAAATCTTATTGCAAATTAAATGTACTATAAATATTGTTCTATACATTTATACTGTATCTTGAATATTAACCGAGATATTTGCATTTGTATTCTGCGTGTGGTCACCAGTAGGCTGTTCGGACTTTCCGCCGAGAGCTCTGGCGGACGTTTCTATAACTATTCGTCCCTCGTGAATAGGTTTAGAGGTTAGGTTAACTGTTTTTTGGGGCTAGAAACTACTGGGTTATTACGCCCTAAATAATGTTTTAGGTTTAGAGGTTTCTTACTACTACAGTTGTTATTAGGCAGATTTCTCTATTGTAAAACTTGTGGGAAATCTGCTTAGTTTACGCAGCCCCTTGCGTGACGGACTTTTTTTTAACTCTTTTCGGTAGTTACATCTGAGAGTATTAATTTTACGTCTGACGTCAGATATCGTGGCTCTAGGTTTGCATTTTTCGTAGACTGACAGCAGTTTCACGAGTGCGGCATTCCTTTTATTTTTATAATTTGAATCTGAAGGATTCCATAATGCTGGTAATTCTTCGTACATTGATATAAAATATTGCAAAACATCACTGGTTTCTACACAATCACTCTCCGGAGCCGACATGTTGTCTTCACAATTTCGTGTGGCAGACTGAGTAATGATGCCGCACACCTTACACTATCATTATTAATGACAGTATCCCCTCCCGCCTACAGTAATGATGTGCCGAGATCAGAAAATCCGGATTCGCATCATTCCCCCTCGTCATTCCAACTTTGTCGACGTTACACGATCAGTATTAATGTCATTCTGATAAAGTAATGTCATTATTAATGACCGTGTAAGGGCCGCTTTATGAGATAGGCTTGACAAATGAAATTCCTTATAATAATACATAATACCAAAAACTTGGAGTAATTTATATTTAAATGAACAACATTCCAAACATGCCAGTGACTGCAAAGCTATGTTATCTGTTAAGAAACAAAAATTGAAATACCTTCATATATATATATATATATATATATATATATATATATATATATATATATATATATATATATAAAAAATTCATTACTTATTAGTTACAGTTACTAATTAAATGCTTTGAATTACTTGTGCATAGTTTCCGACTTTAGCTTTTAATGCAATCTTATTACAATTTAAGCAAAACTATATTTTAATTTACAACACAGACAGCAGTAATACAACAAAATATCTGAAGAGGATAATGTGACAAAAAAATACTGAATTTTATCGGAAATATAT
The DNA here is from genome assembly GCA_019009955.1 of Riptortus pedestris. Taxonomy (NCBI): domain Eukaryota; kingdom Metazoa; phylum Arthropoda; class Insecta; order Hemiptera; family Alydidae; genus Riptortus; species Riptortus pedestris. Next base: position 218,446,237 of record CM032228.1, on the reverse strand, counting down.
ATGGAACTTCTCTGATGAAGCTAAACAATATTTTAAGCATACTAGCCAGTAAGTACTGAGACAACTCTTACACCGACAGGAAAGAGAAAAGTAGTTACAAGGAAGTTATGTTAAAATAGTTATTTATTATACAAGTGACGAAAGTAGATCATTTTACAACTCGAGTGAAACGTTTACCCACACGAGAGTTGTAAATTCTACTTTCGTCACGAGTGTAATATTAAATTTTTTCTGTAATCGTGTAATACATGATCAGATCTAACCAGAATATGAACAAAATTAGGATGTTGTGAAGATTATGGTATGTTGTTGGTAGGTTATAAGCATGGTTGTGAAAGGTTATAAGCATAGTTATAAAACAACTAGTGATGATTGTGAAGTAGTGCAGTTATAAACAAGCGCAGGTTATAAACAAGGAAGGTAATTATTATTATATTTAAATTTTAAAATATATTGATTATTTCCACCAATAATTCATTCACTTTTCAATTTATTTTGTTAAAATAAATTCTTACAATGTTAAGAAACATTTAAAAGCATTTAATTTCCAACTTCAAATTATTTTTTAATTTATACTTATTACTAATTAAGAAGGCAATTCACTTTCTTCACTCTATTGCAAAATGTTTCACTTTCTTCACTCATTTCAGTTTAGTAATGTTACCATTATTCAACGATTACAGAAAAATAAATATGTGAATAGTTAGATAACAATAATAAAGCAATATATTACCTGCACATCTCCCAGAAGACAAGACTAAGTGCATATATGTCAGCCATTTTAAAAGCGTCGAATGACTTGGTGTCTAAAACTTCTTCCAATACCTCTGGTGCCATATACCTTCGTGTGCCTACTCGTGTGTTGGGAGTGATGTCAATTTCATTAGATTCACTGAAAATTAAAATTGATCATTAATACATACGAAAGAAAATTTTACATATATAAAATATTTGTATTGTATTGAAGCTATGAAATTTGCACAAATTTGACTGGACCGGTAAATGTTAACAATATTTTGGGGACAAAAATTTAATGATTAAATTTATTTTGTATGGCTATTGTTATATTAATATATAAAAGGGAAGGAGGAAAGATATCCACAGGGTAAAGAGAAAACACTACATTATTTTGGGACCTAGAACCAGTGAGAGACCACTAAAGACAGGCTAGGCTTGCTAAGAGTGTTGATAAACAAAAAGTGTGTGAGAGAGAGAGAGGAGAAAGTGGGTAGGGTGAAATTCCCTCTATGTAGAAAAGTGTAGGTTGGTTAATAATTAGGAAACTCCACTCGAAACCAAATTCGACTGAGAACCAAACTTCTGTAGCCAACATAAGCTGATTAATGACAATACAAGTGTTACCCAATATGAGTATGCATGAGTTGACAGCTTTAATGTGCTTCTAACATGGTAATAGTAAGATTTCGATAAGGAGTGAATAGTAAATAAAGTACATTAAACTTCAATATGGGGGAATATTGGAAAAAATGCAAGTGAGTGGGCTGTAGGCCGTGCTACTTTCTGACTTCATTCCTGATATCCAATTTTAAATTTCAGTGATGGATTAAAAAATTGTGCCACTCAGATAGGATCAATGAACATTTGAATTGTTCATAAATCCCACGAATAGAACAGCAAAAGCAGACTACACTTAATGAAACTCTGCTATACCCTTTTTGATGTCTTTCCCACATTGGGAACCATCAATCCAATTATAGTACAAAATAAAAATTTATTAATGTACAATACCTTATATATCTAACAGCTAATCCAAAATCTGCAATGGCACATTCTCCGTTCCTCTTGACAAGAATATTTCTTGATTTGATATCCCTGTGAGCGATGCCTGGTTTCCCTCTGGTCCCGAATATTTCTGTGTGTAAGTGGGCCAACCCTGCAGCCGCTGATCCTGCCAACAGCTGGAGAGCTTCAGGCTCTATCACAGTAGACCTCAGGTAATCGTAGAGTGATCCACGCTCATGATAGTCTGTTATTAACAACATCTGCGTCCAAGAACCTGTTCCTTTGATGTCTGCCGCTATGAAACCTGGAATTTAATTATTATTGCTATTAATACTATTTTTTCTACTATCTAAAATAAGTTAATAAAGTTAAGTGTTCAACTTTGCCCATATGAGGAATGCGATGAGCCTAGAGCACGCAACAACACAGCTCTGAGAATGTTATCTGTGATAGACTTTGACCTTTCAACTCTCAACCTTAAAACTGAAACACTTTATTCACTAATTATTATTATAATTGGAGGGCTTGATTATCAGTTTCCTGGAAATTTTTTGTAGGGGGAACCAGTAAATAGGTATACTTCACAGGGACAGAGGAATTTTCTAATTATCCTAGTAATACCTAAAAGCACATATTTTTATGGAAAAAGTATGTCTTCAGAAAAATTTAAATTACACCTGTATCTACACATTACAAACTACACCAGACCAACACACAAACAAAAACACTAGAAATGTAAACAACCCAACATGAATGAATGAGGACACAACCCACCACACGAAAACAATTTACCTAGACGCACGCCAATACCCTTTGCTTGACAGATTTGAGGTAAGTTAACATACTTGGACTAAAACGGAGACAACCCACCACACGAAAACAATTTACCTGGACACTAGCTATTACCCTTCGCTTGACAGATCTGAGGTAAGTAAACAGACTTGGACTAAACGTAAACAAACTAATACGGTGACCAGACGCATAAAACCTACTGACCAACAGACATCTAACTCAGTACAACTTTTTGGCGGGCTTGAAGATGGTGGCATTGTATCGAAAGCGCTTGCCAGCTGTACTCGACCATCAGCCAGTGACGACGGTCTCCACCGACAGGTATGACAACAGTATCATTTAAATTGGCGGTTCTAACCCTTTATTTGAATTACCAAAATTTAAATTGTTTGTGCTTTTCACAGTATTTTAATACACAAGTCCATTTCTGAAAATAGCAATGACAGTAACTGTAACTAATTCCAATTTTTAGAGATATTCAAAAATGAATTTAATTTTCAATATTTTTAAGCTTATACAATATTGAAACATAAACTTTGATTACATAGCAAACTACACTGTTTGTGAACATGATTCCAGTCCAGGATCGATTATAGCTAGGGTAGTTTCGTGACACTTGGACACTGGACCTTCCCTTTGATTTCAAAGTAAAATTTGTATACATAAGATAAAACAATAAATTATCAATCAATTAATACAATTTTTGTAATTAGTTAATAATCAAAACAAAACGTTGTCTTTTGTAAAGTTTCACTGTTACACCAACTCTAAAAATTATCATTTTTACTTTCTGCATTCAAAAATTCAATATTTATATTTGGACAAATACAAGTGAGAAGTAAAATATTTTCTTAAATAGACTTCCATAGAGAACATATAATGTAAGAGTGTCGTTGAAGTCATACAAAACCAACCGTTACATATTACTATATTTGACTCTCTCAAAATATAGCACCAAACCTGATAACAATTTGAAATAATAAATACCACGTATTTAATTCTAAATCATTTATCAATGATCCTGAGAGGCAAAAGAGACTCACTGAATAAAATTCATAGTCACACCCTCGTTAGAAAAGGTCAGTAACCTGTAGATATTCTGTCCCAATTAGCCTCAATAACACAAATGATTAAGGAAAACTTTCACTAATAAACAAATGGCGAACATAGATCCCAGAATGTATTGAAGGTGAATATATAGAAATATAAGGAAAAGATACAAATTAAATTTAATGTTTTATACATAATACACAAAAATACTTATTACATATATCCAGTAAGTGTATAACATAAAATAGTAGTAAGTTTAAAAAGACAATTACACAAAAAGTTGTTGAAACAAGAAGATTTTTGTTGATTTCATATTCGCTGGGCAAATCAGTTGCATAAACCTAATTGAAATGAATGGAATCTACTTGGTTGAAATAAAAGATTATTGGTTCTTATCGGTTAATGGGAGACCACCCATCTAAAGATGATAATTAAATCATAATTAAAATAAAATCACTTTATTATTTAAAATAACACTTTTAGAACTTATAAATGACAAAATGGTTAACAGGACACCACAAATTATTTAGAGACAAAATATTTACTGGTTCAAAACCGAGAATGGCTATTCCCTATAATCGCTTTAGACTGTTCATACTTGATTAGGTTACCTTAATCATTTTGTTTCTCTTGTTATCAGAAAATGAGAGATTGTTTATTAACACCACTTGGTGATCGTTTATTATTACACCACTTGGACAGCTATATTACAGAGTTTATTTGGCATACGACGGCCGGGGACAACTGCTTTATGCAGGAACCAGGTATTAGTGCAGTTTTAGGCTAACTCAAATTTATAATTACATTTTGTCATTCAAATAAATTCAAGTGAAGTGTTATTTTAAATAATAAAGTTTTTTTTTTTTTAATTATGATTTAATAATTGTCTTTAAATGAGTGGCCTCCAAATAAATGATAAGTACCAGATGATTTAACAGCATACAAACTCCAATTTTGTTTATTCAATTTCTTGGCTAATGGAATTGACAGCTATAAGGAAATGGCATTTCATTATTTAAGGTTTTGTCTAGCAGTTAAATGAAATTAAATGCTTCGGTCAACAACTAATCTTCGATTGATTAATTATGGGATCAAATACACTGGAAAAAAAAATTGATTTAATAAAATTAAAATGTTGTTTTCCAAACTACAGGATAATGTTCTTTCAACTTCTTTTTTATTTAACTACTTTAAACAATTACATATAATAATTAATAATGTTAAAAACTAAACATATATTTACCAAGAATATTTTCATGACGCATAAGCACAGACTGGTAAATTTCTGTCTCTCTGAACCACGAAGCTTCCTCAGTAGTAAAAAAGACTTTAACAGCAACTTTCTCCCCTCTCCATCTTGCTAACCAAACCTCGCCATACCTTCCTTTACCCACAGAATGAACCATCTGAATTTGTTTGGCTATAGTCCTTTGAACCTGTACAAAATAATAAATTATTGTTATTATTATTATTATTGTAGAACACAAATCACATTGACTATCAAGTTTAAAATGATGATGTTTTACAACCATACAAATAATTGGAATGATAGAGCACTTTTAGAGTAAACACTTCTTCACTACTATTTGTTTAGGAAAAAAATACAAAGAATGCTAAATTTCTATAGAAAAAAGTTCGTCACAGGGGATGGGTACTTAAATAAAGATTTCCCATGTGCAGGCAAGATACACTATTGATCTTGTCTGACCATATATTCTCTATTTCGAAGTAAAAATCTGATGAGCAGAGTGGGCAGTAAATAAAATCTTAATTGATTACATTACATCAGTTGTATGGCATCACACAACACATTTGAATATATTTCATAGTTTATTTGCTTATTGTTTAAGTGCAATGACTAAAAATGGGAATTACTGAAGGCTGAAAAATAAAAAATTGCAAAATTCTTGGTTAATATTCAAAATAGAGCAAAATGTTAAACGAGCAACATTTATAAAAAATTAAATTTACAACAAGATTGGTTGGTTATATATGGTTTTTTGGTCAGACTCGTAGTATTAGAAATATTTTTACATTTCCATAGTCCTACTCTAATCCCTCTCCCTCTCCCACCAGTCCAATTTCAGCTTTGTTAATGAACTTGATGTTTAGCTTTACATGAAACACTTATATATCGAGTTATGCATCAAACAAAAAAAAATTGTGACTGCTAGAGGAGTAACAGAGAAGTATATACACACACATATATATATATATATATACTAGCTCAGATACCCGGCTTCGCCCGGGAATTCATTTGAGTCTGAATGGTGATGGTATTTTTTAGCAGGCTTTACATTGCACAAAATTTTGACATTTACCCGTCCCAGTGTTTAGGATTGATACCCGTCGTTGTCGGTGATTTGCTAATAATAGAATTATTTGTTCGATAATTCTTCACAGTCTTCGATATTTTTATATTTCCCGTTTCTTATACATGTAAATATGGTGAATTTTTATTTCAGGCCTCCCTTATAACTCCCCTCCCGTTCGAACCTAAACATTTTAATATAACTTATAATCATGGAAGAATTAATGCTAATTTACATACCGAGTTTTGTTAAGTTCGGTTCAGCCGTTAGTGCCCGCTAAAATTTTAACGTATAACTCATTTATACTTAGGTATACGACAAAAGTGTATATAACAAAAGTTACTCCAAATAACAAAATAAACAACTTTTGTTATGTTTATATTTGCGGAAAAACCAATAGGAAACGAAATATCGCTATTTTTAATTTCAGGCTTCCCTTATAACCCCCACTCCTGCCCGTACATAGAAATGTTGGTATGGCTTATTATAATGAAGGCCTCACTGCTAATACACATACAGAGTTTTATTTAGTTCGGTTGAGTCTTTTTTGGCAAATAATATTGTTGACTCCCGCTATAATTTTTAGCGTATAACGCATTTAAACTTCGGTATACGACAAAAGTGTATATAACAAAAGTTACTCTAAATTACAAAATAAACAACTTTTGTTATGTGCATATTTGCTGAAAAAGCAATAGGAAACGAAATATCGCTATTTTTAATTTCAGGCCTCCCTTATAACCCCCACTCCTGTTCGTCTCAGAGAAAATTAATATAGCCTAAAGTCTAAGTTGGGTTAGTAGTAATATACATACCAAGTTTCATAAAATTCGGTTCAGCCGTTTATGCGTGAAAAGGTAACAAACAAACAAACAAACAAACAAACATACACGAAAGAAACAAAATGCAGATATGGTGTCTATGACATGTGAAACGAAAAGTTATCGTGAAATTTCGCGAAAAAAATCAATGTACAGACAGAGGTTACAATTTTATATATATATATATATATATATATATATATATATATATATATATATATATATATGTGTGTGTGTGTGTGTGTGTCTGTTTTTCGTCAGCTACTAAGTAGAAAAGTTCAATGAGATCAATATTTGGTATTAAGGTTTCAAATAATGTGCTTCATAATATAACAGCTAATTTTTAATATGACAGGAGTAAGAGTGGGAGTTTGCTGAAGGCCAAAAACTAAAAAAAATGCTAATATCTCAGTTAACAATAAAGATAGTGAAAAAATGAACATAACAACATTTTAAAACATTACATTTGCAATATGATTGATTCTATACAATTTTTCGATTTGACGCATAACAGATACGTAGAATTTTCGAAATTTCTCCCCTCTCAACACTGATCAGATTTCAACCATTAACGAACTTAATCTTTCTTTTTACATAAAATGATTAATTACCAAGTTTGGTAACGATCAAACAAAATTGTGACTGCTAGAGCGTTAACAGACAAAATACATACATTATATATATATATATATATAATTTTGAACGGGCCTCATTTTCGTCATCTCCTAGATAGATGGACATTTGAGGAAAATTATTGAAAATCACGTCATGAGTACAACCTCAATAATTGATTTCCCTTAAGGGAAAAAGTCCGTCACACAGGGGCTGCGTAAACTAATCAGATTTCCCACCTGACGTTTTCCAGTAGATAAATCTGCCCAATAACACCTGTAGTCGTAAGGTATCTCTAAACCTATCCAAGAGGGACGAATAGTTATGGAAACGCCAGAGCTCTCGGCGGAAATTCCCGAACATAGCCGACTCCTGCCGACGACACACAGAATACAAATGCAAATATCTCCGTTAATATTCAAGATGGAGAATAAATGTATATAACAATATTTATAGTTAATTTAATTTGCAATAAGATTGGTTCTATACAATTTTTCGATCCGATGCATAATAACGGAGATATTTTGAATTTTCGAAAATCCCCCCTCTAAACCCCCCTCTCAATGGTCCGATTTCAGTCATTAACGAACTTGATCTTCCTTTTTACATAAAACGATTAAATTCCGAGTTTGGTAACGATCAAACAAAAATTGCGACCGCTAGAGCGTTAACAGTCAAATATATATATATATATATATATATATATATATATATATATATATATATATTTGAACGGACCTCATTTTCGTCATCTCCTGAGTAGGATCGATGGACATTTGAGGAAATTTTTCGAAACTCGCGTCATGAGTACGACCTCAATAGCTGATTTCCCTTAAGGGAAATCTGCTAAAACGCAACAATAAGTAGATAATTGAAACAAGATGGTAAATCATCATATATAATTTTACCCTATGGAAACACTATTTTCAGCAATTTACATTTTCAAAGGTAACATGCTGGTGGTGATGAGTAAACACTAATATACTTACAAGAAGGGGCAAACCAGATCCTGAGCCAGAACTCTGGTCAATAAGATCTTGTAGTGTGTGTGACGAAGTGAGGTATGCATCTCTCGAACCTTCTACGAGGTACAGCTTACCACTTTCTTCTTTCTTCTTATACCTAAAATAAATAGAACACTTGTTAGTATTTTTGAGAAAGTGAATTTATTTAAACTTTTGTTAAATTGAAGTTAATATTATTCATAATAAAATGTGATATTCATTGCTAGCCTAATTAGAAGTTTTCTATAATTCAAACTTTTATTATATGTTATATTTAATCATTGAACAGCTAGGGTAAATCAAGGGTTAAGGTTAGGAAATTGAGTGATACAAGGAGGAGCATCCTATACACACTGTTTGCCTTCATAGGACATTATTTTCTTGCATTGAGATTCTTAACTCATATTTTCAGTTAGGTCATTTAACCCTGAAACACCCTGATAATAATAATAATACTCTAGTCGTACCTTATACTAGGTAATGTCCTTTAAGGGATGTATTGGACCCAGGAATTAAAAAGTCACTGTTATAATCCATGGTTCAATATAACTTAGTATTTCCAAGTAGGAAATATATTACCTTTGAAATAAATGAATAACAGATTTTTAAAATGTTCATCTTAAAGAATATCTAAAACCCTGGGCACAGCTTTACTCTTTTTTATTATTACTATTTATTAATTTAAACTGGTAAGGTAATAATTGGTAAATGATGTTGTGGCTTGTGTTCTGGCTAATAGAAAAATTAAAAATTAATTTTACGAATAATAAATTTTTGAGAAAAACCCAACTAAAAAACAATATGATTTTTGACATAAAAATATTATTTAACAGTTTTATACTTTAGAGCTATATTTTCATTATTCTTGGCCTTGGATCACTGACATATTTCTATCCTCAAGATAAAAATTGTATTGAGCCAATGGTGCTAAAGAATAGAATGAATTTTAATACAATCCTCTCTAGATGATAAAGCGATTTTGTTCAATCAAATACGAGTAGTTTAAAGTACGACGCTTGATAACATTTTTAACTTGATGACAGAAATATACGTCAGTGATCCAAGGCCAAATATAATGAAAATATAGTTCTATCGTAAAAACTGTAAAAGAATACTTTTATATTTAGAGCTAGAATATTTTAAATATCTTTATTAATTATAAATAAAATAATAACAAATAAAGAGGTGAAGCTAAATAAAATCATTTAAAAATATTACCAACCTATCCGTGTTATTATTCATAACAACTACATACTTAAGTATTCAATTAATAGTAACATATTTCTTGTATAATATTAAATATTTCCTTATACCTATTATATTTTTGACATTAAGTATTCAAATTTTCTTTAAATATACCCAGGAGCTTTGTAAAATAAGCAGATTTCCACATGTGCACGTATTTGCATTTGTCTCGAATAGTAAAAGTTCAATGAGAACAATATTAGGTATTTAGGCTTCAAACAATGTGCTTCATAATATAACACCTTCACACTGTCAATATGACATGAGTTGAAAGAAGTGGGGGTTTACTGAAGACCGTAAACTACGAAATGCAAATATCTCGGTTAATAATGAAGACAGAGCAAAACATACATTACCAACAGCAATAAGCACCATACCAACATACATTACCAAGCAAAATCAAGCATTACATTTGCATTAAGATTGGTTCTACAGAATTTTTCAATCCGACGCAATAATAACGGAGATATTTAGAAATTCCCCCCTCTAAACCCCCTCCCTTCTACTGGTCAGATTTGAGCCATTAACGAACTTTATCTTTCTTTTTACATAAAATGTTTAAATACCGAGATTGGTAGCGATTAACGTGGCATGAAAATGTTTTTATTACCCCACAGGGTAAATTTAGGCTGGACTTGGTCGTGGAGTATAAAGGCAAGGCTGCTATTATTGATGTGCACGTGGTCACCGCGGCGGTACCCTTGGAAGACAGCTTCTTTAGGAGAAAAAGCAAATATGATCAGCTGGAGCTGAAGATGGCTGTTGCCAAGCTCGCTGATGTGGAGCCAGGCTTGGTGAGGGTTCTGCCGGTAACCCTGTCTTACAAAGGCGTTTGGTGCAAGAAGAGTGCAGATGGGCTGCGAGAGCTGGGAGTGAGTCAAGCTACACTGGAGTGGATCACCATCAAAGTGCTCAGTGGAACCTGGTTCGTGTGGGCCAAGTTCAGTACCTTTCCCCGAGGCTTCAGAGCTCCTGGCAGACCAAGAGAAGGTGTAGTATAGGCTCGGCAAGTATGGTGGAAGTGTTCCAAATCTATGGTGTGCTCATTTCAGGACGAACTTTGGAGCGACGCTTCGGCATAGAAATCATTGATTGTTATTTATTTATTTGTTTTGTTGTTTTCTTTTATTTTATTATTAAGAGGTTTTTTATATATATTATATTTCTATATGTTTTATATTTTTCTGTTGGTAGTTTTAGTTTTAAGTAGGTTGTATTTCTAGGAGTAATGTTTTGTCTTTTGTTTTTATATTTTTTTTTATTTTTATGAGTATATTTATGGTCATGATGTATTATTTTTAAACAACTATGTATGTGGCTTTTTTTTGTTGTTGTTGTTCTCTTCTGTTTTATTTATTTTCTTTATATATATTTTTTTTTGTTAGAGATACGTGTTAGGTTAAGGCAAAGGACTCTTTTTTTTTTTTGGGTGCTAGCACCTTTTTTATAATGTCCTTTAGGGACATCCAAGGGGTTAGGGACCCCTTATTAATTGTGTATTTTATAAAGTATTATAGGTTAGGTGAATTATGTTGTTGTTATTAGTATTTTATTATTCTATTTAAAACCCAAATAAACAAGTAAATAGGTTAAAAAAGAATTGAGCCCGCTAGAGTGTTAACAGACAAAACAAATATATATATTTATAATTTTGAACGGGCCTAATTTTCGTCATCTACTAGCAAGGAACGATGAACATTTGAAGAAATATTTTTAGGAAATCGCGTCATGAGTACGACCTCAATAGGGGGAAAATTCCTTAAAGGAAATCTGCTAAAAAACTTTCCAGAAAAAAAAGTTGTCGCTCCAGGCTAGGTTCAATCACGAAATCTTGCCACGGTACCAACTGAGCCACCATATAACTCCTTGAAATTATGTCTTCGCAACATCTCAAGACTTTCAGGCAAACCTTTAACATTTTTTTTTGGACGAACGCGTGAGGTGTGCGTTCTGTCGCTTTAACAGAACTTGTTTTTTCTATGCACTATAGCATTTTCGTTCAAGTTGGTGGGGGGAAGGCCGTGCATCCCCCTTGTGAATAAAATTTCATCATTTTGAGGGTCGATCCATTAGGAAATCGAAATCTGAATAATTTAAAATGCTTCTTGGGTTAAACTTTAATTTTACTTATACTAGTTTTTTAGATACAAACCTGACATATACACAGACGACAAGTAAGAGGAAGACTACAAGACAGAGAGTTAGTGAAAGTAGGATGATGATATAGGGAACAGCTTCCTGGAGGGAGATGGTGGGTGTTGGGGGTGTAGTTGTTCGAGGCCGGTACATAGGCGTCAAGTTCTTGTTGCACAGGTCTGTAGAATTGCAGCATTCTATCGACTTCCCTTCGTTGTGCGGTATCAGGTTAGCCTTGCACTGAAACATTCAATAAAATTATATAATAAAACGTATGCACTTACAAAAAAAAGGAAAATATAATTAGAATACATATTATAGATGTTAACTACTCCTCCTCCTTGCCTGAATTCTGGCTTACTTCATATAATGCTAAAAGACTGCAAAGTACACAAAAGTTGCAGCGTGCAAACTTACACTGGCACATTAGTCAGCTTTGTAGGCTACGGGCTTCAGAGAGATGGCTTTCTAAAAATGCTGGCCTTGAATAAAATTTTCTCCACTCATGCCTTTATTGGTGTGAACGGAGTTGGGGTTTACTGAAACCGTAAAACTATAAAATCCAAATATCTCAGTTAATACTCATTATACGGAAAACATGCATTATTGCAATAAGATTGGTTCTATACACTTTTTCGATCCGAAGTATAGTAACGGAGATATTCCGAATTTTCAAAATTCTCCCCCTCTAAACCCCCCACACCCTGGTCTGCTTTCAGCCGTTAACGAAATTGATCTTTCTTTTTCCATAAAACGACTAAATATCGAGTCGTTATTTGATAACGATCAAATAAAGATTGCGACCGCTGAAGCGTTAACAGACAGATACAAACAAACACATACACGCGCGCGCGCTCACGCACAATCACACATATATATAATTTTGAACGAACATCATTTTTGCCATCTCCTGGGTAGGATCGATGGACATTTGGAAAAGTGTTTCGAAAATCGCGTCAAAATATCTCCGTTATTATGCGTCGGATCGAAAAATTGTATAGAATCAATCTTATTGCAAATTACATTTACTATAAATATTGTTCTATACATTTATTCTGTATCTTGAATATTAACCGAGATATTCGCATTTGTATTCTGAGTGTGGTCGGCAGGATTCGGCTATGTTCGGGCCTTTCCGCCGAGAGTTCTGGCGGCCGTTTCGGTAACTGTTCGTCCCTCGTGAATAGGTTTAGAGATCCCTTACTACTACAGTTGTTATTAGGCAGATTTCTCTACTGTAAAACTTCGAATGGGTACAAATGTAAAACTTCACTTGGGAAATCTGCTTAGTTTACGCAGCCCCTGCGTGACGGACTTTTATACTATTCTTGACTACCAGCTTACCAATTTCGTTTAAGACCTTGAGTCGCAGGTTCAGTTCGCAATATATATATATAATTTTGTACTGACCTCATTTTCGTTATCTCCTAGGTGGGATCCAGGGACATTTGAAGAAAAAAATCGAAAATCGTGTCATGAGTACGACATTAATTAATAGCTGATTTCAGTTAAAGGAAATCTGCTAAAATTATAATTGATACGATTAACCGTGATGAATGATTGGAGTAATTACATTTCTTTCAAGAGACAATAGGGGGCTAAATACTAAATAGCTACTTGAGTTATGTTCAAAGTGCGATCTAATGAAAACCATGTACTCTCCCTCCGAAGGTCATAAAGAAAGACTCTTCTGGATACATATTTAAATTGAATTGCAAAGAAAGCTTAAGGTTAAAAGTATTAGTAAGAATAAATCTGAATACTAGGCATGTATACCTACAAGGTAAGATATCCCCAAAGAAACTCCTATCCAATTTAGTAATGATGAGTACTGTCAATGTACATATATGATTCAGTAATTTGACAGAAAGATGTTTTTGTTTACATGATCTACAAATATGAGAGAAATTAAAAAAAAAAAAGAAGTAAATATAGCTGGGCGGGCGAGCGGAGACAGAAATGAAGGCCAATGGGTTCTGTTCCGCATGTTTGATAAATAGGCGGACGAATAAAATTTGGCTGGGCACATCTGGGTGTCTGGATATCCCCAGCTTGGGCAATTCTATGGGCGCCATTCTAATTGCTAGCAAATTCCTTAGAAACTACAGGTAAAAGACCGTCACGCGGGGGCTGCGTAAACTAAGCAGATTTCCCACGTAAAGTTATACAATAGAGAAATCTCCAAACGAGTGCCGAACAGTTACGGAAACGGCCGAACTAGCTTTCGGCGGGAACGAATAGAAGCGACCATAGCTCGTCCGTTACACTTAATAAAATGCAAATATCTAGGTTAATATTATAGATAGAGAATAAATGTACATAACAATATTTATAGTAAATTTAATTTGCGAAAAGATTGGTTTTATACAATTTTTCGAGCCGACGTACAGTAACTGAGATATTTCGAAATTCCCCCTCTAAACCCCACCTCCCACTGGTCCGATTTCAGCCGTTTATGTTTATGTGTCTAATCATCAGTAACTCATGTCTGTCAAATGAACTTCTACAAAGAGACATTATTGAGAATGTTCGGAATCCTATGAGTTCAATTGAGTAGCTACCTGAATAACACTTAAGGGGAATCTTCTAGCAATTAATACATCTCTTGTCAATGTATTCTCTTTGGCAAGGACGCGCACATTAGATTTTTCAATTATTTTTGAGGGTATTTTATCTTCCGTTATGTACGGAGATCTATTTTTCGGAAGCTTAGACGATTGAAAGAATTTCTTGAACTGGTTCAGAAGTGGCAGTGACCAATGTTTCAAAACTGTACGGCTTGTTTGAATTCTAACTTACAATGTAGATTTACTTAATTGTGATCATAATGGTCAGAAATACCAGATTAATACAAGGGGAAGTGACTGGCGACGGTAAAAAGGATAATTTAAATGTAAACAGCATTTTCACGTACTTATATCACATTTTCGCTCGTCCGGAAACAATATATAGTAAACGCAAGTAATTTCAGATAAATTAATGGAATCAGTGCTTATTGATCATGGCTAACTTGAACCAAACAAAAGTCCGTCACGCAGGGGCTGCGTAAACTAAGCAGGCTTCCCATCTGAAGTACAATAGAGAAATCCGCATACTAGTAACAGTACTGAAATCGGACCAGTAGTGGGAGGGGAGTTTAGAGGGGAGGATTGTCGAAAATTCGAAATATTTCCGTTACTATACGTCGGATCGAAAAATTGTACAGAATAAATCTTATTGCAAATTAAATTTACTATAAATATTGTTATATACATTTATTCTCTATCTTGAATATTAACCGAGATATTTGCATTTTTATTAAATCTGGGCGGTTAACGGACGGGTGACTTTCCCGCCAAAAGCTAGTTCGGCCGTTTCCTTAACTGCTCGACTCTCGTGAAATTTCTCTATTGTAAAACTTCACGTGGGAAATCTGCTTAGTTTATGCAGCCCCTGCGTGACGGACGTTTTTGAAACACCAGGTTAATAGTCGAATTTATATATTAATTTTAAATATGAGGGACTGTTGACGGGACCAACTCCATCATTCCACTAAGTTCTCTCCGAGCGATGTAAATGAACTGAAGAGTGTGTAAATAAAAGCTGACAGGATATATTTGCGATAGAGTAGAGTAGGGCATATCTGAGATATGTAGGGCAGTGAGAGGATTCGGTGGTTAGGCAGCAAGCCAGTTCTTAAAACTGGATAGAGGCTAGTCAGTGGTCGCTAATGTCTCCTTTAGGTCCCCCGTATGACACCAAATACATAAATAGAGCTAATAATTACCGATATTACCAACTGTAGCAGTTCATTTCTACCTTACTCATAAGACAAATAGTTTCGCATGCACATAACAATAATTAGCAACAGGTTATGTCTCAAGAAGGACCTTGAAATTACTCAATGACCATAACTTCTGTTGCTCGAGTACTTATCCCAAATTATTTGTAATAAAATGCCTCATTAGGGGACTGACGAATGAGATAAAAGAGAAATTCATGATAATAAACTGGGAACAATTCGGGAACCGAAGATTACCAATAAGGGGCAGGCTCGTTAATTGTTGGAACCGGACCTGGAGGAAGTAGGGGGGGGGGGGCATAGAGATTATGAAAATAAAAATTCAAAATAACTCCATTATTACGAAGTGAATGAATGTTGATTTTAAAGGACCTTCAATAGGTGAGGCACATGCAAATACGGCCTGTGGCGACGTCAACAATTAAGCTTTTACGATCTTGACTGGAATGTTTATTTGATCTATACCTTACTCGAGATTTAACAGTTTCATTCAACACTAATGATCGTATTCGTTAATGGCTAAAATCGAAAAGAAATGGAGGGGGGTGTAGAGGAAAAAATCAATATCTAATATGAGTCGGATCAAAAAATGTTACCAATCATGTTTAAATAATGATTATCTCTATGGAAGATATATGGGACTTTGGGAACCTAGGATGAGCGGGAATTTGTAATGTATTCATTGACGTTTAATGATTCATAGTCAATATGATACTTAACAAAAGCTGAAAAGTGATCTAAACTAGCTTTGGTTTATACGTAGGTGCTATAGATACATAAATAATACTGATTTTAGATAGATAGAAACAAAGAGAAAATCTGTGAAATGAAGTCGGTATATTTCAAAGCTAAGAAAGAGTGCTTATTCTGGCGGGGTAGGAGCTTTAACGGAATGGTGATGCTACTGGAGACAGTCTGGATAAGAGCGGCCATAAAAGAGCTGACACGCTTTGCAAAGCCATAAAAGCAGACAATGAATAGTTTTTAAAGAGATAGGATAATAGGAAAGACCTCTAAGGTAAGTTGCACTAGGGATAGCACAGGTAGGAAATGCAGCCCAGCCATACTACTTTCATTTAGAACTCCAGACTACTCATGCCAAACATTTACTAAGGTAGGCACTGATATTCAAGTTGGTATGGTGGAAATTGATCATTCAGCGAATGGCTTAACCCACCGCGTGTACGCTCCAGATTCGGGTACCACCACTCTAAGATAATATGAGTTAGCCTAAATGCCCAAAGAGTCCCTACTATAAATCTATTGATAGCATTGACTGGAATGGTAGCGTAAAAAGACATGTAATGAGAATGGGGAACCGCTGACAAATGAATACGCTTTAATATTGATATGTGACAGCCCCTTCCCAAATTCGTTATGATTAACAGGATTCTTACACGATAACGGGGCTTTATAGGGACCACTAAGGGATAATTAACGCTGAATGAAATTCAGTAGCGCCTAGTGGATCATTTTTTCAACAATTCCAGGTGAAATTGCCACTTCCATAAGACTCTCTCCCTCAATATTTAACAGCAATCCGTAATATAAAAAAATATCCGTTTTCCAAGAAAAATATCTATCAATTCTCCCTTATACCAAAAAGCTTTAACAGAAAGGATTTCAAATTTAAGAGGTTTAATCGGCATGAATGGATAACGGACTTTTTTATTTTTATTTTTCATATCATATTATTGTTTAGATCTTATTAAACTGTTATTTACTGAACTGCTTATGGGGTAGTTACATATATTCGGAAAGGGCAATGGGATATGCCTCACATTTATATATATTACTAGCTAACTTATCCGGCTTCACCCAATTCATTTGACGCTGAATGATGGTATATTTGGCAAGGGTTTACTTTGCGCAATATTTTGACACTTCCCCGCCCCAATGTTAAGGGTTTACACCCGTCGTCTCCAATATGAACCATAATTATTGGTCGTACTTAAAGGAATGTCTTGTTGTGTCTGTGTTCGGTAAGAAATGCTAGGCAAGCATCACCAACGAACTATTTGCCATCCTCAGGAAAAGGCGAATTTCTTTAAGGGTTATAGGCTTGGGAGTCTCTGATGGAATCGATTTGGAAGTGGAGAACTTCAGATCTCATTCCCTTCCCTTTCATCCTTTCATGGAAAGTATCTGAGAAGGAAAATTACAGAAGAGTGTCCAAACGTATTTTTAGAATCTACTTCACAATGAGAAGATCAACATCAAAACTAATTTTATTAAGTTGGTTAACATTTAGTGTGTGACCGAGATCCGAACTTGAGTGAGACATACTATTTAGTACATATTAGGTTAAAGGCATATATGGAATAACAATCAAATTGGAGATATTTCTTGCTTGAACTTGGACATCTATGTCCTTGGCAGATGCTCGACCATAGATCTATAGTTAGAATGAGCTCGTTACCAGGTTAACATTTGATGAAAGCAAAAGCAAACATGACCTAGTGCAAGAGATTATTACCTGCATGAGAGAGCGCTCATCTGGAGGAAGGCAGCCATAGGATCGCTCTGCTTCCCAGGTGTTGGTCTCGCTGATGAAAACCTCCTCAACAGCGGCGAAACATGATGAGCCAGGCTTTGCCACGCACGTTCCGTTCGCCTCCCCGCCGGGGCAGTGCCCGTCGCAGTAGCATAGCATACCCTCGCCTGAAACAATAAAACAGAAAACATTATTGAAATAACCTGGATAAAAATTAGCTACAGTATATAAAATGCACTAAAGCTGTAAGGTGAAACCTATAAACATTCACAAGTAGAACCATCAAATATTAAGTCCCATCCTTAACAACTGTTCTCAATTTCTCTATCCTACTACTTCCGCCATCTCCTCCGGGACTTCGTTGGACCTTTCCTTCGAATGACTTTCTTTTTTCATTCTACCTCTTTGGATCCAATGGACTCATCTCTTGGCCATTGTCTACTCTTTGTAAGTGATCATACTACAAGAGCTTTTTTGACGACCCAACACTATGGTACCTACGCTCATGAGCTTCACCCCGTTTTAGAATTTTTGGCCTCCTTACACTCACCTTTCTGGTAAGATTTACTGACCACCTCCAGAAAACTAAATCAACACTTCATAGAGTTGCCATTATCTTCCTTATTATCCATTCTCAAAGAGGTACCCTGTTTTCGGCCTATAACGGACTTGGTTTTTAGTATAGCTAGAAATGGTTCAATATCAAGTCTGGCTGCGATAAAAGAAGAATTTCGTCCACTTTTGCGCTAACAAACAAAAAGTATATGGTATGGAAGCGTGTGGGTTTCATACTATGTAGAATCAACGGACATTGGAAGACAGTTTTCGAAAATCATAATTTTAATACTCGATTTCTCTTAAAAAATGAAGTTTTCTTGGCCGTTTCTCCTTTCAATGGTTTCTCTCCTTCTTTGTTTTATGTGAATAATAACTAACAAAAAAATGAAAAAAGAAGCCATGTGCAAACTAAAATGTTAGGTTTTTACTGAAGTTATCAGGGACTGCTGCTCGTCTTAAGAGCTTCATGACAAATATTATAATTAAGATCAAGACGCCATCAATTAAGATTTCACTTTCTTGATTTGAAAATTTTTATTTGATCTATACTATACTAGACATTTAACCGTTAAATTCAATACTAAATATCAAGTTCGTGGGTTTAGGAGGTATGAATGAAAAATGAAAATATCTCAGTTATCATTATTGGAATCGAAAAATGATATAGAACCAATCTTTTTAAACTAAAAATACTGAACAATTCTTGTTCAAAATATTTTCTCGTAACTGAAATATTAAGAGTTATTTGTGCTTTTTGTTTTCAGCCTTCATTTAACTACCGCTTCTCTGATTTTATTTAGAAATAGAGATATTATGGTGAGATGAGATGACCAATGCGCCAGCCAGCGCGTGGAAAATCTAGCAGATTTCCCAAGTGCGGCACGCATTTGAATTTACCTCAAAACGTAGAAGTTCAATGCAAACAATACATGGTATTTAGGTTTCAAATAATGTACTTCATAATATAATAGCATTGGGAGCTACCACAAGTAAACACGCAACACCAGAAGAAGCCGATTGGAAAATCGGCGAAATATTGTGGACTACTACAGCAATGACATCGCACCTGACAACTGTAAGTTCCCAGCGATGAAGTTTAAAACAACTTATAACACCTTATTTTAATATGAAATGAGTAGGAGGGGGGCTTACTGAAGGCCGAGAACTAAAAAAATGCAAATATCTCGCCTACTAATCAAGGTAGAGAAAAAACATACATAACATTTATAGAACATTACACTTGCAATAAGATTGGTTCTATACATTTTTTCGATCCAGAGATAATTCCTTTATTAATTTAGGAATATTCGAATTTCCGAAATTCCTTCCTCTAAAGTTTGGTAATGATTGAACAAAAATTGCGATCGCTAGAGCGTTAACAGAATATATATATATATATATTTGAGGAGAGAGAGAGAGAGAGAGAGAGAGAGAGAGAGAGAGAGAGAGAGAGAGAGAGAGAGAGAGAGAGAGAAGAGAGAGGAGAGAGAGAGAGAGGAGAGGAGAGAGAGGAGAGAGAGAGAGAGAGTGAGAGAGAGAGAGAGAGAGAGAGAGCGGAGAGGAGAGAGAGAGAGAGAGAGAGAGAGAGAGAGAGAGAGAGAGAGAGAGAGAGAGAGAGAGAGAGAGAGAGAGAGAGAGAGAGAGAGAGAGAGAGAGAGAGAGCAGAACAGATCTTATTTTAATCATCCTTGGTTAGGATCGATGCACAATTAAAGACATTTTTCGAAAATCACGTCATGAGTACGACCTCAATAGCTAAAAGTACATCACGCAGGGGCTGCGTAAACTAAGCAGATTTCCCACGTAAAGTTATACAATAGAGAAATCTCCATACGAATGCCGATCAGTTAAAGAAACGGCCTTTACAGTTAATAAATATGCAAATATCTCGGTTAATATTCAAGATAGAGAATAAATGTATATAACAATATTTATAGTAAATTTAATTTGCAATAAGATTCGTACTACACAATTTTTCGATCCAAAGTATTGTAACGGAGATATTTCGAATTTTCGAAAATCCCCCTCCCACTGGTCCGATTTCAGCCGTTAACGAACTTGATCTTCCTTTTTACATCAAACGATTAAATACCGAGTTTGGTGACGATTAAACAAAAATTGCGACCGCTAGAGTGTTAACAGACAAATATATATATATATATATATATATATATTTATATATATATATATATATATATATATATATAGTTTTGAACGGACCTCAGTTTCGTCATCTCCTGGGTAGGATCGATGGACATTTGAAGAAAAATTTCCGTCATGAGTACGACCTCAATAGCTGATTTCCCTTAAGGGAAACCTGCTAAAAGGGAATAGGACGAGAGGTGATAGTAGAGAGAGCTGAAAGGGTCGCAGCTGAGCGTACATATAGAAGCGATGTTGCTGGGAGAGGCAGATCTTATCTGGGCACGGTCAGCAGTAGCCCCCACCTACACTCGCCAGACAGTGCCTCTATAGTAGCACTACCACACCCGCCAAAATATAACAGATGACCTGTCAATCATTTTAAATGCCGCCAAACCAGTCTATTATTGCCCTCTCCTCAACGACAGTAAAAGATTATTAAAAGCTAGTTTTTCACGAGCCTTTGATAACATATTCATAATCGATCAAGATTAATGAACAACATTTTGGCTGTTCTGTTATCTACATTTCTGCATTATATAATGCATTAATGAGTTATTTTACAAACAATTTCTTCATTTAAGAAGAGTAGCATCGCATAAATAAAAAGATAATGTTAAACGTGAATTGTATTCTCAGGAAATCAAACAATTTTTATAATATAAATAAACGTCCACTTTTATCGTCACTAAAGCTAATTGAGACAAGTTATCCACAGGTTAGCCAGAGTGGTACTGCACATTTTATTCAGTGAAATCGTATCTAAATGAATTCGTATTGACCAGCAAATCAAACCGAGGACACTTATGTTTACCAAGAGCATAGCTTACATCAGAATCCTCAAACCAACCAGCTATTTTCTATAATGATCTAAAAAGGGGTTGCCAGCAGATCTGGGGCTGGAATTGAGGTCAAATGGTGATTTTGGGACAATGCTGTAGAAGCAAAGCAACACTAAACATACCTAAGACAAACTAGAAAACATTAAGGTAAAACAACATAAAGTCCGTCTCGAAACGGCAGCGTAAACTAAGCAGATTTCCCACGTGGGCCACGTAAAAGATTAATGAGAACAATATTTGGTATTCAGGCTTCAAATAAAGCGGTTCATATTATAACGGATTATTGACATGAGGAGACGTAGGGGGGGGGGTTACTGAAGGCCGAAAACTAAAAGATGCAAATATCTCGGTTAGTATTCAAGATAGAGAATAATTGTATAGAACAATATTTATAGTAAATTTAATTTACAATAAGATTGGGTCTATAAAAGTTTTTAATCCGAAGTATGGTAACGGAGATATTTCAAAGTTTCGAAACCCCCCCTCCCAACGGTCAGATTTTAGCCGTTAACGAACTTGATCTTTAGTTTTACATAAAACGTTTAAATATCAAAATTGGTAACGATCAAACAAAAATTGCGACCGCTAGGGCGTTACGATAACAGATATATATACACACAATTTCAAATAGGCCTCATTTTCGTCATCAACTAGGTAGGATCGATGGACATGTGACGAAATGTTTCGAAAACGCGTCATGAGTACAACCTCAATAGCTGATTTCCCTCAGGGGAAATCTGCTAAAAACCAATGAAATATTCTGAATATCCAATTAAGTCAACAATTTGTTAGATATACCTATACCCACACTTATTAGATATACCTAAAGACAGAAACTTTAAGAGCTTAAGCAGAGCTTATTTTTAATAATGCCATTGGAAATAACTATAAAGGCAAGGACACAGAGATTCCAAGAATGGAATGGCGAGGGTTTCCCCATAGGAGAAATTGCTGAGAGGTGCAACTGCCATTGTATCCAGGCACATTCCAAGAGGTGGGGATAATCCCTCAAGGGATTCTCTTATAGCAGCTGGCAGACAATCTGGGTCCAAAGGGTAGTAGGTCGGAGAAATCGAACCCTTCAAACAGAGCAACAATGTGCAACTGGGTTTAACCAAAACCTTCCTAATGGCCTCGTAAGGTTTGTGAACTAAGAATATATTATATATATATATATATATATATATATATATATATATATTTATTTATATATATATATATATATATATATATATATATATACAGTTTTGAACGGACCTCATTTTCGTCATCTCCTGGGTAGGATCGATGAACATTTGAAGAAAAAATTCGAAAATCGCATCATGAGTACAACCTCAATAGCTGATTTCCCTTAAGGGAAATCTGCTAATACAAATATCTCGGTTAATAATCAAGATATTGAAATAGCACATACAAAAACATTTATAGAACATTTAATTTGCAATGTTTTGTTCTAAACAATTTTTCGATCATGCTTATAATGACGGAGATAGTTCGAATTTTCGAAATCCCCCCTTCCTCCGATCTGATTTAAGCCGTTAACGAACTTTATTTTTACATATACCGTTTAAAAATCGACTTTGGTAACGATGAATGAAAAAATTACGACCGTAAAATAACAGACATATATATATATATATATATATATATATATGTGTGTGTGTGTGTGTGTGTGTGTGTGTGTGTGTTTGTATGTATGCGTTATTCAGGGCTAAAAGAAAAATATACGCTCTTGCCTTCATTTAAGGCTGCTACTGAATGAAATATATAAATACATAAATAATTAAATTTATAGGCAAAAATTAATTAGCGTGTGTGTCTTGTTGTTGTCCATGTTTAGGAGAAAATGGGAGGTGATCTTTACTACTATAATATAATTTTTAGAGTTAAAAAACATCCATCAAATACAATCCCAAACTCATCACTCGAATCTAACAATATTTCGAACTATCGGGCGATGTTAAAACTAATATTCTGCCCTAAATAACGACACAATAGTTCATCCCTGCCGGCCATAATGTTACAAAGCCCAAATTTAGAACGAGAGGAGTTAGAAGAACTAAATGATCTATAAGATGTAATTCGTTCCTAGGAAGGGAACTATATCGCATATGTCACTCAAAATATAGGAGTCATTAAAATCTTCACACTGTAAAATAATATATGGGCTATCAATGTCCTATGATGAGATTAGAGAAAAGGGAGATCCTCAAAATTATTATTAACTTTTGAGAGTTGTGTGCGTAAGAGATTGAAAGTGAGAGAGTAACGTGTGACTAGACTGTATCAAAGAGGGCACAGAGCAGAGTGACCGCGAAGAGCGACTACCCGGCGCCTAGCAGGCGGTCCAGTTTAAATCAGGACCAGCCCTACCATAATAATCCCTTTTTAATGTTCTCTCTAAATGGTATACCTTCATCCTTCCTCTATATCCTCCTCCTCTCTCTCTGTCTCTCTCGCTGACTTTTTCTAACACACGCGTACGAGACAAAATTCTTACCGTATAAATTAGTTGTAAGTCGAAGGAAAATAATCACTGGAGAAAGAACCAAGGACATGATACAAGGAAAATGAAATACAAACGGGCAACTTCAAAAATGATAATGCTCTTTGATAAATTATTTTTGAAAATGACTTATTAACGAATGTCTTCGCGTAAATATTGGAGCCGCCCAATATGTAATTTCATCAAACTCTTAAGAAATGTAGGGTAGAACTTGAAGAGGTGGGGAAGTAGTGAATATCCACGTGGTTAGAAGTCTCATATTTTTTTCCAAAATCTAAAGAGGGTTTTGAACATCATAAAAATAAGAAATAAAGGTTGTCGGTCACTACGGTTGAAATAAAACTATCTGAGCTTGCCTAAATTTCGGTGCAATTTATTACCTTTGTCAAGGCACGCAAAGTTACATTTATAGTAATAAGAAACAGAGATGGATTATTATTTTTTAGTGATACTTGATTATAATAAATAAGATGAATGTCTATATAAATGTACACTAAGTTCAAAAGCCATTGCATAAAACTACTTACGAACTGAATGTTGTACAAGATCTGAATACTGGAATTGAGTTAAATGCTAAAAGGTACATGTACACATTCAGTTCAGAAATGTCTTTCGAATTATATTATAGCATTTACATAGACAATTCATCTTATATTTTACAACAATCCATCCCTGTTTGTTATTACTATAAATGCAACCTTGCAAAACTTGACAAAGGTAATAAATTGCACCGAAACGTCTGCAAGCTGAAATAGGTTTATTTCAACCTTAGTGACCGACAACCAGACCACACAAGGATAACTCCAACAGCGGGCATCACTAAGAATATTCATCATAAAAATATTTAAACATTTAAATGTTATCGGTCAGCAGGTTGCCCACTATTACCATTTGATCACACAAGCGTTGCTGTGAAGACCTGTAGGCGACTACAGATCTTCATAGCAATAAATTGGTTTGTGTGTGTGCGTAATTAGTTGGTTTTGAAAGCCATTTTAAGTTAAAAAACTTCTTGCCGGCATCCTATCATGTATGAGCAACAGACGTGGTAATAAAGTAACAGAAACCCAGAAAAATGATGATCGTTGAAATTCTTACAAAAACAGAAGAATCCGCCATGCAGCGGCAAATAAAGTAAATTTCACAGAATGAATTATCAATTTTTTTTCGTTTAGAATCCTATGTAAACTGGACTTGGAATTTAAGCTAGGGATACTATATTTAGTGGCTCAGGTGCTCAATGTGACAATGCATTAGTTGGAGTGGGGGGCTTACAGAAGACTGAAAACTAAACAATGTATATATCTCTTGATTAATCTTCCGAGTTGAGAACAAATATTTAGTGCAGTAATTGTAGAAAATTAATTTGTCATACGGTTTATGTAACATTTTTCGATCAGACTGAAATAATGTAGATATTGCTTTACCCCCCTTGTCCGATGAAATCAATAAGTGTTTAAAGTTGAACTGACTTAGAGCCAATTCTTGGAGTGTATCGCCCATGGTTTTTGAAGTACCCACAAGCTTGTCAGTGAACATGTGAGTGGCAAATGGCTTCCTCTATTGATAGAGAGAAGGAAATTACAGGGCGTTACAATGATTAGAGGGTTCGGCGGGATATTCCCAAGACAGCAAGTCATCCTGATCAGATGAGAATCCGGAGGTGGATGAGATGTGAACACTTCAATGACTGACTGGTCGCATTTAATGACGCCTTTGCAAATGAGCCGCTGGCATTACACCGAGGTAGAGAGAGGATCAAACAGCTGGAGCCTCTCGAACTTCTTTGTTATCTCTTAGTGAATGGCCTAACTATCTTCAATAGATACTAGGCAAATAAAACAATCCTTCCACGCTAGTTGAGGGCAGTCCGCTCATCTTACGGCTCCGTGGCCTATCAGAATATAAACCTACACCACAGGGCTCTATTATTAACTCGAATGGAAAATTTAAAATGCATTTCTATTCCCATTAAATCCAAGGTGCTACTAAGCAAAACTAATTCAATGTAATACAAACACAAGTCAATTATAAGTTCAAAATATGGCCTCTCAGAATATAGTTGTAACAATATGATATACAAAAGAGAAGATTTTTCAAAGCTTATAACGATGTACAATATTTAAAAAGTCCGTCGCGCTGGGCTATATTAACTAAGATATCCCTCGTGCGCCAATTAATTGCATTTATCTCAAAAAGTAAAAATTCAATAATACCAATATTTGGTATTTAAGCATCAAATAAAGCTTCATTATATTACAGCTTATTCTTAAAATGACATGAGTAGGAGCGGGACTTTACTGGCAGCTGAAATATAAAGGTAATATCTCAGTTGAATGAATATAATAACATTTATAGAACATTAAATTTGCAATAATATTGGTACAATACAAATTTTCGATCCGACTTATAATAACGGAGTTGTTTTGAATTAACGAACTTGATCTTTATTAATTATTATAATTAAACGTTTAAATATCCAGTTTGGTAACGAAAATTGCGACCACTAGAACGTTAACAGACACACACACACACACACACACACACACACACACAATAATTTTTAAAAGGACCTCATTTTCGTCATCTTCTAGGTAGGATCGATGGACATTTTTCAAAACTCGCGTCATGAGTCAATCTGCTAAAATCCATTTATATTGTCCAAAGCGAATAAAGGAATAGGGAATTTTTTAAGTCAAAACTTGTGAAGAATTTTTTTCTCTACAAGTAATACAGCCCATTCACTGATAAAGTAAATTGTAAAAAAAAAAAAAAAATAGTTAGCAGGGCAAACAATTAGATCCCATTCAACTCTATTATTAGCCAAAAACTAAATATCTTAAATTTTCAAAACCAATCGCCACAAAAAAACTCCCAAACAGAAGTCTGCTAATTTAAATACAACATTTTAAGTGCTAAAAATAAAGATTGGGAAGAGGGAGAGCACGAAATCGCCCACTTAGCGCACTAAATAACACTTCAGATGGCATCTCTGGAAGGCAAACCATATGCTGAACCCAGATTTCCTGACCACTTGAAATTCCTTTCTCCGGGAAAACTCTAGGCCAAACACAAAACTCAACATTTGAGATTGAAACTTCTACGCCATATCAATCCGAATATAGTCTATGAAACAATGTAATATCAAAACTAACTTATTAACCGTGCCCTTATAATCATAATAAAACCTTATAATGAAATTAAAATTCATAAGTAAATTAAACTAATGATTTGAAGTCCAAGGTGAAACAACTGACAACCACGGCCAAGATAAATTAATCCTAAGAAGGGGGTTTTTGCTTTAAAAAATGTTTAATATAGATTATACCTGAAAAAATAAAAAAAATACTTGTTGCATATTACAATTTGAAGAATTGCCTAAAATCAATTTTTATTGGATTCCTCAATCTAAAGGTCTAAAAGATCTCTCATTAAAAGATGCAAGAGTTTAAAAATGAAAATGATAAGAAAGACGAAATATTTTTGGCAGCCTATGGAATAATTCAAAAGTTTCAATAATATATAAACAATAATACCTCAATGTATGAAACGTTTTCTTTTTATATCTATAATTTCCAGAATTTTTTTGGTTTTTAAAGATGAAGAGTTGTTTATGACAGTTTGGGCCGAATCCTCCATTTTAGCAGATTTCCCTTAAGGGAAATCAGCTATTGAGGTTGTACTCATGACAGAATTTTCGAAGTTTTTCTTCAAATGCCCATCGATCCCACCTAGTAGATGACGAAAATGAGGTCCGTTCAAAATTGTATATATATATATATATATATATATATATATATATATATATATATATGTGTCTGTTACCGCTCTAGCGGTCGCAAATTTTGTTTGATCGTTACCAAACTCGATATTTAGTCGTTTTATGTAAAAAGAAAGATCTAATTCGTTAACGGCTGAAATCGGACCAGCGGGAGAGGGAGTTTAGAGAGGAGGATTTTTGAAAATTCGAAATATCTCCGTTACTGTACGTCGGATCGAAAAATTGTCCAGAATCGATCTTATTGCAAATTAAATTTACTATAAATATTGTTGTTACTCTCTATCTTGAATATTAACCGAGATATTTGCATTTTTCTTAAATCTGGGCGGCTAACGGACGGTGATTTTCCCGCCAAAAGCTAGTTCGGCCGTTTCATTAGCTGCTCGGCTCTCGTGAAATTTCTCTATTTTAAAACTTCACGTGGGAAATCTGCTTAGTTTACGCAGCCCCTGCGTGACAGACTTTGTTAATAAATGGGATTACTGTCAGCCGTCACAGCATGAAACCATTTGATTCTTAATTCGATAGAGTCTTAAATGATGTACTCAAGTACAAATCACTCCATCCCATTCAATTATAAACACTTGATCTTCCCATTCATGCAGATAATAGATACAGATATGTTAATATTAATTTCTTTTTATATCACTCTTATGTGAATTAATAATTTACTTATTTTAACTGATTACAACAACACGAAAAACATCTGTTTCGCAGATATAAGGATAATATTTCTCGTAAAAAAACAGAATATGCAGTGATTTACTAGCCACCGCACGCACGCCCTCTTGCGAATTATAATAATTAAAAGATTTATAAAGGCGCTCAATTAATATAATAAAGTGTACAATTAAGTTAAAAAATGACTACACTATCTAGTCTTTATTGAGGATGCGGTCGTTTATTTTCTGCATACTTCCAACGTCTATGTTTTTATGGGGTGTTGCAAATTAAGACAACAGCGGTAATGGGTAACAATGTTTGAAGGAATTAATTAATTCTGAATTTAGCGGAACTATACAAGAACGAATGCTGACGATTGTTTTGCAAATACAAATCAGTGTTCAAAACTCCCATGAAAAATCAAGGATCTATCTAATAAATTCCAGGACATCTTCCTTTCAGGAACGTTAAAAATCTGATAAAACGTACGTTACGCAGGGTCTGCGTAACCTCGCTTTATGATTAACTTAAGAGAAAATGTGTAAAACAGCAATTGAGGCGGTCAACGTAAAAAGGGCGTATGGGCTCATCAGCCCCGTTTTACGCAGAACGCTTTATTCAATCCGGCATTTCATATAGAGTTCAGTGATGCATGTTTCATCGCAATATCTTGAAAATTGACGTTGGGAGACCTGTTTTTGTGGGGTAATGTCAGCTGGTTTTCACGTCCAGGTCTTGACTTGGGGTTAGTGGTTATGTTAGTATGTTTTTGATGCAGCTATTTTGCTTTCTGATGCCACAGGTGGCCAAAATAGAAATTTTCTAATGTGTAAGTTCACTTCTTGGTTTGCAAGGGTATATAAAAAAGATGTTATACAACTTTTCCCAGTAAGACTACATAGTTTCTCACAATGTGATAGAAACTTTGGTTTGATCAGGAACAAAATAAAAAATAAAGAAGTGATTGGAAATCCTAAACCTCATTTAACAGCAATGGTAGAGTGCAGGCAAACCCCTTCACCCTTTGAAGTTGTTATGGATGCAGAACTTCTGCAAGACTGGGAACCATTTTTAAATAATCTATTCCTGAAGAAACCTCTCTCAAGAAACAAAATAAAATTTACTCTAATGAAATATGTCATTATCAAATCATTGCAAAATGGTGCTCTGCTGTGCTCAAAAAATTATCTTGGGCAGTTTTAAGGGTTCAGTTATTGGCGGCCTACTAATCAGTTTGAAGATTTTCACAACGTTGCGACTCAAAGGTGTCATTACCCGGCAGTAAACCAACTTAAAGCTAATGATGTAAATGCCTTATATCGGTTTTTACAAGAAGAGGATGTGGACTTTATTGAAAATATGATTTCTCAAAGTGGATAAAGAAAGAGAGATGTTATACTGATTTCAAACAAACAAACTGAGTTTACTCGGAGTATAAGGTGTTTTTTTTTTCAATTTATTCTTCAAATATATGAAAAATCTTTTCATTTTGATGTTTTTCTCGTTTAAAATGTCAAATAATTATTATTGTAACAAATAAATAAGTTATAATCTATTTAATTATATTCTTTTTAATAACGTTTTTATATAAGAATGTATTCTGGCTAAAAAGGGCGTATAAAGTAATATATGTTTTTTAATTATTACGAAAACACCAGTTACTGAATTATTTTTTTTAATTGTTGAATATTTTTTTAATAGGTGTAATATCGATATTTATTAATATTACAGGAATTATAATTACTATGACAACAGGAGACAACAATGAAATATTCATTTGGTGTTTTCTCAAAACAAGAGTTTTGCTTATAAGCCCCTTTTATGTAGATCGCCTCAATTATAGAACATCAATAGCTTAATAAGACTTTGTCGTATAACATTTTTCGATCCGACTGTTAGTAACGGTGATATTTTGAATTTTTCAAATTCCCCATACCTGGACCCCCCCCCCCCTATTCCGGGTCCGATTTCAGTCATTAAGTAATAATATATTTAGAGTTGAATAAATGAATTAAATATCGTGTATGGTAACAAATGAACATTTTCGAGGTAAGAACATAAAACCTTACATCATGTCGACATCGGTTTTGTGAGTAACACCCACAGTAAAAGTCCAATGAAAACAATATATATACAGTTTGGAACGGAGTTCATTTTCGTCATCTCCTGGGTAGGATCGATGGACATTTGAGGAAGTGATTCGAAAATCGCGTAATGAGTACAGCCTCAATAGTCGTTTTCCCTGCTCTGATGAAGAAAAATCTGCTAAAATCAAGGACTCAGGACTTGCTGACAGCTTACTTTAGACACAAATACTCATAACTCAACTCAAAACCAAGATGTACAAAACGCTCAACAAACCCGATATGCTAAAATGGCAAACACATTTCGTTCTCTATCTTTCCTTTAGTATGAAAGCTACTTAAATAACATTTAGAAATCAGCTTGAAGGAGTTGTATACAGTAATATGATAAATATTTAAAATGAAAATTGCATGTGTATGAGTGGGTGTTTACTGATGAATGAAACCGGGGAAAATATAACTCCGTTAATATACAGAAACATGAATAGATAATATTTGCACGGCATAACGTTATCAACAAAATTTGTTTATACAACACATTGCGAACAGAGGCATACAAATTGAAACATTACCGATTTTATAATTATACAATGTGAAGCGAATTCCTCTGGGCAGGTATTGGCTTCTCAATATAGGGCATATTCTATACATTTTGCAATAAATAAAACGTAATTTGTTTTAAAAATGAAACTTTAATAAAGCAATACTATATGAAATAAAACTTTAATTACACTCACTAATAATCAGTTTTTAAATTAAATAAATAACAAGAAATTAATTCTCAATGAAATATCTGTAGGCTCCTATTATTCTATCGGCGTGTGTGTCCCTATATACATTTTCTTTTCTCGATAATTGTACAAAATATAACACATTTCTGTACATATTACAATCAAAATTGGCTCTCGACAACAATCTACAGCTGTTCATGGGAATATACAATGCCACTGTTTGCCTAGAATTTTATTTACATTCAAGTACAATTCTTAGTTGTGGCCAAGGTCACACGACGGGTGTTTTTGTTTCCTAGTCTAAAAAGTGGTAAAAAGAAGGAATTTTCCAAATGCAATTTACACAGTAGACAAAGAAAATAAATCTGAGCTACAAATTTACATTCAAGTTCCTCACTACGAAAAGACAAACCCTCACACCGATAAAGCTCGAACACGAAGGCCTAAGAACATCAACTCAAGAGGATTTATTAATAATTTCGTAAAACAATAGGAACTGAAAACTGATTGCGAGCTGAAATGAACAATATAAAAAGGAAATCGGTTTCTGCTGCTCCAGTAAAAGTTAGTGGCAGTTTGGTGCACTAATAGCACTTTTACGAACTGGCAATAATAATAAGAGGTTCCACTGGGCACTTGCTTATAAAAGACTTAACAGTTGAAGACTGCTGGAAAATACTTTGGGCTTGACGAATCAAAAGTTCCATATGTTCGGATCAAATTGCCAGATTACGTTTCGTCGACCTCCGGAAAAAGGTACGTGCGTAATTCCAACTGTTAAGCATAGTGGAGGTCTAGTTCTAGTGTCAGTGTGTTCCACGGCGTTGTATAAGGGGATATTGTAAAAATGTCGGGAATAATTAACCAAAATTGGGTTACAATAAAATTTTGGAGTACCATGGTCTTCATTTAATCATTCCCGGTTTTATTAAACAGGAGGATAATAATCGACAAAATTCATATTAATTTTTTCAAGGTAATTTACAACGAAAAGAAGGACGATACTGTTTAGGGAAGAGCTTGATAGAAAATTTAGGAGACAAGCTCCAACTTTAGAACAAAACATTTGTGAGCTTCTGAAAATTGTTGAGATAATAAGTCTAATTGAAAGAATACCAAAACTATCAGCGGGTGGTCAAAGGAATCATGAGAAGTACTGCAAATTCATCTTTAAATTTTGTTGATGTATACTAATTGTATGGAATGAATTTATGCTTAAAGAGCTGTCTACGGCGAGTATTTGGGTGTAAAGCTAGTGGCGCCGAAAACGGTACACACTATGATCAGAAGTTAAAATATAAGTATTAAAAGAAAATGAACAAATATTATAAGGTGCATATATATCCATATGCTAATTCAACCAAAACCTTTGCGACGCTGCTGTAATTATCGCATGCCGACAACGATGGGTGACATTGTTTGTTTCAAAAAATGCCGAAACGATTAGAAACAACAATGTAAATAATTTGGGAGCGAGAGCCAACATTGTTGGAGACTTGAACGGAGGTTAATGAGACACCGGGTGTAGAGCCAAGATGGAGGGGAGCCATCTTGAAATGAATCCTAACTAATAGCAGCCTAAAGGAAAATATCTCGTGTAATGACGTATAATTTCCAACAGTCTCAATGAAATATCTGCAAGCTCCTATTCCGTGCGTGTCCCTACCTACACATTTTTTTTTCTAGATAATTGTTCAAAATGTAACAAATTTCTATCAATTGTCCTGCCAAAATTGGCGCTCGAGCGATTAAGAAACGTTTAAAGAACAAACTACCTCAAATAGGGTTATTTAAATCACAAAGTCAACCATGCAATACAATGATACCATTCTTATGGGTGGGCCACTTAGAATCTTAAAAAATACCTCTAAAATTTAATTATAAATATATTCAAAGGTGCAGTTTAATATTGAAAGCTCTTTTTTACTCCTCTAAATTGTCAGCTATACCACAAATATTCATATTTAAGTTGATATTTTTCCTTTTTTTTTTCTTTTGAAAAGGGGTTGTATTTCATTGAGGCGGGTTTGTAACCCCAACTTCATTAATAAATTTAGTGTTAATTTGCCAGTATAGTATGTACCGGATTTTTAATTTTGCTGGATAGGTTTAAAGACATACTTATGTATGTATGTATATAATCAATGTAAGACAAAAAAATTCGTCACGTAGGGGACTAAACTAAGCACATTTCTAATGTACTGGTATGACACACTATTGATCTGATGTCACAATTTAGTCTCTTTTTCTAAGTTATAATCCTATGAGAAGAAGTAGGGGATTCCGACATGAGCCATTAACGGATATGATCTATAGTGTTGAATGAAATGGCTAAATCCCAAGTATGGCATAATCAAATATACATTTTCGAGCAATGAACGTGCAATCTTAATTGATGACGCCTTCATTCATACGATTTTGCATGTATCTCACGTAATAAAGGGCCTAAAAACAATATTTGATATATAACCTAGGAGTAAGAAGCCCTTTCATGATAAATTGGCTTATTGTTAACGTGCAATGACTAAGAGTAGAGGATCACTGAATGCTGAAAGTAAAATTTCAAATGTCTTGGTTAATATTCAAGATAAAGACAACATGCATACAACAACACTTATAGGAAATAAAATTGGTTCAATACAATGTTTCCGATCAGAAGTATAATAATGACGTTATTTCGACTTGTTTAAAACCCTTTCCCACTGGCCCGACTTCAGCCATTAACGAACTTGAAGCTAAATTTTACATAAACATTTAAATAGAGAGTCTGGTAGCGACCTAACAAAAACTGCGACAACTAGAGCATTGACAAATATATATATATATATATATATATATATATATATATATATACTAGCTCAGATACCCGGCTTCGCTCGGGAATTCATTTGAGGCTCAATGGTGATGGTATATTTTTGGCAAGGCTTTAGTTTGCACAATATTTTGACATTTACCCGTTCCAGTGTTTAGGGTTAATACCCGTTGTTGGCATTTGTTAATAATAAAATTATTTTTTTATGTAAGACTTCACTGTCCTGCATATTGTCATATTTCCCGTCTCCTGTGCATTATGCATAGATTTGAATTATTAAGGAGAAAATATTGACATACATTTGAATTAATTCTTTCAGGTGAGGTACCTCGTAGTTCATATTGAAAAGAAGTATTGAGCAAATTTCTCTAAATAACAATATAAACAACTTTTGTTATGTGCATATTTGCCGAAACCCCAATAGGAAATCATTATTATTAATTTCAGGCCTCCCTTACAACTCCCACTCCTGCCCGTCCCTAGAAATGTTAGTATGGCTTATTATAAGGAAATCGTTAGTACTATTTACATAGCGAGTTTGGTTTAGTTCGGTTGAGTCTTTTGTGCCAAATAAAATAGTTACCTCCTCAATTGTGGACTCCCGCTATAGTTTTTAGCGTATAACTCATTTATACTTCCGTATACGGCGAAAGTGCATATAACAAAAATTACTCTAAATTACAAAATAAACAACTTTTGTTATGTGCATACTTGCTGAAAAAGCAATAGGAAACGAAATATCGCTATTTTTAATTTCAGGCCTCCCTTATAACCCCCATTCCTGTTCGTCTTAGAGAATATTAATATAGCCTAAAGTCTAAGTTGGGCTAGTTGTAATATACATACCAAGTTTCATAAAATTCGGTTCAGGCGTTTATGCGTGAAAAGGTAACAAACAAATAAACAAACAGACACGAAAGAAACAAAATGTAGTTATGGTGTCTATGACATGTGAAACGAAAAGTTATCGTGAAATTTCGCGAAAAAAATCAATGTACAGACAGAGGTTACAATTTTATATATATATATATATATATATATATATATATATATACACACATGGTTTTTCTTAATTTCGTCATCACCTGGAAAGTAGGATCGAAGAACATATGAAGAAATGCTTCGAAAACCGTTTCATGAGTACATAATTCATAAGCATTTTTATGATAAACAAAAAAGGTCCTATACAAATCTCTGGTATTACTAATTGGTATGGAGAAATTTACCTATTTTTATTTTCGTGCTCTTTTATGCCTTAGTCTATTTCAATCAATAGAAGAGATGCACAACTAGATATATAGAAGCCCTAAATCGACTGGTCCTTTTTGGGTTATAATAGACGATTCAAACCTCAAGACGAAACTAGGAACTGAAGAGTCACATGAAGGCGTAAGGAGGAGTGGATACAATTTCAAACGACCAGAAATATATGACTACCATCTCCTAGTAGCCTAACTAATGAAAGGCATTACATAGAGGGAGAATATAGCCCACAACTAATAAACCGTCGTTTTGCACCCCTTTATAGACGAGGATGGACTATAATTCTTTTTAATTCATTTTTATTGCATAATCTATGTAAACTAAAGGAAGCATTGTAATAGCTAAGAATTTCGGTTTTGAGACTTGGATGCATTTATATCTTGAATAAATAATTTCATCTTGAGGTCTGTACCTTCTAGAATAAGCCAAAATGAGCAGTCAATTTAGGACTTCTATGTATTTAGTTGTGATCTCCTCTGTTGAAAGAAATCGACTTTGGGAGTTGGAGGTTAGAAGAGGGCGAAAATAAAACTCTGTAAATTTCTCAGCCTATTACCTATTACAAATACAGAAGATTTATATTTATCATAAAAATACCTATGAATTATGTTCTGACACTTTTTGTCCTAGAGCCTGGATCGGAGGCATCATATATCTATTTCAAATTAAATAAATGTGGATATTTCTCATATTTAATTTAATAGGATTAAAAGCCATGCGGTGTCCAGAGACGATTTTTATATCCATGTTATTTGATTTTGTTTGAGTAATATCGTCTTTCTTTTAAAATATACTCTATTATACCAATCACCAACAACAACACAAATGTTTTTTGGCAGACTAAACCAAAAACACCCGAAGTAGATAATGAGAAGTCTGTTATCGTTGAAGTGATATTTAGGGGTCTTTTTATGGATATATTAAGACCCGAAATTCCATTCAATACACTGTCCCAAACTTTATGCAGTGGTTTCTTTTTGGAGGTAGTATCCCAGTTTTATTTCATATCATAACAAGCACAACCATGTGCATGACACTCAATATAGGTTTTTGTACGTTTATTTACCCACAGATAATTTTATTTTAAGCTACACATATTATATATATATATATATATATATATATATATATATATATATATATATATATATATCGATATTGAGGTAATCATGGGAGCAAGCGATGAAAAACGCTTCTCTAAGCGCATCAAGGCTCTTCTCAGTTTCAGCCTGCATCTATAATTGCGATTAACGGTATAAAGATGACCTCATTTATATTAATTAAAGCTAAGGATGACTTTAGGCAGATTTATAGTGAAACCAATAAGGCTTAACATTATATTGCACTCGAGGAGCTGAAATTAAATAGATAAATAAAACCTCGTTACTTTAACTAATACCGTAACGTATTCGACGAAAAACATTACGTGTTTTAGGGGAAAAATCTATTTATTAATGTCCAGTGTGTGCGACTATGCCAATTGGGAAGGGGTATCTACAGGTTACCTCCCTTTTCTAGTCAGGGTGGGACTAAGAATTGTATTTAATGAGTTTAGCAAAGGGGCGATTCGAACTCGCCGCTCTAGGTAAACCATGTGAGATTAAGACCAACGCCCCCTTTTTTTTTTTTGCGGGAAAAATATTTCTAAAAATAGATTTTGAAAACAAAATGACCCAAGTAAAATGTTGATAGTTTAGTAATATAATCTAGCTATGGGACGGGTTTGTTAAATCGGCATTCCAGACCTTGACCACGAGGAAGTTAATCTCGACATACGAGCTCCAGTTTCAAGCCCAGATGTTCTTATACCTTTCATATTGGTGCTCTTTAATCTGAAGGTTCACTAATACAATAAATTTACTATAAAGGAATGTAAATGTAATGTCTAATACCTGGCAGGACGAAATTAAATGAAAAATTGGTAAATCATGATTGAATGATAGAAATATCATTTATTTCTTCACACAATTTTATTTAATTCCTAGCTGTTTATTTAACCCCTCACCAAACATATAAGAATTTTTCTAGGTGGACAGTTTGATTTGATTTTCTGCACTTCACGCAAGAATTTGGAGTGTTTTCTACATATTTTTGTAACCAATGTTTTTGTGAAATTATGCATAGTCATAACAACGAAGTACAAAAATGTGGTTCAAATAGACACAATGTTGTTCTCTGAACTACAAGCAAATGTATAGTTTTATGTGCTCTTGTTTTGTAAATTATAGACCAACTGCAGCTCATTCCTTATATATCAGCACATTTGATTGTATTGATTCTTATGAACACTTGTATGCACGATTGTGGTTGCAGAATCGTAGATATTTTTAAAATATTCATTCTAAAATAATTAGTACTACAGAGGCTTCTAAAACCCCTTCAAGCTATTGTCTATAACATAAAATTTTAACAATAATTTGGCACAAGTATAGAGAAAAAAAGGATTATTTCTTTCTTGTTTTTTGGGGGGGGGGCGTTATAAATCTGCTTAAAAAATTTGACTAAGGAAGTCCATTGGCAAACCTTAAACATTTGCAATTACCTTTGTTAAAAACATCTTCTTGATTAGAGGCTTTTTAATGTATCAAGTTACAACAAAATTCAGGAGAGAGAGAGAGAGCAAATAAAAGGAGGAAAATATTTGTTCCGGCTCTTTCTCCGCGGCAGTAAGGGTAAACCAAATATCAATAGAACATGACACGTGCATTACAATACAAGGGTTTATAAAGGAACAAGGATACCGGCAATATTCACCCTCGCTCCATACATACAAGCTATAAATTCCAGGCTTATTAAGTTGGGCAACCAACTCCAAGACAGTCTGCCTACAAGAGTTTCCTGTTAATAAAAGGGAGAAGGAAGAAGATTAAGATTACTGTGTATAGAGAATAAGTGCGGGGAAATTTATTACACGTCTGTTAGAAAAGATAGTCTCGTTGGAAACCGAGAATTAGAAGAAGTCTGGGAAATAGGGACTGCGAAACTAAATAGCCCCTCCCCCCTCCACCATCCCAAAGACAACAAGACTGTGTTCTGGTTCATAAATGCTAGAAATTGAAATTCGAGTTGAACATGGGATATTTAAAGGCACAAATGCAGAAAGTGAAAAGTTGGGATGAAGTTTTGACAATACCAGAAATATAAACATACAAAAACTCTGTTAATATTTGTGGTACAGCGAAATATGTTAAAGAATTTTTGCAATAGCATGACGTAAAAGAGTAACAAACGTGATCATAAAAAAAAGAAATTTAATTTTATAAAAAAGTAAGATAAGATAATACACGGTCAAGTAGGCTTATATTTGTGACTTCTACGTCTAGAACTTGCTCAATATCTGAGCCAGTGCAATTTACACGCCACCCCAGCAGAAGACAGGTATAATATAAACTAGATAATGACAATCGTTTTAGTGTTGTGTCCAAAACATACTAACAAATCTAAAGTAGCCAACAGAACTGATAAAACTTCATTTCCAATATTCCATTATAACTATCCTTAACAATCCCTCCCTCCTTTTTTCTGAACCGAAAGAGGACGTTGTTATTAGTTGTACAAGGAGCGTCTAAATATCCAGTTTGAAAATGATTTAACAAATGTGGTGATTGCTAGGGCACTAAAATATATTATTAAAAGACAGCAAAAATTATTAAATAAATTCTGAAATGAGTTATTTGACAGAGAGCCAGGACAGGTATCCCTGCCTGATGTTGTTAGATCACAGGGAGGCCTTGATCTTGATTAGGGGTGGAAGTAAACAGTCTTGGCCAGAAGCCGGAAACTCCTCCCTCCAAGTCAACTTATATATTCCATAATTATTTGGACTGCTCAAATTAGGCATCTACGGAAATACGTTTCACTTAAGCACTATTATAACCATTTACCACAATGTTATATTATGATTACCCATGTAATAGCAAATGTTTCGAAAACCAATGAATGGTGGTATATATATATATACAATTCCTCTCTGAATTTAGGGAACGACAAAAGATAATCCCAAAATGGGACTGAAAAATTAGTATTGACCAGACATTTACACGAGCTGAGACCACATATCTTATGTTTAGTATTGCTGGTTAAACTTTCATAATAATTAGCTTCATTATATGGACTTGACGATAGAGCGCCGATTGAACTTTTGGGACGCTACTGCAATAAATGCAGAAATGCGCTGAGGTGAGAAAAAAAATCCCTCATTGTAAATGATGTGTGATCTCTTTTTAAACATTGAAAGACTAAATACCTCGCTTTTAAAACATTAAATTATGTAAAACCTTCAACATTTATTCCTAGAAAAGAACACGTAATTAGAAAGCTGCTGCGTTTAATGGGCCTATGGTACAAGTCAGGAAGTAAAACAGATGTTTTTTCTGTAGGGATCAAGAAAATACTTTCATTTATCCAATAAATTTGCACTAACAAATTATCATTTTTTTTTATTTTTAGGTCGACTGAATACAAACACAATGACATTCTTCGTCAAAGCTCAAAACTACTAATCCACCGCATATGCATGTTTGAGAGTGAGTGAATGTTATTTATTGTGGAGATTGCATTGAGACAATAATAAAATGAAATGCTTTCGCTCTATGTGAAAAGCAACACGACAACAATACAACAAGATTACCAGTATGAATTAATACAACCAGATGATCACCAGGGAGCAAAATTAAAAATAAACACCTGGGAAGCCAGAAAGAAGAACACAGCACACCGGGCTGAGTGGAATTTACGAAGCCTGACCGCCGAAGATCACAGAGATGCTGCATGGAGCACGTCCATAGTCCATTTGGAAGGGATGTAAAACTATAGTTGAGTAGCTTACCTCTGTTTTTGTACGAGCTATGCCAAGGGTGATGCCTGTTTAGCGGGCATTCGCAGAGCGATGAACACGAGAGTGCGGGCACACAATATAGAAGCAATCAGAACGAGTCGCCGAGCACTACTGAGCGGGCAGAGAGTTGAGACCTTCCCCCACCACGTCGGGTCAGTCCATCTACCTGCGTCTGCCCTCCGCTACCACCCTACACACCAGCCAACACTCCACAGCCTACAATACAACACTACACCCACACCTAGTACAGGGGACGCCAATTCCTAAGGCAGAAAACAGATAGATACCGTCTCTAGGCAATAATAACCAGTTCTGCAGACAATACACCGCAAAGTTATTATTATTGGAAAAATGTTAACGGATGCATAAATAAAAGTCCGTTAATCAGGGTCCGCGTAAATCAAGCAGATTTCCCATGTGAAGTTTTACAATAGATAATTCTACATACTGGCAAATACTTAACACACCATGAATAATAAGCGAATAAATACCTACGGTAATGAAATCTTTCAGTCAATTTTAATAACATCCCAACGGAAAGCGTCTGATTTGTAAACAAACAGGTCTGCCAACTGCCCAGAGCTAAATAAGTAGAAATATTCTTTACCGGGAAGAAAAACAATCACTGAAATGTATCTAAAAATAACATATTAATATTATTGAAAACTAGTTACTATATCTAGTGCTATAATTTATAATGAATCAGAATAATTTTAATCTCAATCACTCAAATTTTAGTCGTCCAAGAACAAAAGAAAGGTGGGTCAACAGAACGCATATGCATATATCTCACAAAGTAGAAGTTCAATGAAAACAATATTTGGTATTTAACCTTGGTATGAAGTGGTTCATGATATAAGAGTTTATTATTAATATGACTTGAGTAACAGCGGGGGTTTACTGAAGACTGAAAAATGCAAATATCTCGGTTAATATTCTAGCTAGAAAATAAATGTATATAACAGTATTTATATAACATTCAATTTGCAATAAGGCTGATTATGTACAGGTTTTCGATCCGACATATTCGAAAATGCCCACTTTAAACCCTCCCTCCCACTGGTCCGATTTCAGCCATTAACGAACTTGATCTTTCATTTTACAAAAAAAGATTAAATATCGAGTTTGGTGACGATTAAACAAGAATTGCGACCGCTAGAGCGGCAAAAGACACACACACACACACACACACATATATATATATATATATATATATATATATATATATACAGTTTTGAACAGACCTCATTTTCGTCATCTCCTAGGTAGGATCGATGGACCAAATTACGACCGCTAGAGCGTTAACAAAAAAATATAAATATATACAATTTTGAACGAATCTCATTCTCTTCTTAGGATCAATGGATTTTTGAAGACATTTTTCGAAAATCGCGTCATGAGTACCCCAGTAGCTGAATTGCTAAAAGTATCTTAAACCTTACCAACAGCGTCAAGTAATTTATATATGGTTGTTAACATGGTCCGTGGAAAATATTAGAGATTCAAAAACATGTAGTCAAATTGTATTAACTCGTGAATATCCTCTTTCTATCTAGTATGTTGTCCAGAAATGTTCAAGAGCTCTCGCTAACTGAATCAAAATGTTAAAATCTCATGAGGATACCACGTGGCTGACTCCCTAATACTAAATAAGTTCATAAGGTTTTATTTCAACATTATTTCAAACCGACGTATATCAAAATATGCCATAGAATAAGATTTAAAGATCAAAGCCGAGGCCCTTGCGAACTGGTTGAAAGAACCATTCATTTTGGAAAGATTTCATTATTCAACGATATATTTGGAAATTCTCCATTCTGGCATCGTACACAATTATACATCTTTTTATGATGAACGAGAAGGTTCCTATACAAATCTTTATTTCTAATAAGTACGGAGAAATTTAGTATTTTTTATTTTCGCCTTCCACTATCCCCTCTCCTCCTTCCATCAGAAGGAAGCAAGCTATACAACAGTCCTCTATATGAAATTTCAAAATTGTAATACTAGGCGTTTTTAAATTACGCTACATATGCACATCTGTCACACCGTAATTGGCCGAGATGGATTCAGGAAGGGTCAAAATGTTGAAATATGAAAACCAAATATTTTCATGATTGCATTACTTTCTTAGCTTCGTACAAGGAATTAAAAACGTATGGCTAAATCTTCGAATACATTTCCAGTATTTTGTATTCAGGACAGGTTAATAATATATGAGTATATAAAGTTATAATAATAAAGATAAGTGAGCATGCAGTTTTTTTAGGTACATCAAATAGATTGCTGATAATTTTGTTGTTCAGCCTCATTACCTAGCAATAACACGTAGACTATTGAAAAACAAGGCTAAGTATCCTCTTTTTTGCTAATAATAATTATGGTATTAGCTCGATAACAATGCAATGCGCAAAATCCTTTAATACTCTTGAATTAGGAGAAGAATACAATTCAAGACAGCTTAAATTAGGAATTATGAAAGTGCAATCCCTTCAGTTTAGAACAAATTTAAACACTAAGTCATTATTATCATATAATAAATTATGATAATGATTTGCCATAACAATTTAAAGTCGCAGAAGATATTTGAGAGACTAAATAAAAATACTCCTTTAAGTAGCTCTTTTTAAAATGCCGAAGAATAAATCCACACAGGTGATAATTTTAATTACGTAAAAACAATGCACACATTATCTTTTACCAGTTACTAAAATAATTGCTTAAGGTTCTATGCTCTTATATAATTACTATTTTATAACCTAAAAACATCCAACCCAAGATACAATCCCTTAGATGTGGAAGTTTCTCAATTGTCAAAGAGAACTTTGTTTATATTTAAAAATTGCCAGTAAAATGGAAGTTCCATTTCGATTATGGCTGATATCAAACAAGAGTACAAAAAATGTAAGAGCTGAGTGGTAGACTGGCAGAATCTTTGATTTTTTAAAAATTTTCAGCATTCAGTAAACCCCCAATGTTAATCATCGCACTTTAGCATTAAGCCATCATGGAATATTTTATTTCAACCTCAAATGCCAAATATTGTTTTCAATGAACCTTTATAATGTGAGACACATGTAAATACGTAGCGTGATAACATCACTAATTAAAATGTCTCAAAAATGTTTATTTCAAGTATACCATACTCATTATTTAACTTTTTCGTTCAACATTATTTATTATTTATTTATTAACGTCCACTTTTTGCAACTTAGGCTAATTGGGACGGGTTATCTACAGGTTACCACCCTTTTCTAGCCAGGGTGGAATTTTAGGACGTTATTTAATGAATTTCGCCACTAAATAATTTCCTTTGCCCAGGCGAGAATCGAACTCTCCACTCTAGGATTACCATGTGAGAAAAGGTTAGGCACAGGCGAGATTCAACATTAAAGATCATATTGTTTAATGAATGATATCGGAAGATGAATAGGAGAGGGGAATTAGAAGTATGAAACGAAAAATGCTTTAGAACCAATTTTACCAAACTATAGATGCTCTACAATTGTTATGCTATACATTTTCAAGCTCAAGTAAGCGAGTTATTCGTACTTTCTTGTTTTCAGTCTTCAGACAACCTCTCACTACTATCCATCGAATTTTTACTTATAAATAGAGAATATATGGTGAGAAGACAATCCTAGTGTGTCATTCCAGCACACGGGAAGTCTGCGTATGTTAGAAAGCCTCTGCGTGACGGACTTTTAGTTCTTCAAAGCAAAGATGGAAATCCTTTCTCAAGCCACATATTAAACTTTTTCAAGTAAAAGTTGATTGTGAGGAGTTTGACATGAACAGAACGAAAAGGTTATTTCACGCCACCTTCACAAAAACATCCATCACTAACGAATCCTTTCTGTCACAGGTTTTTTTGTCATATAAATTATCAACGGTCCTTAGAAAAGCAGTTTAAGCGGCATAAAAATGAGAATAGAAAATAAAAATAAATTGCCCCGGGAATAATAACCATAAAAGTAATTCCTTTTCCATTAAAGTTCTTATTAGACTTCTTTTAATAGCCAAGACTATTACCAAGGAGATTGGGAAAAGAAAGAGCCTGGCCAATGCACCCCTCAGAGCCGAGACATCAACAGCATATCCGACACTTTTTATAATTAAATTATTTTTTACTTAAACGTTTTCCGATTAAAGTGTTATTAAATAGTCTACTTAATTATAGGCGAAAACTGATAGCAGAACAACTCCCAGTTTAAGACAACGAGAGAAAAAGTAAGTAACTTAAGTAGCAGATATATAAACTAAATACCTGCTCCCAAAATATAAATCCGACTTAATACTTAAGCGCATTTAGTGGTTCTGGAGGTATCAATTAATCATTGGAAAACCAAGTGCTGATTCAAGTAACAGTTGTGGCACAGGTGGGGCTTTGTAGAATAAGGAACAACACGTGCTGTCCCCATAGAGGTCAGCAGTTCCTCAGCGTCTGGCCCCATACAGTAAAGCAACATACTAATCTGTTGATCTTGCGATTTAGCAGATAGACCAG
This sequence comes from Riptortus pedestris, assembly GCA_019009955.1. Lineage (NCBI taxonomy): Eukaryota > Metazoa > Arthropoda > Insecta > Hemiptera > Alydidae > Riptortus > Riptortus pedestris. The sequence continues at coordinate 218,401,521 of CM032228.1, read as the reverse complement.
ACGCCGAACGGAACATGGCAAACCGCTTGATCCAGGCACTCCATGACTGCGGATCCTGTACATCAAATATATCTGGAGGTTTTACCTGGTAAGAATTGCCGCTTCGCACACCAGCCTCATGTGTAGACAGCACAGAGGACAAAATGTCCTTCAACATCTCTGGTGAAACCGCCATCACCTTTATCAGTTTACACCTGACACCATGTAGAATAAGGAACAACACGTGCTGTCTCAACGAGCAACATTTATTAACTGAAGAATAAAAGATAAGCGAACATCTGTTTAACATAACCTTAACAACGAACATATGTTTACCACCACAGGCTTTTAATTAACACATGGTTTCCTTAACCATAATACTGCAATACTACTCAGCTGGGCCTTGTTCTTGACCACAGAAATACAAGCTTTACAAGGATAAATATCTCATAAGGACGAACACATGAGTTTAACATAAGGCCTTGTAAAAGTATTTGCAACGAGATTCAACATTCCTACTATAATCCATAAAAGACTATAAACTTTCAACAGTCTCAATTCAACGTTTTTACCTTAAGGGAGGTTGGTTATCGATATACATTTTTTATATATAAAAGTATGCATTAAAACATGACCCTTAAATACTCACTGTTAATAGGGTGAATCACACACTAATTTAAGTCAATTATTTAGATAAATACCACACGGTTTTTGGTTCTCTCATTGGAGTGTAACATTTCAAATATTGTGATATTCCAACAATTGAAGTGGTATATATAGCCCACAATGTCCAACAACAAACTTCAATGTTTCAAATGTCTATAATTTTCGCAGGTTGCCGGACATTCCGCAGCTCCTTTGCGATGAAATAGTTATCAGATTTCTCGAAAGGGGATAACAGCTATTGAGGTTGCCATCATGGCGGCAATTTTGAAAAAATGCCTTCAATGCCGTAAATCCTATCTAGATGACGAACAAAATATACATGATTGTTCCTGTTAACAGTCTAATGGTATGTATAAAAATAAAATAAGAATAATCTATGTTTGATATTTACCAAACTTAGTTTTACAAGGATAGTTAAACGTTTTACGCAAAACTAAATATTATTATAACTAACTAAATAATTATGATAATGGCTGTAATTAGACCAGGAGAAGTGGGGATTTAGGATAAACTCAAAAATTTGAAACACCCGTCACACAGATAACCTAAACAGATTTCACATGCCACAATGACATCCTAATGAGAAGAAGAAATCTACTTCCAATTTCTTCCGCAATAGTAAACTAGAACTGTAACTGGTCAAATCAAAAACAGCTTTAAGAAAGTCCGTCACGCAGGGGCTGCGTAAACTAAGCATATTTTCCACGTGTGCCACTAATTTGCATTTATCTCAAAAGGTAAAAGTTTAAAGTAAGATGACAAGATAGAGACCATCGCGATGGCATTGTACCATGTGGAAAGTGTGCTTAGTTTACTGAACTCCTGTATGATGACACTTTCAGGAGATTACCCTTAAGGGAAATAAGCTATCGGACGTACTCATGACGCGATTTTTGAAAAATGTCCATCGATCCAACCCAGGAGATAACGAAAATGAGGTCCGTTCAAAACTCTATATATATGTGTTAACGCTCTAAAGGTCGGGTTTTTCTTTAATCGTTTCCAAACTCGATATTTAGTAGTTTTATGTAAAAAAAAAAAAAAAAAAGAAAGATCAAGAAGTTCATTAAAGGTTGAAATCGGACCAGTGGGGGGGCGGTTTTAAAAATTTGGGTTACCAATTTTCAAAAATAAATATCTCCATGTGAACATAAAACAAAATTATGAGTTCTTAAGATTAGAGAAATGAAGCACCACATAACACTTCAATTTATACCTTCATACTAGCTAACTTTTCTAACTAAATCAATGAAGAATAGTAGTAACTCATTGTTATCGTAAAACACCGAAGAATATCATATTACAGAATAAATTAAACAATAATTTAATAAGTTCTAGATATTAACCCACTAAGGTCAGGACTAAAAATTTTCAAGCACAAATCAGGGCGGTTATCTACATTTTAAAAAAAAAATGTTTTAACATACGGCACGACAAAGAAATAGGTCTGGAATATGTATAGTGTTCAGAAGATTATTCATTTTAATTAAAAGAATTGAAACTATCTTTTGCAACAATATTGGAAATCCCCTTCTGAGAGAAATATTACTAAAGAACTTTAAGAGAGGAGTATAATTGTTATGAAAGAAATGTCTAATCATACTAAAACAATTTCATCAGGACCTGATGATTTTTATTTTTTAACTATAAAGAGCTCGTAGTAATTCTGCAAATGAATTTAAGGTTTTATTCCGTATTAATATTTATATATTTTCTTGCTGATGTAAAATAAGTTTAAAAAGATGTCCGATAAGATGGAAAATTATCTTAAACTTAATATAAACTTTAGCAAATGTGTATTCTGTTTATCATAGTTAGAAACGAATGGTTAGTAAAAGAGCACGATATCAAACTGTGGCGGGAATAGGGAGATGTTGATACCTGAGTGCTCAGTAATAACAGGTGGTTGGAGGGCAGCATTCAGGAATCCCAACAAGCAACGCCTTAACTGCCCAATAATACCTAAATGCCACCTTAAGCATATCTTGAATCTTTTTACTGGTTGCTCCCAATAAAATAGGCTGATAAACAATAATACACGTATTTCCCTACCCGCTTCCTAATTTTAATAATTTAAGATTTCCTAGCCCCAGTCATTCTTTAGAAGATTTCCCTCGAGCAGGGCCCCGTAAAGGCTACTGGCGCCTGTGTGCAAAAAAAGATTTTGGCGCCCCTTAAGGCATTTTGAATTATCTTTTTTGAAGTGAAAACATCTTTAGGCACGTTGTGCACCCCGTAAGGAAGCATTTGCGGGAGAGAAAAAAAGTATGAAATCGCGCCACCGCCACCGCTATTACTCAACTCAAAGCTAAAGGAGCTTCTTTTCTTCATAACTCCTAACCAAATTAGCTAGAGTTTTCGTTCGCATACCATTTTAAAGAGGACAAAACCAGCATCATTTCGTTCACAGATACTATATATCTACCATTTTTACTTTCATAGATATTTTAATCCGAAGTTTAAATAAATTCGAATATTTAAATAAATAAATTCCGATATTTAAATAAATTCGAATCAAAACTGTTTGTATCCTACTTTAGCTACCATATACCGATTGTATCAGTTTTAGAAATTGGTGATGATGCTGGCAGTGATGATGGTGCAAGAGTTGTTGAAATTATGGATAGAAATTGATTTTTCTGAGTGTACTTAACTTATTTTTGTAAAGCATTTGTAATAATTCTGAAATGTAATTTTTTTCTTTTATGTAAAATAACTGAAATAATTATGTATAGTATTTTATATTGATAAATAAAACAATTCGTGGTACATTATTTTTTTTTTATCACTATTATTTTTGTCATTTCATTTTTTCATGTAAAATAGAACATAACTGTTACTTATTGATAAATAACTAAAAATATTTTTAAAATAAGACTTCGTAAAAAAAATTTCTCAGCAATGCCAAAATTGAGCGATCAAAGCTAAAGGAGTTTTCACTTCTACCGGCAGTCCCTTGACTGCTGTTTTTTTTTTTATGGTAGGTAGGTGCTTGAAGTAAACCAAATTTTTCTTCAAATGTAAATCGATCCTACCCAGGAGATGACGAAAATGAGGTCCGTTCAAAACTATATTTAAATACTAACAGTCGCAATTTTTGTCTTAAGCGAAAATAGCACGAGGAATAGGAGTGAAACACTATAACAAAGAAAATACATTTAACTCAATTAATATTCCAGTTGGAAAAAAATAAACAACAGTCAAATAGAATACAGACTTCATTAACACTTTCGTTTATATTGTTATTTTGTTTTGAAACTTTAATAACAACGATGTAGTTACTTTCCATTTGACTGCGCCTGTAAACCCTAACCACTCAGTTATTATTAGTATATGTAAAGGTAAAATAGCATCGTCTACATCAAACAAAAGTGAAGCCTCTAGAGCATAGAAAGTTCAAAAATAACGAAGCGCATACACACACAAAATTTGAAGGAACCTAAAATTCACCTTCTTTTAGCTAGGATCGGAATTCGGCTCATGAGGACGTAATAACGGATTTCCCTGAAGAGAAATGTGCTAATACTCCAAGCAGATTTTTAGCACTATATTTAGAGTATAAATAGTGACAAATAATAAAGCAACCCTTGAAAAATAAAACAAGAAACATGAAACTACAAATATAATAGAAGAAAACCTAAACCTAAGGCATGGAAATAAAGAGGATAGGATTGATGGATATGAATATCCAAGATATCTTGCGTTGGATCCTAAAACCTAAACCTAAGGAATGGAAATAAAGAGGATAGGATCAATGGACTTGAATATCCAAGATATCTTGAGTTGGATCCTAAAACCTAAACCTAAGGAATGGAAATAATGAGGATAGCTTCGATGTATAGGATCGATGGACTTGAATATTCAAGATATCTTGCGTTGGATACTTATAAAAAAAAAAATTATTTTTAATTTAATGACTAATTCGAATTATTTTTCTGAGAATCGAAAATGAACGCAGATGTTTGAATTTACGCATTTCAGCCTTCAGCAAACACATTGCTATTAAATAATTAAACATGTAAAGACTGGCCTTAATTTGAAGCCTTCATGAAAAAAAATCTTACTAATGGAGAGACAGAAAATAAAATGTAAGATTATGTCATAACAAGCCATTGCAACAAGAAAATTTTCTCAGTTTACGCAATCCCTGCGTGACGAACTTATTCATTTCCCGGTAACTACTAATGGTATATAATGTAGTATAATTAATTATTTAATTATTTATTAACATTAGGTAGAGGCCCTTGATGCTCTATGTTAATTGGGCAGGTTAGCTAGCGAGTAGTAGGACGAAGGAGAAAGACCATCTGCTCTACCTAAAATGCGTTTTTTTGTCCATCAGCCCAACCTGTCAGGCCTGGCCTTCCAAACTCACCCACCTAGCACCTTGGGCTCTTCGATATTATTTCACAGGATATTGATTGTTTTAAACATCTATCTTATAATATAAGCCTCAATACCAATCATTTGCACCAATAAAATGTGTGTTCAGTAAAATTAAATGTACATAGTTCGAAGATACTTTGTTCCTGCTCTGGTTGGCGTGGAAACTATATTTTCATAGGACTATTTATACTCAATTTTTGGTTTCAGTATTAGCAAATGTTTTTGTAAGTAATACGCTAATATTGTACGGAAAGAGCTCGGTCCGGAGCGAAAGTAAGATAAAACTATATTTACTCTTTGTAACGCGATATTATATTAATCCTATTCTATTGATGACTACTTAACTGAGGATTCATTCGAGCTTTGACTTTAGCCGTGTTGGTGGCTACGCTTACACAATATGTACCCGGTGTTACATCCGAATTATCTATAAGGAGCTATACCAATATCTATATAGCCACACATTACCAACACTCAGCACCACCTGTCCAGTTAAGGAGAAGCAAACTCCGCCACTGCTGGAGCCAAGACAAATCTCAATCTGACGTACAACTTGTCGTGTGAGTACGAATCTTGCAATTGTATGCTATCAAGAAGAAACGAGATCAGAACTCTACACTTGATTAAGCACTAATGATGCCTGGCATTCCCAATAGACCCGAACCCCGAGGGAAGACCAAATCCTCTTTTGAGGCACTTTCTAACAATCCATTCCTCAATACTCTATTATTAAATTCCTCTGCTACTTACAACTTGCCTACTTCTCAAACTCTCTACGGAATTTAGCACTTTAAATATTTTAAAGGAAATTACTTTGTTAAAAAAACGCCATTCATTTTTTATTTATGGAAATGAAACACGATATTCAAAGTTATAAAAGAACTAACCCAAGAAAGAGGAAAGTAAAGGAGGTAAAAATAATGGTATACATCGGATCGAAAGAATGTCATAACAGAACATAATTCGTAGATCGATGTATAATAAACAAAAGTCCGTCACGCAGGGGCTGCGTAAACTAAGCAGATTTCCCACGTGAAGGTTTACAATAGAGAAATCTGCCTAATAATAACAGTAGTAGTAACCTATTCTCACGAGGACGAATAGTTAGTGAAACTAGCGCTCGGCGGAAACTCCCAACATAGCCGACCACACTCACAATACAAATGCAATTATCTCGGTTAATATTAAAGATACAGAATAAATGTATAGAACAATATTTATAGTAAATTTAATTTGCAATAAGATTGGTTATATACAATTTTTTGATCCGACGTAAGGTAACGAAGATATTTCGAATTTTCGAAAATCCCCCCCTCTAAACCCCCCCTCCCACTGGTCCGATTTCAGCCATTAACGAACTTGATCTTCCTTTTTACATAAAACGATTAAATTCCGAGTTTGATAACGATCAAACAAAAATTGCGACCGCTAGAGCGTTAACAGACAAATATATATATCTATATATATATATATATATATATATATATATATATATATATATATATATATATATATATATATATATAGATATAGATATATATATATATATATATATATATATATAGATATATATATAATTTTGAACGGACCTCATTTTCGTCATCTCCTGGGTAGGATCGATGGACATTTGAAGAAATTTTTCGAAACTCGCGTCATGAGTACGACCTCAATAGCTGATTTCCCTTAAGGGAAATCTGCTAAAAAATGGTTGAATACATTTTCTCTATCTCCAATAGGTATAGATAAATTTCCTACTTAAGCGGGGTTCCATTTCAATATAAAATTTTTGAAACAAAACTTCAGACTCCTTGTTTCCAAAGATATTGGAAATCCCATGCGAAAGTAGTTGCTTTGGCGGGAAGTGTATATAAATACCGTAATGCATATCAAAATGAACTTTAGACACTGTTAAATCTTTTTAACAGATTTCCCTTTAGGGAAATCAGCTATTGAGGTCGTACTCTTGACGCGATTTTCGAAAAATTTCTTCAAATGTCCATCGATTCGATCGGTCCGTTCAAAATTATATATATATATATATATATATATATATATATATTTGTCTGTTAACGCTCTATCGGTCGCAATTTTTGCTTGATCGTTACCAAACTCGATATTTAAACGTTTTATGCAAAACGACAGATCAAGTTCGTTAATGGCTGAAATCGGACCAGTGGGAGGGGGGTTTTTCGAAAATTTGAAATATCTCCGTTACCATAATTAAATTAAATTTACTATAAATATTGTTCTATACATTTATTCTCTATCTTGAATACTAACCGAGATATATGCATTTTTATTATTAATTGTGGACCGATAACGAATGACTGAATTTCCCGCCAAAAGCTAATTCGGCCATTTGCCGTAACTGTTCGGCTCTCGTATGGAGATTTCTCTATTGTATAACTTCACGTGGGAAATCTGCTTAGTTTACGCAGCCCCTGCGTGACGGACTTTTAATGAAATTATTCTGAAAAGAAAGATTATATTATTATTATTATTAGCCATAGATATTCATGATAAAGGAATGACGTATGAACAACTAAGCCTTAAAGGTATTCCCACTTTGAAAGCAGTACGTTTGTAAATAACAATGGAAAATGAAATCTACCTCTTTTCGGGGGAAAAAAAACATTCTTATAGCATGATTATTAACCCCGACTACAGCAGTTTTAATAAGTAGATAGTATATTTTAATGCCTCATCCTTTTTGCTAGTTCAATCACCTCCCAAGGATATAAAAGTATTTAATCTGCCTTCTCTACAAATTATTATATTCTATAAATGCCATAGCCTCACCAACTTAATAGCGCCCTTTTATAGAAAGGGAGATACAAACAATTTTCGTTAGAAAAATAGGAGAGGGTAGACAATGGAGGAAAAGGCAGAGAAGTTTCCATAAGAATGTAGAAAAAAAAACTCCGGAGCAGACAAAAGAGGCTGAGCGGCCACGCTTTCTTGGCCGATTTGTCTAGGGGCTGGGGTTTCCTTACAAAGGGGAGAAACGGAGGGTACAATGGCCTCTCCCTGAGAAGGGTATGTCCCGTTCTAGCCTTATACTCCCTATTTCACTCACTATCAACAGTTCCTTCACCTCTACATATCTCCTTTATAAAGCCATATAGCAACACCTCATCTGCTAATACTTCTCGACAAGTGATTCACAGCTTTTTGTACCATCGATGAGATTAAAAGTATCATGTTAAACCAAAAAATATAGTTGCTTTGAAGCAGAATTACGAATTTATTGTGGACAAAAGGTCTTTATAATCAAAATATTCCACTCTGGCTTAGACACGACAATATTGCTCGGGACAGTACGTCTGGGAGTAGAGCAGACCTCTAAGCCCCCGGGGTCACTTGTTATACTTAGTTAATTTAGGTGTGAGGTCGCCGGGCATTGGTTCTCTGAGAGCTCATTCAGTAAGTCGAGACATTCGAGTAGTTACTCCAATAATGAAGTAGCTATCTTTGAACTGGATCACCACAGCCTGAAAAAGATCCCGAGAACCTGAAAATTAGATAGACCTTTCGCCAAAGCTTTTAGTCACTTTTTGTAAACGGTTACATCAAAGATTTTCACACTAGGCGTCCAAGGGCTTGGATTAGCCACCATTAATATATGGATCAGAATTTTCAGGAAACCGAATTTTATATACAAAACAGTCTTCTAAAATTTTCAAATCCAGGAAACAGTCCATTTTAAGTAATGCTCAACTATTCAGAAAACAGCAAAATGCATTTTTGGAAAGACTTAAGAATGGACTAAGCAGATGGGCCTTCTTAATCATATTATAGCTCAATAACAATTCCTACTATTGAGACATAAGTCATATTTTAAATTAAAACGTACAATTAACCAGCTAAAAGTATTGATCTAGCTTCGTCACCCAACCTCTTATTCCATTGACAATTTTCATATGTAGCCCATTGTTATAAAACAATATTTCCAAGTGAAAACCATCTGAGGACGCAATACCAAATTCAAACAATAAAGAGTCAAGGTACATGATGAACGGCAAAAACCAAAGTAGACTTAAGACCGTAAATGGCATGATGCAAGGCTTGCCCATGTAATTATTGGATATATCGTTAAAATTCTCGACAGTTCGTTTAATTTAATGTGAATAAAGAACCCATAATCAGGATTAACTACTCAAAAGTCATACTCCTGTCATGACTTCTTTAGAAATCTTATCGGTGCAAGGTGATTAACTTAAATATCCTTGAAATTTCACATTAAAGCTAAGCCATTATGGAGTTGTCGAAAATAAACCATAAGATGTGAGTGGGCGAAATCCCCAGAGATTCAGAGCAGAACTCCAAACAATTTAGGATTTAGGAGTGCGTGGGATGAAAGTATAGGTAGGCAGGTGGTTTTATAGATTCCAGGTAGCCCCTGTGGGAGGATCGTCTGCATATGAAAACTTCCTTTCCTCTTATAACACTATATCCTTTAAATAATTACAAAAAAAAATAAAAAATTGTATCAACCAATACTTGAAAAAATTACCAACAGGAGGGGAATCATCGATCCCTATTTTGAAGGTTCGTAAATTACTTTGTACGTAAAAGGGTTTATTTTCTCAAAATAAGTGCATTCCATATATTAATTCTAATCCAATTATGCAAAATTATTTTATTTATTATTAACAATAGAGCTCCGCAACTGTGCCGACTTGGCTCTTCTTAAAGATGGGAAAAACAAAAACAACATAGCAAAAAATGGTATAGACAAAATAATATTAAGAACAATACTCTAAACGGAGCACAAAACACTAAAAGAAACAAGAAACACGAACACAAATTAGAATTAAAAAAATGGTAAATAAAGAAGTGAATAGAATATTTGGTAATGTAGAAACAACAATTATTCATAAAAACTGGAACATATCAATCAAATTTCAGCACATCACAAGCACACACATTAAAAATTTTAATAAGAATTCTCAAACTCTATTAAAAATTAAAGAAAAAAAAAAACAATCAAAGGAGTTATATATAACTCCTAACTTTCTTATCCCCTTAAAGGTTCCTCGTAAGTTTCTTATTCGAACAAGTGCAATTAAGGCTTGAAATTAACTAGGCGGGGAACTGAAATGAGTATTTGAAATGGCGTTGAACCTGTATAAAGGAATATACATACAGAGGTGACAATGTTCAGTACTCTGTTTGCTGATAATTCAAGATTTATTTTCAATTACTGCAACCGTATTTTTTCCCTACAAAGCTAATCTTATGTGTAACCGTTAGTGAAGTGATATCCTATAAAACATTAATAAAATGCTATCAATCTCAACTTTGCTCATAACGGAAAATATTTGAGCAATTCAAGATACACTGAGTTTTTTTTTTTTTCATTTATTTTTTTTAAACACTGAGTTTATTAGCAACTGCCAGCATTAATCAATAAATTGCCCCCCCCCCATTTCTGAATATGCCCATATGAACAGACTTGAGTGATTGTTTTTCGATAATTTGAAAAATTATAGTAAAAATAGTCATGAGGGAATAATAATGTAAGAAGTAAATGTGTAAGTGAACTGTCTGTTTAGCTGTTAACAAGGTGATAAGCAGAATTGCGTATCTCTAAAACAATGTAATGACCCAATTTGCCTAGATATGTCTATTATCTCGGAGGTCGCCAGACAGGTGTCCTCTTTAGGAATACCTTATATCTGTCTAAATTTAATTTTGATTATCTTAATAAATAGATAATAATAGACAGATGAATACTGATGTAAGCTAATAATCAACATCTGGAGCAGCGGAGAATAGTCTTTAAAAAAGGTTGTAATATGCATTAAAAAGTTAATGACCTGCAAATCACTATTCGTACTCATTAGTTTCATATAGCTTATGTTAACAGTAAATAGTTATTGATGATTCGTGTTAAATATATAGCCCTTAGCGGTGTTTAATAAATAAAACATTTTAATAAGAACTGTACATGTACAGATGAGTTGGGTGGTGAATTAAAATGTCAACCTAACATAACAATTTAGCAGCTATTTGTATGGTCACTATTCGTTTAAATAAATAATAGTAACTATATTGGTAATCTCTAGGCCAGTCATCCTAAAACTCTAAACCAAACACATTGCCTTTTACAATCTCCCATTCATTAGGAGTCGTCTTAGCTGTCACCGCTTAATTTGCGTTAAAATGTCATATTCAGTTTTGTGCTTGGCCAGATTTGTGTGCTTTAAAAATTCATAATTATTAAGTAGTAATGTGAATGTATGAAAATAACAAAAATCTTGTTAAAAGATAAGGTGCTTGTCATCTCAAATAACAACAGCTCAGTTGACACAGTTTAAAAAATAAGTAGAAAAAGTGCTTTAATACACTGTTTACGATGCAAGAATGTAACAGCACAAAAAAAAATATTAGGATTCTAAAAGAAATTCCAGAAATTACATTACAAAAAGACAGAAATCTGAGCAAGTCCCGAGCTTCCTTAGTAGACTCTTAAATGGGTTTGGCCAAAACTCATTATACTATCATCAAAATTAAGTACGGAGAAATATAATAATAAAACACTTTTGTATACCAAAAAGTCCATCACCCAGGAGCTGCTTCAACTAAGCACATTTTACCACGTGCACCACGTATTTGCATTTATCTCAAAACGGAAAAGTTCAATGAGAACAATATTTGGTATTTAAACTTCAAATAAAGTGCTTCATGATATAACTGCAGCCTATTGTTGATAAGAGCTAGAGTAGAGGGGTTTACTGAAGGCCGAAAACTAAACAAAAATGAAAATATCTCGGTTAATAATCAAGATAGTTAAAACGTTATAACAACTTATAGAAAATTACATTTGCAATAAGATTGGATCAATACAATTTTTCGATCCGACACTTAATAATGGAGATATTAAGAATGTTTGAAATTTCCCCTTCTAAAGCCCCCCCCCCCCACCGACTGGTCAGATTTCAGCCATTAACGAACTTGATCATTAGTTTTACATAAAACGTTTAAATATCACGTTTGGTAACAAAAACTGCGACAGCTAGAGCATACACACTCACAAATTTTGAACATACCTCATTTTCGTCATCTCTTAGTCTCAGGCGGAATCGACGGACATTTGAAGAAATTTTTCGAAAATCGCGACATGAGTACGGCCTAAATAGCTGGTTTCTAAAGGGGAATCTGCTAATATACGGATATAGGAATGACAATATCCACCCAAAAAGGTGCAGATGATTATGGCCCGTGGATGTGAGGATTATGAGCTACATAAGGAACCGCAGAGGAAGGGGCAGGGGTGAAAGATTTTAGCATGGGTAATAAGGAGAAACCATCTGATAGATAAAGACTATCAGCTTGTGAGATAAGCATATTCACTATCTCAGAGTCATGGATGAATAAGGAGAGTGTGGTGTGCAATCTGCTGGCTGAGAGTTGCTCGCTCAGCAAGTGACATTTGGACGACGTTAGCCTTCTATATATGCACTACATATGGTCACTATCAGGAGTCCACTCGCCGCTCCTTCCTCCGCAATTATTATATAAATATACACCATAAATGGCAAGGTTTATTTTCACTAAGATAAAACCGTAACTATACCTTATAGAGAAGAACCCCACCTAAGGATCTCAAGTGGCCTATTAACTAATGCCTACCACGGAATATACATAATCATTTAGAGCCACTCCATAACAAACTGGTACACGCAATATCGCTAACAGCTTTCACAAGGATAAATTTACAGCTTTGTAGCAACTGGTCGTCATTAAAATTAAAGAAACGTAGCGTTACTAACAGACAGCCATATGTTCAGATTAACTAATGATTTATTTCGAAGCGTCTTCACTCGCAAGAAAATTACACTGTACTATGAAGGAATGTATTCACAACAGATGTAGTAAACAGAAACTTTCTCTCAAACTAAATACTTATGCACGCCCACACACACAAATTTGAATAACTCTTAGTTCTGGCATTAGGATTACGGATTCTTCGACTTGACAGACAAACAAGTTTGGAGGGTTCATGAAAAGAGTATTTCCTAACTAATCTAGCAACGTTTTATTTTTAAATGGGCAATGTTAAAATAAAACTAAAGCAAATTCGAGTAATCTTTTTCTTATAAGTACCGCCACATGTAGTACTGGTGTCCAAATCTTCGGTACGGAACTTGCTCTCCTAAGATAATAGAGACCACGATAATATATTCTAAATGTGCACTAGGTACTTACTTTAGATCAAATTAGTGAAGTTAAAAAATACATGTATCAAAAACAAAAGAATGAGCGGCGAATACAAAGGGTTTTTTTTTTTAAATTATTCATGGAAGCAAATTATCATGGTCAAGAATAGCTAATAGATGATGCCATTTCACAATATTCTCTAGTTCTCCGATAGTAATAATTGTACGAAAACAATATTTGAAAGGTTTAAGCCTCACGTCTGCTCCAGCAACAAACCCTTTGGCACATCTTTTTTAAATGGATTCTATTTCTTTTGCTTTTTAATTCATGCCTCAATATTCCAATAAAAAAGTAGTTCTTGAATTTTAAAGCTTTGTTCTGTAATTTTGAACCCTCCATTGTGGTAGTTTGCACTTAATCTTCGCGAATTTGTTTTCTTATTATTAAGTAGAGACAAAACACAATTTGCAATGGCATTGCATATCTAGATCCCACGTTGGAGTTCTTGTGAACTATATTGGCGAGATGATGTCACGAGGTTGTTTAAGGACCTCACATCCGCTCCTTTTCAAACTGTTTCAAGAAGTCTATAAATAACAATATCCTCTTAAGAATTATCTTATATTCTTCATTATCAGTTACGTTGTAAATTATAGAGTTTTATTATTTACAATACTGCTGTTAAACTCATCGGGACAGAAAAATGAAGTATGCAATATGTACTATAGCAATATCAGATCAAAACTAGAAACCAAAAACCAGATTAAAAAAATATTCGGCAGAAGAAAGAGGCCGTCTTAGTCAAGGTTGGCAATTAACAAGGAAGTATTGACACATTTTTAAATGTTAGTATTATGGAACAACTAGGTTCGTTTATGCCGGTGTAGTTTTCATTTTGTTCAATTAAAAAAAACACGTCATTCATTATGCTATGGCATACATACCTTTCATGAAATTAATTACAGACAGTCATGTCACTTACCTGAAACAAAAAGTTAACTTTAGTCATGAATAATCACAATGAAGTTAAATATGACTAGTTTCTAAAAAAAAAAAAAAAAAAAAAAAAGTGTGGTGGCCATCGCGTATTGACATCCATAAAACAGCGGAATGAACATCAATGGCACAAGTATATAAATCAAGTGAATACACTTAAGACACTTTTCTTGTTTTTGTCTTTTACAAATAATTCATATTTTGTTTCTGTTTCCTCTTCATACCTTTCCCCGTTCAATAGTTTTTTTCTGTTTAAATAGATTGTTTTTTTTTCAATTAGTACCTACTTTATTTCATTTTGCACTATTGTTATCGCCGAGCAGCAACAATAAATTTCTAATAACTAGATTGAATAATTTGGAGAAATTTTACCATTTGGTTGTGCGATAAAGCGTGTAAATAGCTAAAGTTGCGTGACACCAAACAAACAAAACAAATAAACTTAAGACACTAGGGTGAAATAAGGAGTGTGCAGAGTGTATTAGACTTGAGATGTACACAAAATAACTTAAATATATGAAAGATGGCAGAGATAACTATTACACCAGTCCCCGTTACATGGCCATCCTCTTCAATACCTTGTACCAGATGTTTCAGATTGCATGCCGAGTTCATGGAGATGTACGGCAAGTGTCATAATAGCAACCACCTGCAGTGCTACGCCAAGGGCATCGCCATTTTCCTCTATTCCTCCAAGAAGCACACAGCTGACTAGTCTCTCAGCCCTAGACGGGCATACCTATCACAAATGATGCAGGTGCTCGCTTCAAGGAGATTCAACTACCCACAGCGATTATCTACGCCAAACCTTCATTAGGTATGTTGCATCAGAATCTTGCAAAGGAAAATGATCAGAAGTCCCTGTGCAACAAACGTAGATTGTGTTTATCTCTTCATTATGGGAAGTACTTTCAGAAGCTGAAGTAATTCAACGATATCAACTAATCTTTAGATAAGAATTATTTGTTTTAATTTTATTTTATTTTACTAAAGTATCGATCATAGTTGTCTACCTGTATGCAAACTATTAAGTTAATTATTTATGGGTGTTTAGATGAATGCTGTGTTAAACCTTCAGAAATGAAATACATTACATTGTAGCAGGGGGAAGAATTACGTTTGCTCTATCGGGCTGCTCAGAGAACTGAACTAGACTTTACTAGTACATTATCACAGACGGCATTAGAGATAAAATTAGTTCAATCATTGTTGTTGCAAATGGTCAATTAGAATTATTTCCACACCTAAATAGACAGCGATAATCATCTTTAATTAGGACCATAATAAACAAATTACGTAGATTCATTTAAGATACTTCCTATTATTCACTAATTGTTGTTGTGAGTAATTTAATATTTTAGATTATAATAATAATAATAATAATGATCAGAAAAATAATAATACTTATAAATAATATTTTTCCTTTACACTCAACATAGCCAACAATTAATAATGAAAATGTTTCAACAGCCTATAAAAGCCAAGCCTTGCCGTACAACACTGGTCTGTTAAAAGTATTGTGGTGGCATAACAGACCAAAGATGAGGATTCCAAAGCTGCAATTCTTGTAATCCAGTGCTTCACTCACTTTACAATCACCGACAGTGAATAATACCCCATGCACGCTATTACTTACAAACCATAAGAACTAAATTATTCTGTACAAAAGTAATTCGCGAAAAAAATCATATAACCAACCACAGGGTGTTATATCTGTCCTGGACTCGTCCATTGTTCTTGTTCTCTTCAAACTGCCCTCAACTAGTGTCTGTCTTGATATGCTTAGAAATTACACTTTTGTTAATTGCCATTGCATTTTGGTATTTGTTATTGTTACTTGTTGTTAAGGTATTTGTTATTGTTACTTGTTAAGGTATTTGTTATTGTTACTTGTTGTTAAGGTATTTGTTATTGTTACTTGTTGTTAAGGTATTTGTTATTGTTACTTGTTAAGGTATTTGTTATTGTTACTTGTTGTTAAGGTATTTGTTATTGTTACTTGTTAAGGTATTTGTTATTGTTACTTGTTGTTAAGGTATTTGTTATTGTTACTTGTTGTTAAGGTATTTGTTATTGTTACTTGTTGTTAAGGTATTTGTTATTGTTACTTGTTGTTAAGGTATTTGTTATTGTTACTTGTTAAGGTATTTGTTATTGTTACTTGTTGTTAAGGTATTTGTTAATGTCATTTGTTGTTAAGGTATTTGTTATTGTTACTTGTTAAGGTATTTGTTATTGTTACTTGTTGTTAAGGTATTTGTTATTGTTACTTGTTGTTAAGGTATTTGTTATTGTTACTTGTTGTTAAGGTATTTGTTATTGTTACTTGTTGTTAAGGTATTTGTTATTGTTACTTGTTGTTAAGGTATTTGTTATTGTTACTTGTTAAGGTATTTGTTATTGTTACTTGTTGTTAAGGTATTTGTTATTGTTACTTGTTAATGTATTTGTTATTGTTATCTGTTGTTAAGGTATTTGTTATTGTTACTTGTTAAGGTATTTGTTATTGTTACTTGTTGTTATGGTATTTGTTATTGTTACTTGTTGTTAAGGTATTTGTTATTGTTATTTGTTGTTAAGGTATTTGTTATTGTTACTAAGATATTTGTTATTGTTACTTGTATTTAAGGTATTTGTTATTGTTATTTGTTGTTAAGGTATTTGTTATTGTTACTAAGATATTTGTTATTGTTACTTGTATTTAAGGTATTTGTTATTGTTATTTGTTGTTAAGGTATTTGTTATTGTTACTTGTTGTTAAGGTATTTGTTATTGTTACTTGTTGTTAAGGTATTTGTTATTGTTACGTGTTAAGGTATTTGTTATTGTTACTTGTTGTTAAGGTATTGGTCATGGTTACTTGTTGTTAAGGTATTTGTTATTGTTACGTGTTAAGGTATTTGTTATTGTTACTTGTTGTTAAGGTATTTGTTATTGTTACTTGTTGTTAGGGTATTTGTTATTGTTACTTGTTGCTAAGGTATTTGTTATTATTACTCGTCACAAATCACCTTCGATGTGGTGTCTATGAGTGAATAAATTAAAAAAATTAATAGTGTCTTTCTTCTGTTAAAGCATCTCTTTCTCTTTAAGTGTATAGGGTAACGCCAACCCCCTCCCCACACCCCCATGCCCATTTATTTATTTAAGTTTTACGGGCCTACTGCTTTAGTTCCCCAGTCCTTTCTCTTTATTCCAGTGAAGTATCTTCCAGTTCTCAGACCCGACACACTAAGCTTATGACAAATATTCTTGTTGAGGATTCATGCTTAATAACATTTTTTTTATTATGGGGTACAGTATCTTTCCACTTCTCTTATCTGTGTAGATACAAACATTATAGAATAGTGAAAATGAATTGTTCGTCGGATTAATTTACACAAAATCAGTCCTATTCAGACTACACTTTAAGGAATTCAAAAGAACTTCCCCTTCCGCCTCAAAAATCGTGCTGCATAATAAGAAAAGTTCCTTAATAACTTTCTTTACTAATGTAAATACTAAACTGACAGTATTATTTAATATGGAAGTAAATGCTTAGTTTGCAGCAATATATATAAAGTAATTATGAGCAGCTTGGTTTAATGAAGGGGGAGGGTTCGAGAAACTTAAAATCGTCCATATATCTCAGTTAATTTGCGATGGATAAATTATTACATTAGATAAAAAAAATGTGAATATCACTTTAAAATTTCAAGTGGGAAAACTGTTTAGTTAGACGGAAGAATTTGTATTCTTATCTAAATCATCCTCCTGTTCTAGAAGATAAGGCTCATGTATATACATATACGTGTATACATACACAAACACGCACGCATACAAACACACACACACACACACAAACAAATATATATATATATATATATATATATATATATATATATATATATATATATATATATATATATATATATAATACTAGCGGACCAGACAGACGTTGTCTTACATAATATTTCAAGCGATTAGGGTATTCAATTTAATAATATTATGTTCAAAACAAAAGCTACTTTACTATATCTCGTTTATACTTTGTTATACGACAAAAGTGAATATAACAAAAGTTACTCTAAATAACAAAATAAACAACTTGTATCCTGTTCATATTTGCCGAAAAACCAATAGGAAACGAAATATAGCTATTTTTAATTTTAGACATCCCTTACAACTCCTGCTCCATCTGAAGGGCTGATTTGTGAATCTAAACCATCCAGGGCGTCACCTAAACGCATACAAAAAAATTCATTCAAATCGGTCCAGCCGTTTAGGAGTTCAGTGACATACACACGTACAGTAGAATTATATATATATATATATATATATATATATATATATATATATATATATATATATCTACCAATATTAGCCAGGATCATTTCTCTAGGAAATAAATTCTCAACATCAAGCCTATGCCTCTGCGCCAAATAGCCATATAGGCCCCTATCCCTTGCCGAAGAAACGACTTTACTGGTCTTATTATTGCTTATACATTTTTATGTTAGATATACTTCTATTGATTTTCTCGTCCGAAAATCAATAGAAGTATGTCTAACATAAAAAAGAATAAGCAATAATAAGAACATTAAACTCGTTTCTTATGGAAGGAATATGGGTATTTATGTATAAATGGCGCAGAGGCATAGGAATACGTATAGGTTGGAATGAAAGTGGAGACTCAGCAACGGAAGTTAACAACAATCAGACATTAAGATGTAATCTGCACAGAGGCAGTGCAATAAATAAAACTAAGAGAAGGTTTAGGGAGGGGATGATTAGAGTGTACTATCAGATAAGGACGAGAAAGAGAAGAAAGGAAGTGAATGGAGATAGAGAAATGAACTAGGAATGAATCAATAGAGAGAAAGAGGTGGGGGTAGCTGAATGAAGGCGAGTAGTCTTTTAATATATATGGCAGGGACAGATCGTTCTCTAGGATATGTGGGATGCAACCCACACAGTGGCCAACCTGTTCTACCTCCGCTTCTCATGTAGGTTGTTACACCTGCAGTCATTTCGAAACCTACCTTCTTGATAATCAACTCAAATCACACAATACAAAGTCAAAAAAAAAAGTTTTGAACTGAATAAATTAAATGAAATCCCAGGCCAATAAATTGATTGAATTAGATGATCAATAAATATGTGCAAAAAAAAAAACTAACAATTTTTCTTGCTTCTTCCAAAATAAACCTCGCAGACCCTGAATATCCAAGAAAAAACACTATACGTTTATGGGATGTACTTTTGAACAATGAAAGGAATCAATAAAAACGTAGTCAAAACAATCAACTTACTCATGTTAGCCGAGTGAGTTAAGGCGTTCGTCTGAGTACCACATGGTAAACCTAGAGTGGCGAGATCAATTCCTACCTAGGCAACTGGAATTTATTTTGTGACGAGCTCATTAACATAGTCCCATCCTGGTTAGAAAAACGTGGTAACCTGTAAATAACCCTTCCAATTAGCCTTAGTTACTCTAAATGGACGTCAATAAATAACATTCATTATAATGTAGGAAAGGCAGTAAAAAATAAATCGAAGTGGACATGTCTAAATGAATTATGAGATATATATTGCATTCAACAGAGGAAATATATCTATTTGCTTTTATATAATCACCAGAGTATGTAGCACTCCATCCTCATTGTTTCTGTTTTGTTTTTTTTGCACAATTGAAACATCGTCGAAAAAAATGATCTGTCACCGTCGAGGAAACCGACTTCCTTTCTTCATCAACTTAATGAACTTAAAAAAAAATTAGGAATTGTTTAAAAATGGTAATTTAAAAAGGAAACGATTAGGGATCAAATGAGAGACCAGATCATCCGTGAGTCATTGGAGTTACTTAGTTCGTGAATATGTGATGGGGTTTTTAACTTGTATGTCTTCAACAAATATGCACAACATTTTTTTATGTGTTTGCTGTGTATGTTAGCAATTAAGCATAATCGACTTGGTTGAGGTTTTTGAATTTATAATTTTTCGAACTATTGATGAAGCGTAATTGTAATGCATTGTGGTGGGCTTTGACCGAATATGATCCCGGAACTACTTCCAAGCATGTATTTTAGAGTCACGATCAAATGTCAATGCCGTTCCATAAAACTCTAAACTTTATGAATAGATAAAAAAAAAAAGCTGACAGCACAAATCTCATTATTCAAAATTTAGATGAAAATTCGATAAAAGCAATGCAAAAGGGTACAATTTCAGACATATGAGAATGAAACTGTATTTAAAGTTTAGATCATATAGGTGTGGTTTTAATTGGGAAACATAGGGAGAGGGAAAAAGAAATCGCCATTTCCGTCCTATATTAAAGAGTGAACGTAAGAAAATATTTTTTAATGAATTTAAATGTTCGTTAAAAATGTCAAGAAGCTGTACAACTGGAATAAATGATAGTGAATACATATACCCAACGGGCCCACTCGCAATCATAAAGCATATAGAAGAGCTAGTAATAAATAGAATATTTAAATAAACCAAAAGACACCACTACCAGAGAATGCAAGTTTTATTCAGATCCCCAAATGACATACAACACTCTTTGTACTGAGGATATTTCATGAGGGAGTAGGTTTGAGTGAGGGGTGAAAGGATGCTACTCGTCCACGGAATCAAAGACACACCCCTAGATGTGAGGAAGGGACAGAAATAGTTTAAAAGCGATTTGTCCCTATTAACGACCAAGCCATCAAACACTCCTGCATCGGAGTGCAATGATGCTTGCATCTATTCCTAGGTTTAATGGCAGCAACACACTCCATCCGGGCCTATTTTCAGAGAGACCTTATAGTATTTTAGAGTCAAGGGGTTCCCTCCTATTCGAGATACATTCTTTTATCGCATCCTTCTTCAACACGTTCATATCTGTCAGTTGCTGTGTGACCTTGCCCTCCTATCTTAGCACACAACTACTCAACTCCAAGGTCGAACATTGATAATAAGAGAAGACAGAATCATCAATATTCTTGTGTTTTTTTTATTAAATAATTTTGATAAAATATTACCATTAATTATAATGGACTTTAATGTTCTTTATTCATCTTTCTTGAAACAATCTTAGACGACGGGACAAGCAGACAGAGAGAGTGAAAGTACGGATGGGAGTGTGTATGCTAAACATTAGTTTCTTTGCGATAAAACAGATTAACGTTTTATGAGTAGAAGTGAAATAGAAATCGAAAGAAAGAAAACTAACTCGGGGTAACAAAACACATAGAATAAAAAGTTGATTAACTGATAACTCTCTTACTCCATAAATGTGTTATTTCACACATTAAAGTTTCTTTTTAGAGGAGGTTTTTCCCCAGAAGGTCGTTCTGGCCTGTTTCTTCTACGCCTATCCTTATTTTGCCGAGTAAAGAGAAAATAAAGGATAACGTAGAAATCGCATACCCCTTAAACTCACCTAACATCACCACAAATACTCGTTGATTGAGTTTTTAATACAAACCAAAAAAACAAATACTAATAACAATTATAACAACTACTCTAACATATAATACATTAAAATACACAATAAGGGAGTCCCTAACTTCTTGGAAGTATATAAAGGACATTATAAAAAAAAAAAAAAAAAAACAAATAAATAAAAAAAACAGAAGAGAGCAACAGCAAACCTCATAAATTGTTGACTAAAAATAGTACATCTTAAGCATAAATATTCTCATAAAAAACAAGACAATCCTTAAAGATTTACAAACTACTTAAGATCATAACTACAGTCAGAAATATAAAAAAGCAATTACAATATGAATACATAAACACTCTTAGTAATAAACAGAAAACAGATTATGGGACCCTTCCATCAGACTTTCCGAGCCTATCCTACGCCTTCTCTGGGTCTGCCAATGCCCTCAAGCCTCGAGGAAAGGTGCCGAACCTGTCCCACACGAACCAGGTTCGACTAAGGACTTCTGATGTTGATCCACTCTAGCATGACTCACTCCCAACTCTCGCAGGCCATCTGCACTCTTCTTGCACCAACGCCCTTGCAAGACAGGGTTACAGGCAGGACTCTTACCATGGAAACAGCCATCTTCAGCTCCTCACATTTATTAGCAGATTTCCCTTAAGGGAAATCAGCTATTGAGGTTGTACTCATGACGGAATTTTCGACATTTTTCTTCAAATGTCCATCGATCCTACCTAGTAGATGACGAAAATAAAAGTCCGTCACGCAGGGGCTGCGTAAACTAAGCAGATTTCCCACGTGAAGTTTTACAATAGAGAAATCTGCCTAATAACAACTGTAATAGAAAGAAACCTCTAAACCTAAAACATTATTTAGGGCGTAATAACCCAGTAGTTTCTAGCCCCGAAACACAGTTAACCTAACCTCTAAACCTATTCACGAGGGACGGATAGTTATGGAAAAGGCCGCCAGAGCTCTCGGCGGAAAGTCCGAACATAGCCTACTGGTACCACACGCAGAATACAAATGCAAATATCTCGGTTAATATTCAAGATACAGAATAAATGTATAGAACAATATTTATAGTAAATTTAATTTGCAATAAGATTGATTCTGTGCAATTTTTCGATCCGACGAATAGTAACGGAGATATTTCGAATATTCGGAAATCCTCCCCTCTAAACCCCCCCTCCCCGTGGTCCGATTTCAGCCGTTAACGAACTTGATCTTTCTTTTGACATAAAACGACTAAATATCGAGTTTGGTAACGATCAAACAAAAATTGCGACCGCTAGAGCGGTAACAGACAAATATATAGATAGATAGATAGATAGATAGATAGATAGATAGATATATATATATATATAGATATATATATACAGTTTTGAACGGACCTCATTTTCGTCATCTACTAGGTAGGATCGATGGACATTTGAAGAAAAATTTCGAAAATTCCGTCATGAGTACAACCTCAATAGCTGATTTCCCTTAAGGGAAATCTGCTAAAATGAGGTCCGTTCAAAACTGTATATATATAATCTATCTATCTATCTATCTATCTATATATTTGTCTGTTACCGCTCTAGCGGTCGCAATTTTTGTTTAATCCTTACCAAACTTCATATTTAAGCGTTTTATGTAAAAAGAAAGATCAAGTTCGTTAACGGCTGAAATCGGACCAGTGGGAGGGGGGGTTTAGAGGGGAGGATTTTCGAAAATTCGAAATATCTCCGTTACTATACGTCGGATCGAAAAATTATACAGAATCAATCTTATTACAAATTAAATTTACTATAAATATTGTTATATACATTTATTCTCTATCTTGAATATTAACCGAGATATTTGCATTTTTCAGTTTTCACCAAACCGCCACTTCTACTCATGTTACGTAAACAATACTCTGATACATAATAAATCACATTTTTGGAAGTTTAAATACCAAAAATTGTATTCAAGAGACCTTTATTATACGAGATACATGCAAATATGCACTGGTGACTCCCCCCCCCCCCAACTTTAAGTTTTGGACTACTAAAATTTTATTGATTGAGATAACAATTATTCTGACTTATTATTAATTACACTAGTAGATATAGTAAATAGTTCTCAATAAAATTAATGTGTTATATTCTGATATATTTCAGTAATTGTTTTTCTTTCCGGTGTGAGGCGGGACCCGTTTGTTTACATTTCTAACCTAACGCTTCCTGTCGGCAGGCTATTGAAATTGGATGAAACATTTCTTATTTCCGTTTGTATTTATTCACGGTGTTGTGTTAGCAGTATGTATATTTATCTATTACTAAACTTCACGAGGGAAATCTGCTTAGTTTACGCAGCCCCTGCGTGACGGACTTTTTTTTTTTCTGAAAGAAGCTATCGTCCAAGGATACTGCCGCAGTGGCCACGTGTACATCAATAATAATGGCCTTGTCTTTATTCTCCACAACCAGTTCGGCATAAATTTACCCTGTGGGGTCTTAAAAACGTTTTCATGCCATTTGCGCCACCTTAATGATGAAACCCCACCTTATAACACTACCTCATCGTACCCCGCTGTATTCTTAGCTTGCGAGTATATACTCTTGCTCGGCAAGTGGCAATCCTCCTCGGCTCCAGCTGACCTCATCCTGGTAGGGATTACCCCTCCCACAATCCTCGAGAAAGCAACGAATTGCTTTCCTGACAATTCCGCTGCTCCTGAACCCAGTAAAGGCACCCTACTACATTCGCTCAAATCCTTACAGTAAACCCTCGCATACAGCTCATTCTTACAAGCCACATTCACATCCAGGACATTCTCAGGTGGCACCAACCCCCCCCCCCCCCCACCGAGCCATTCTCACCTTACGCGTAGCTGCCCTCTCTCCTAATACTCTTTGTAGCACTCCTTAACCGTTTAGCCCTATGAAAGGGTATAATTAAGGTCATCGAAGGAGGACATGAATAAACGCGTTACAGGAATCCCGTGAGATGCAACCACATGCGAACAAAATCCCTTCTACCCACACCCTATGCTTCAAGCACATGGGCAATGACCATATTGAATAAAAACCTGCCCTGCCTGACCCCACGACCAGGCAAAATGTCGAATCCAACACCGACCACCCGCAATGATCACCGAAACTCCACTCAGAAACCCTTTCTGCTCCTGAACATTATGGACGATGACAGGAGCCACAGCGACCGGCCTGTAGTCACCAGGGCTAACTGGACTGTCTGATTTAGGGATCATCGTGTCCTGCGCACGAAGCTGGATACACGGAACCTTACCTATAGCCCAAATACAGTTAAGGACAGCCTCTCGCAGACCGTCATTTCTCTGATGAAACATCATCCAGTCCAGTCGCGAAATCTATTTCAGACGTATGCCTTGCGGCTTCCTCCTGCGTGATAGGTGACCAAATATTGCTAACCACCACAAGGATTAGGGATTTGCTAAACGACCCATTTTATTGGTTGGGATAAACTCCATCATATATAATGAAAAAAAAAATGGATTTTCGTGGGTGCTGTATGGCTTAGAATCAAATTTTTCAAACGTGTTCTCAAAAATTGGTAGTACAGCTAATATTCATAAGCGTTAGAAAGAGAGGAAGAACTCTGCGAGTTTGTTCAACCTGAGTTAATGAGATTCGCGGAGGTATACTTGGATTAGAGGGCAAGGTGTGGGGTGGCGACACCTTGAAGCTGATCTAGAGTCAGAGCGGTGTGATGATGGGGTGACTAAGTGGCCCCAGATGACAGAACGGTACTAAGAGGCAGAGGAAGGGAAGAGGGCTGCTTAAATATAAATGAGCCTCCGCCATAAGGTATTCAAAGAACACTTCCCAACGTCAGTGAGCCCCTCATCTTCATTCTAAATTAGCACCAAATCTAATCAGATACTCTAATGAATAATCATTCAGTATCCCCCCCCCACTCTTCCGCTACTCAGCAGATGGTAGCTAATTAATTATTCTCTCTTTCATTAGTCTTCATTACAACTACACATAGGGTTAACTACTTCAATCAACATCATGATATTATTTCATTAAATACCTTATTTACACATCTGCAGAACCGCGCTGTCAGCTATGTAATTAATGCGTTTAAAACTAATGTGACAATGAAACCGTAACAATACCTGAGAGATGAGTGTTATAAGAATCATATAAAATGCATAAATAATTATAACGCATGAGCTAGAACGAGAAATATTTCCTTTCAAAGCAATACCATTTAATTTACATAAACCTATCAAAGACTCGTCACCTATACTCTAAGAATAAAGACAAAACATCTGTAAAAAACAAACAAAAGCGAAAGAGAAGCTATGAAGTTTTAATCCTTGAAATACACGGCGATAGGTCGAAAAAAGTCTCTTAATTACGATGCCAGATGCTTATATTAGTAAGTCCCTCAAAATAATGATAAATCAATTTTACATTACTTCAAAAAGGAAAAGAAGAATAATAAGTTGATTCTGGGTGGTAGCATGATACGTTAGGGGATACAGCATTACATAACGAACCACGTGTAGGCAGGGCGACCTTAAAGCTGGAACAAGCAGACAACTTCCACAACTGTCAGTCTTCACGCACTAAGACTTATAATGTCAATTCCAATTTAAATAACTTAAAGTTGATTTTCAAGAACAAACTTTACGTAAGGGATATAAAAATGGTCATTTAAATCATTAGTTCTGTAGAGGCAGCAATTTCAGACTATCCTTCCTCTGAGAAATCGTAACTTTAAAAAAGTCCGTCAATTAAGGATTTTTTAACTGCAGAAATAATACATTTATAATCCCATTAGAACGCTATGAGAATAAGGCTTATTCAAGAGATAATGATATAACTGCCTCAATGAAAACACTGAGAGTATTAATATGGGATTACTGAAGGCTGAATACCCTAAAAGTGTGTCACGCAAGGGGCAAGGAAAACAAAACAGATTTTCCACATGCTGGTATTACAAACTTGTGATTTTATCTCACCACATATTTTCTATTTCTATGTTTATTATTATTATTTACGTCCACTTTATGCTACTAGGCTAATCAGGCATTTCTATGTAAAAACCAATGTGTAGAAGAGGCAGGGGGGTACTGAAGGCTGAAAACAAGAAAGTACGAATAATTCACTGAATACTAGAATTACAAAATGCATAGAAGAACGATTGTAGAATATTAATAGTTTAACAAGATTAGTTCTACTATACATTTCACAAAGCGACTCATAACGGGGATGTTTATAATTTTCGATTTCTACCCCCCTCCCCTTTAAATCCCCACTCCGCAAATAACAAATATGATCTTTATAGTAAACTGAAATAAATATTGAGTATGGTATAGATCAAACCACAACATTTACGAAATAAGAACGTAAAATGTTAAATGATGACATCATCACACAACGTATTTGTATATGTTCAGTGGTAATAATATTTAATATTTTTACCTAGAATAGTTTTGTTCACAAAATAACAATTTATTGTCAAAATGACATGAGTAGGTGTGGGGGCTTCCTTAAGGCTAAAAATACAAATAACTCAGTTGATATTCATGATGGAGAAAATATGTATATGACAACATTTATAGACAGTTAAATTTATAATAAGATTGGTTCTATGCCTTTTTTTTTGACCTGACATATAATAACGAAGACATTTCGAAATCCCTCCCATCTATGTTAAACGAAATTTTAACTTCATCTATACCGTACTCGATATGCCCCTGTGTGACGGACTTTTGAAATGACACTTATGCTCAATAAGTTTATTGTAATAAAATTCGTCATGAATCTCAGTTCTTCAAGTGTCTCTTTAAACAGTTAAGAGCTATTTCACATTACATCATACAGACACCTTCCGCCTGGGCGGTCATCTGTAACTGATAGCTGTCTGTCACGCAGGGGCTGCTTAAACTAAGCAGATTTCACACGTACTGGACACGCTACTGATGTGCCAGCCTGTTCTTCGCTTTTCTTCCAATAAGAAGCCTATGTAACCAGGGATCATTTCATTTAATGGGATGTTTTTCTAGTTCAGATACTCGAAGAGAAAATCACGATAGATCTCTGTTCATTGATAATATTTTACACAACCACTGAAGGGTTGACTTCATAATATGAGTTGACACAAAGTCCGAGCCTGTTTCTAGTCTAATGATGTAGTTAGGAGTGTTTCTAATAAGCTGAAATAAATGTTTTAAAAAGTTTGTTTCTGCTTGCGCGAGGTAATTGAGGTATCTAAGGCTCCAAACTGGAGCTCCATATACCAATACCGACGTAGCTATAGAATTTAATAGTTTTTGGTTGCATCCCAATTATGGTAATTTGACTCCACTAGTATCGTAAATACTACGGATATAGCCGTTTTAAATTGTGTAATGGAAAATAATGTTTCTTAAAGGAATAATGAGGCTTTAACTTTTCATCTGAGTAAAAACAAATTGATTTCCTTTTTGGATTTCCCCTTATGGAATTCCATAATTTTTGACTTTGCAGTGTTGACTACTAAGGAATTTCTATGGCTATATTCCTCCAGAGTAGCTAACATTTTCGGTAGGTCCGTTGGGTTATGTGATTAAATCGTCGGTATATAACAGAACTCTTACGTCATTATAAGCATGTACTCAAGCCAGATAAACCTCTACTTCTAAAATACATTTCGATGTCTGAGAGAAAATAAGCAAACAAAAAGGTGTGTGTGTGTGTGTGTGTGTGTGTGTGTGTGTGTGTGTATATATATATATATATATATATGTATAAAATTGACCTCTGTCTGTACATTGATTTTTTTTGCGAAATTTCACGATAACTTTTCGTTTCACATGTCATAGACACCATAACTGCATTTTGTTTCTTTGGTGTCTGTTTGTTTGTTTGTAACCTTTTCACGCATAAACTGCTGAACCGAATTTTATGAAACTTGGTATATATATATATTACTACTAACCCAACTAAGACTTTAGGCTATGTTAATATTCTCTGAGACGAACAAGAGTGGGGGTTATAAGGGAGGGCTGAAATTAAAAATAGCAATATTTCGTTTCCTATTGGTTTTTCGGCAATTATGCACATAACAAAAGTTGTTTATTTTGTTATTTGGAGTTACTTTTGTTATATACACTTTTGTCGTATATCTAAGTATAAAAGAGTTATACGTTAAAAACTACTGCAGAAGTCAACAATTTTATTTGGCACAAAAAACTCAACCGAACTAAACCAAACTCGGTATGTGAATTAGCACTAACGCCTTCCTTATAATAAGCCATACTAACATTTCTAGGGACGGGCAGGAGTGGGGGTTATAAGGGAGGCCTGAAATTAAACATAGTGATATTTCGTTTCCTATTGGGGTTTCGGCAAATATGCACATAACAAAAGTTGTTTATTTTGTTATTTAGAGAAACTCTTGTTATATACAATATCGTCGTATACCGAAGTATAAAGGCTTTATACGCTAAAAATTATAGCGTGAGTCAACAATTTTATTTGGCACAAAAGTCTCAACCGAACTAAATAAAACACTCGGTATATGTATTAGCACTAACGCCTTCCTTATAATAAGCCATACTAACATTTCTAGGGACGGGAAGGAGTAGTGGTTATAAGGGAGGCCTGAAATTAGAAATAGTGATATTTCGTTTCCTATTGGGGTTTCGGCAAATATGCACATAACAAAAGTTGTTTATTTTGTTATTTAGAGAAATTTGCTCAACAATTGTTTTCAATATGAACTTCCAGGTACCTCACCTGGAAAAACAAATTCAAATTAAAATATATTATTATAATATTTTGTCCTTAATAATTTAAATCTATGCATAATGCACAGGAAACGGGAAATATGACAATATGGAGGACAGTGAAGTCTTACATAAAAAATTAATTTTATTATTAACAAATCCACAGAAATCACGGTTATTAACCGTAAACACTGGGACGGGCAAATGTCAAAATACTGTGTAAAGTAAAGCCTTGCCAAAAAAATACCATCAGCATACTGCCTCAAATGAATTTCCGGGCAAAGCCGGGTATCTGAGCTAGTATATATATATATATATATATATATATATATATATATATATATATATATATATTTTTATATATATATATAGGGGGGATTTAGAGGGGAGGATTTTCGAAAATTCTAAGTATCTCCGTTAGTATACGTCGGATCGAAAACATGTATAGAACCAATATTATTGCAAATTAAATTTACTATAAATATTGTTATATACATGTATTCTCTATCTTGAATATTAACCGAGATATTTGCATTTATGTGAAGTGTGTAGGGATAACGGACGAGATGAGTTCGGATATTGTCGATGTTGTTCGTGAGATAAGTTCGGCAGTTTCCTTAACTGTTCGGCTCTTGTGAAATTGGTTTAGAGACTCGTGTAAGCTTTTACTTTGTGATATATACGCAAATACGTTCTGTTGACACCCCCCCCCCCTTTCTCTAGTTCTTGGACTACTAAAATTTAAGTTATTAAAATATTAATTATTCTGATTCATTATAAATTGCAGTACTAGATATAGTAAATAGTTTGCAATGAAATTAATATGATATATGCAGATATATATCAGTAATTGTTTTTCTTTCCGGTGAAGAATATGTCTGTTCAGCTCTGAGTGGTTGGCAGACCTATTTGTTAATAACTCGAAAGCCGTTTCCGTTGGGAGCTTATTAAAATTAATTAAAAGATGTCTCATTATCGTTTGCTTTTACTCACGCTGGAGTTAAGTATGCAGATTTCTCTATTGTAAAACTTCAAGTGGGAAATCTGCTTAGTTTACGCAGCCCCTGCGAGACGGATTTTTCTACATGCACACCGAAGAAGTCTCAATTATAATAAAAGGGTACTGTAAAAAAAAATAAAAAAATAATCAGAATTAAAGCAAGGGGAGGAACCTGCAAGAAGACCGGTTTGTAATCTAAACACACCGCGGACATATGGAAAAAAGCTGACCTAATTAGATAACGCACTTTGTGCAAGCCACATGGACACAGCAGCTCACTTCAACCATCTGGACGAAAAAATATCACTGTTTTTTTTTTTGTTGTACTTTCTTGTAGGTGAAAATCTGTATACAAATACACAAGGGCCAGACGTCATCCAAGGAGTTGGAATGTAACACTGGTTGTCTCAATCTATGGAATAACATTTATAGGGTATTAAATTAATTAATTACCATTGAGGTTGTCATACTATCCGATGGATAGTATCGGAGGTATTTCACATTTTCGAATTCACTCCCACTCTGAACCCCTCCCCCTCCCCCTTCCTATTCTAGATCTGAGTATAGCCATTAACTAATATGATCTTTAGTGTTGAATTAAACAGTAAAATATCGAGTATGGTGTAGAGCAAATAAGACGTTTTCGAATGAAGAAAGTAAAATCTTAAATGGTAACATCAAAGTCGTATTTTACACGGTAAATGTTCAATGAAAACAATATTTGTTATTTAAGCTTCCAATAAAGTGGTTTATGAAATAGTAGCTTATTATTAAAATGGCATATGTAAGAGTGGAGGTTTACAGAAGGCTGAAAACTAAAAAGTGCAAATATCTCAGTTAATTTTCATGAAAGAGAAAATGCATATATATATAACAACACTGATGAGCAATTAAATTTGCAATACGATAGGTTTATACAATTTTTCGACCCGACGTATGATAATGGAGTTATTTCGAGATTCCGTTATTCCACTACTCTCAATCCCCGCCCCCCGGTCCAATTTCAGGCTTTAACTATTTGATCTTTAGTTTTACTTGAAACGATCATATATCGAGTTTGTAAACGATAGACCAAAAATTAAGTGACTTTAAGGAGTTGGTCCTCCTACATTACAGACGATGGCATCAATATTTCGAGAAGCAAGTTGTATATTTGAAGACAAATCGCCAAAGCAGACATGGAGCGCATTGATGTATGCCGTGCATCTAAAGAGAGCATCCCTATGAAAATTGAACTCTATGAAGAGGTATGAAAATTTTTTTTTTTAATTTCACTTTCAACAAGAAGAAAAATATTTCGAAAATTGCGTCATGAGTACAACCGTCATTCCGCTTAGGGGATATCTACTGAAACAGAATGAACCACAAAAAGCTGGGAAACCCACACGCCTATCATGTGCTATGGGACCAAAATATTATTTTTTCATCAACCAATTGAGTGAGTTTATAAAGGACAATATCAAATAATAATAAAAAAATGGTTGCAATTCAAATGACACAATGAAGAATGAAATCAGAGAAACGGAAAGGATTGTATGAAGATCTAGGTTTCAATATGAACCTAGGTTATGCATACGATGTTTAAAAATCTGGCAACCTTTGCAAATAAAAATTAAAAGCGATGCTGGCTGATATCTAGATGTTGGCGAGTGGCTTAATCTAGACTTTTTTGAAACATTATTATGATGAAACCTGAAGTAAGTGAACGTATTGAGGGTAACCACACATTTATACAGAAATAAATGGACTATTTTTAAACTGCTTGTAAAAACTCTGATTATTACGACTTGCCCTATAGATAAGAAGGCACTTGGGGACACATGTGAAGGAAGTAGATCGGCGTTTAGCTGGTGGTAAGAGTAGAATAAGAGGGGATATTCATTAAGTAGATTGAGAGAAGGTAAGAGAGACAGAGGGAGTGTGTGTGTGTGTGTGTGTGTGAGAGAGAGAGAGAGAGAGAGAGAGAGAGAGAGAGAGAGAGAGAGAGAGAGAGAGAGAGAGAGAGAGAGAGAGAGAGAGAGAGAGAGAGAGAGAGAACTGGTTTGGCCGGAAGCTAGGAGTCTCCAGCAAGTGATTCGCTGCTATCTGGCATCTGCCCCACCCCTGCTCATTCATTGCCCACTTCCATCTACTACTAATTATGCATATACCTACGGTTAAAGATTAAATACAGTAATCTTGGCTTTCCGCAATGGAGCCCCGTGCCCAGAAGGAAGCAAATGAGAGCATACACTTCATAAGACCAGGCACGATTTATGGAGATTTTCACTCTCTCTTTTAAAATCGGGGCTTAGGTTAACCATGTGAGTTAAGACGGTGGTCTAAATATAAATACACTTGATAGGGCAGTTCGTTCAATTCAAAATGGGACTTATTTTAGGGATGAATTCACTAAAACAAATCCTTTATAGCTTGAAAAGGATGCTGCTAACCGGT
The DNA here is from genome assembly GCA_019009955.1 of Riptortus pedestris. Classification (NCBI taxonomy): domain Eukaryota; kingdom Metazoa; phylum Arthropoda; class Insecta; order Hemiptera; family Alydidae; genus Riptortus; species Riptortus pedestris. The sequence goes on along the minus strand of CM032228.1, from coordinate 218,368,746 downwards.
AAATAATCAGTCCCGATTGACCAACACAGCAAATCGCCTCATTAATTGCCTATAAACTAGGGGTTTATAGCATTATGGTCACAAATCTCCACGAATATGCATCAGATTGAAAAATTTCAGCAATCCAAAAATACGATAATGTAATGTGCTAAAATGTTTTTTCTGTATTCTTCAAACTTTATTATCAATGAAGTTATATGCATTTTAGCATTTTCTAAAGCCACTCCTATTCGACTTTTATTTAAAGCTATCATGTCACAAACATATCTAGTCTAGCGTAATTTCAAATATTGTTTACACAGAGCTCTAACAAAAAGAGAATTGAATTAGTTACGACGTAATGATTTAGGTACTTGGGCATCTGCTATAAAATTCAAGGGCGTGTAATAAATTAGTGTACATATTAAATTAATTGTGAAAGCTACCAGTTTGAAAGGAAGGGACTGCTCTTAAACTCGACATTAGATTTTAAAGTTAATGAAAGTAATAAAAATGAAGTTCTTTGAGAAATGGAAAAGAACGAAAATGAAATTACATATGTGAAAGCACGTTCACACGAGTTCCATTACACCCACGCACACGATTGTGTGCTTTGTACGAAGGCCTGCCATATTGGTGGGAGTTCTCTGCCGTATTGTTGTTGCTGGGGTTGCAGCCCAAAAATGTTACCCCAAAGTCCAGCTTACAGCTTTGACGAAGAGGACATTTTGGAGGATAGAAGAGAGAAGGATGAGAAGAGATCCATTGAGGACAGGAGTATGGAGCGGACAAGAGAGAGCACATGATACGGTCATCAGTCCCGGTCACTGATCCTACACTAGTTATCCCTAAACACATAGCCTCTAGCTACTGTCTTATTCCTCTTTCTGCATCCTACCATCCCAGCTTTTCCAACAGTTATTAAAAAAGGGGAGCGAGCATAGCAATTTACTGTACAACAGATGATAAAAAGAAAAGTCTAATCTATTCCAGCTACTAATGTCGATTAATTACGGAAAATAAGCAATCTTAATTAATTAACGTATTTGTCTATGCAGGATACTGAGGAACGATTGCCTAACAATCGTGAAGGTATCTCCGATCTTCCAATATCAAAAGTCCCATTATTGTTGGTTACCTTCCGAGGTAGTAAGTGTCCATGTGATCTTTCTATTTTTCCCCAGAGAAAATGGAGACTCGTTTTGGCTGCACTGAAAACAATTTGGTATTGCAACGACAATATCGTATGTCCCATGGTATGTACTCGCTTAGGGATAAGCACATTTAACTTTCAACCCGGCAGTAAGAACGAAAAGTGGCGAAAGGTAGAGCTCAGGCGTATTATGGTTTAGTCTAGTTAGAAGCAATATAGGAGCTCCATAGGAGGAAGGTTGTAACAATATCACTTGTACAAGAGGTAGATGAATTTAATATCGTCAACCCAATAAATGAATAAATGTTTCACGATTGTATGCTTGCGTACATATCAATTAAATTAGAAGGCAAAGAGAGTACAACGGTTGGGATTAGTTAATTACATTACCAAAGATAAAAAAGTAATGCCTTTATGAAGGACTCAATAAATTACATTTAAATCAATAATTATTAATAGTAATAATAATTAAAAAAAAAAAGGCAGAAGAAAGAGCTCCATTGCAGTTATTGCAACGGTTGTAACGAGTCGGAAATTGATGTGAAAACGTGTGCAGCATCGCTACTTCCTGGCAAGAATTTTCGGAAACCGAAGGGTTTGTAATTGCTATTTAGGATCATGTTATTGCAAGTCGATCCTACACCCACCAAGTGTTAAAAGATAACAATTCCGACAGGTTTCGACTTTGCAACAATCATACACTTCTATTGAACATATTAGGGCAGAATGGGAGATGCTCATGGTACAGAAAAACACAATAATGCAGCAATGATATATCATCATGGAATTTTAATAGAACTCCGTATGATGAACAGGGAAGTCCTATATTATCACTATACATATGAAAAATTAATGTTAGGATAAAATTAAAATTTATTTGGATGACGCCATTATTACAGAACATAATGTCCACCATATAGTGTTGCGAAAGGTATGTACGTGAAAGAAACCGACCGATGAAGGGACCAGGACCATTGGCGCCGGAAGTGTCTCGACTACGCCTGTCTATAAAAGCAGCCCAGCTCGCCCCGAGAATTAGTTTGTTCACAGTTCTCTCCAAGTGAATAACAGAGCGATCAGAGCATCTAGAGTGAACAGGGTTTTTAGTTTACAGGTACAGTGTTTATGTAAAGAATAGTGTAGTGCCGTGTTTATGCAAAGAACAGTGTCGTGCGTAATGCGTAAATATAATGAAGTCTAAATGGTAAGGAAAACTACTCTAATATATGACAAGCAAATACAACGACAAGAAAAGGTCATTGGCACCTCGTCCAATCCACTGAAGGAAGATGAGTGATATAATCTTAGAATCATAATTTACGAAAACAGTGATAAAATGAAGTCTGAATCGCAAAGATAATGCGGATGAAATCATCACTATATGGATATGTAAACACAGGAAAGCAAATAGGAATCTTGATTCTACAACAGAACGTCAGGGGATTACGGCAGTAACAATATTTGATCAAGTGGAAAACTGTAGAATATAGGCGCCAATTCATGATTATTCGAAACAAAGAAATAACAACAATTGTGCCAGGATGTAACTGTATTCTTTCATAACGGATAAAACAGAAAAAAAAACAAGAATGACTTGCATAAAATAGATCATTACCTTGTCATTCAGAGACCAAAAGAATGGTAACCACTTATGTTGCCCTCAAAATTGAATCTTTTATATTGGAGTAGGACAAATTAGAAATAAAACTTCTTAACATAATGTTTTATCACGCCATTTATAAGTCAAAAACTACTCTAGAAATTGCACACAACTACATACGAGTACTTCTGTTTATTTCTCTGTTCATGGATCTAGGGACCCAACACGACGTCAGGCAGAGTCTCTGCCGCAGAGAGCGCTTTACTGTGGCGATGGACTGCCTATGAATACTGGATGTCTGGAACACCCTCAGGTGCGAAAAAGATATATTGCACAGTTTTGAAGAATAAACAGCGTTAAAAGGTTGTACTATATATTTGATCATCTGCAACGTCAAAATATCGATGTATCAGAAAAATATATTTGATTAGCAGTTTCAATGACTTAATGCGATCTAGATCTCATGGCACAAAATCACATTTGATACCTTTGAAGAGAAATTATTAGAAAAAATATAAAGGATATTCGTCGTTTTAGAAGACACCTGTGTTTTGACCTGAATATTAAACCTGACGAACCTTGAACCATGCTAGATACACAAAGCAGACACACTTTTCTGAAATTCCTCCCCTTAAAAAGAAGAGCCCTTTACGTTTTAATTAGGATGGCCCATTCATAATCTATTAATTAATAGGCATAAAAGAAGGAGAAAGAATGATTAATAATAAAATAAATCAACAAAAAAAAAAGGTATCTCCACCCAAAGACAGGGTTGGTATTTATTGCTTCCATTTAGCAGATTTCCCTTAAGAATTAGGTCGGCCATTTCCGTCATTGCTCGGCTCAGGTGGGAGGCTTCTAACCTTACCTTACCTTCATTACTTTGTGGGATTTATGCAAATACGTTCTGTTCATCCGCCGCCTCCCTTTTTTAGTTCGTGGACTACTAAAATATGAGTTATTAAAATATAAATTATTCTTACAATTAAGAAGCCGTTTAAATTGGGAATTTATTTGAATTAACTGAAAGATTTCTCATTACCGTTTGTATTTAATTACGGTGGTATTGTGTTACCAGTATGCAGATTTCTCTATTGTAAAACTTCACATGGGAAATCAGCTTAGTTTACGCAGCCCCTGCGTGACGGACTTTTTATCCATTCCCTAAACACCATTGCATCTGGCCGATTTTACCCATTGGCGAACTTGATATTCATCGTACAACCTCTATTGCTGATTGCCCTTAGGAAGGACTCTATATCATAACATTAAAAAATACATATAAATAAACCAAGCTTTTCCTTTATGCATCGTGAGTTATTTTAATTTGTTTCATGGGAAATCTGCTTAGTTTACGCAGCCCCTGCGTGACGGACTTTTTCACTTATGCTGCGTAAATTACTATTCCTATTCAAGCATTAGGTAATCCCTTAACTCTTAACAGCGGTCTTTTATGCGAACTTTTTCATCCAAAGTTTATCAAGAAGAGTACTGACAATCAAAAACAAACTATGTCATTCACAAAAGACTTAAAAAAGGACCGCCTGCAATTTTATTTCCATATTTATTTATTTTATTAGTCACTATGCAGACGTAAGTGAACTCTCGAGAAATGTTTAAGTAAAATTATATACTCGTATTTTCATCGTTGTAAAGGTTAATAAGAAACGTTCAATTGAAAGGGAAGAGGAGTTGATAAAACACTAAACAGGCCTATTTTTTTTCTCCTGTTTTGCGTTATTCACTAGCCAATTGTGAGGCGTTGCCGCGATAACTAACTGATAACATATCTGAGCGATTTCGAAAATTTATGAGCATTTTGACACTCCTTCTCCCCATATGGGTTGCGATAGGTGACAGAATGTTTGCTTTATCACTCATAAATTATCATAAATGGAATATGACATAAAAAAAAAATAGGATGCGGCCATAATAAAATACATTTAAGGATTTAAATATATACATAAGTCATAAGATTACGAATCCTGAAGACGAATGTTGAAAGTTCTTATCAGAAGATAAAACTTTTTATTCGGGAAAAAAATATGCTCACACCGTAAGAGATAACTTCAAGAGAAATATATCTCAGGTACGTGTTATGTTTAAGATATATTTAGAATTAATAATGAGTGTGTATGATAATCACTGCATTGCTTAACATAATTTGTTATACATGAACAGTATTCGTCAGTATAAAATATAATGTAAAAATAAAAATGTATTCCCCGCCAAAAACAATTCCAATACTCCACAATAACACTAATCAATAAGAATATCTCCGGTTTATACCCTTTGTATTCACAAAAGTACATGTATGCTCAGGAATGTAGTGTAAAATATAATGTAATACTGTAAATATCCAGCAGAAATAGCTGGGATCATCTCACTGTACTTCAACATTGTTTTGTTCTAATTATTCATATAAAAATGAAACAATAGTTAAAAAAAAATGGTTCCCGTACAATTATAAAGATTGCATTGATACTTAATTGAATTTTCCCGCTAAATTATTATTTTGTTTTACGCTTGATGCATGGAGCATGGACGAAGAAAGACAAATTTATGCTCAGACATGGAGTCAAATAAAATTTATTTGACTCCATGAAAATCTAACTGCATCAGTTTAGCATTAGGAGCAAAATGCGATAAAATATTCTATTGAGGCATTCTTTTTTAATGCAACAACAATTTCAATAATCGACCCCCCCCCCCCTGTAATCAACATGCTAAAAATTCCTATCAATCCTTAAAAATTCCATATATATATATATATATATATATATATATATATATATATATATATATATTATTGGGGTAAAAATAAGTTTTGATGGATTAATAAATGTTAACATAACTAGAATTAAATTGCCAATGTAAATTACATTTATTTATTTTGAAGCCTTATTAATCCCCTCTAGAAATCAGTACTTGTATTATCACTTAAGGGTAAACAACAAACTATCTTTGTGCTAACAAAACACACTTATCGGAAGCCCTGCTTTTTTGTTTTCATTTCAAGAAAAGTTCAGTTGATGGGCATCGATTGCTGTGCGATTCTTTAGGACACTTCAATAAAAACATGTGAGTACTGGTTCCGTCGTTTTAAAAGTGGCGATTTTAACACCAGTGCCAAAGAACGTAAAGGGAGGTCAGTAAAATACAAAGACGTTGAGTTGGAGGCATTGTTGGACCAAGATTCACGCATGTCTCAAGCGGAGCTCGCTGAAGCGTTGGGAGTGACTCAACAATCAATATCAAACAGTCTGAATCAATGTCAGGCCGTGGGGATGGTACAAAAGCAAGGAATTTGGGTACCATATGAACTCAAGCCACGGAACACTGTCTACTCACGCGTGAACCACTATTCCAAAGGCAAAAGCGGAAGGGTATCTTTTTTTTGCATGGAATCGGGATGGGGGACGAAAAGTGAATCCACTACGACAAGCCAAAGCGCAGAAAATCGTGGGATAAGCCCAGTCATGCGTCAACTACAACAGGCAAAATCGAATATTCATGGCAAGAACATCTGGTGGGATCAGCTCGGAGTTACCTACCGTGAGCTAATCCAGCCTTACGAAACCATCACTGGGGAACTCTACCAACAACAATTGATGCAGCTGAGCTGGGAAATGAAGCTCAAACGCCCGTAATATGCCTACTGTCATGACAAAGCGATCATTCAGCATGACAAGGCTCCCTCGGACGAATGTTACAACAGTTGTCAAGGACATTTTGGAGGCGCGAGGAATGGGATGTCCTATCTCACCCGCCATGTTCACCACATATTGCTCCTTCCTACTACCACTTCCTTCCGGTCAAGGAGACATGACCTGGCCAAACAGCACAACGTGTTACGAAGAAGTCAAAAATTGGGGTGATTCTTGGATCGCCTACAAATATGAGAACCTTTTTAAGCGCGGAATCCTCAAAACGTTAAAGCTCAATGAGAACCATATTTGGTATTTAGGCTTCAAAAAATCTGCTCCAAAATATAACAGATTAATGTTACTGTTAGTTAACTGAAGGCCGAAAACTAAAAAAAAATAATAACCAAGATAGTGAAAAAGCACACATGAGAACATTTATAGAACATTAAATTTGTAATAAGATTGATTTTATACAATTTTTCGATCCGACGCGTAATAAGGGATATATTTTGAATTTTCGAAATTCTTACCTCTAAACCCCCCCCCCCGTCCGATTTCAGCCATTAACGAACTTGATCTTCGGCATCTGACCAATGGACATTTGAGAAAATTTTTCGAAAATCGCGTCATGAGTACGACCTCAATAGCTAACTAACTCCCTTAAGATAAATCTGCTAAAATGTGTAAAACATATGATAACAGAAAGACTATAAATACAATCTATCTAACAAAGATATTATAAGTTCTTGTAATATAATTCAACTTAGGAATACCATTATGGAGTGTGGATCAGAGATATAACGAAATACATAGTGAAGATATGTGATTCCTCTGCTCCACCCTATACATAAGGGCTTCAGTATCTTGTGAGTCCTCAAATATCCTACAAATAAACTACTTCTTGATTTAATTCTTCTTTCCTTAAATATATACTTGGAACAGTTAAAAAGTTATTCCACTACTAATATTTGGCAAGGGCAATGGGCTATTATTAAAATATTTATTTAAGAAAATGGCAACTATTGTAGCTGGAGAATGTCTATTGCAGTGTAATTGTTGTCTGCGTAGGCTGAGTCAGAGAGGCCGAGGGTGTCCTGAGTTAGCCGACAGATATTTTCCATTAGGGTGAGGGGTTCTACTGTCAACATTAGGGGGTTGCTCCCTCCTCCCCTACCAACTCTCTGCCCAAACACTCTTCTATAAAGCCAGCATACAAAATAATTAAAATATAGGTTATAAGATAGATATAATAAGAAAAAGTCAGCTTATAGCAGATAAATGTAAGCATGAAACTGATAAATATTGTTTTTACAGACTAGGGAGGTTTCACAGAGTATTGTTGGAAGTAAAGAATATTGTGTCCTTGGACGCTTTCTTCCCTCCAAGTATAAAAAGTCCGTCACGGAGGGGCTGCGCAAAGTAAGCAGCTTTCCCACGTAAAATTATACAATAGAGAAATCTCCATACAAGTGCTGAACAGTTACGGACACGGCCGAACTAGCTTTCGGCGGGAAGGAATAGAAGCGGCCATAGCTCGTCCGTTACACTTATTAAAAATTCAAAGATCTCGGTTAATATTAAAGATAGAGAATAAATGTACATAATACTAGTAAATTGAATTTGCAATAAGATTGATTCTATACAAGTTTTCGATCCGACGTATAGTAACGGAGATAAGTCGAATTTTCGAAATTCCCCCCTCTAAACCCCCCCCCCTCCCGCTGGTCTGATTTCAGCCGTTAACGAACTTGATCTTTTTTTTTACATAAAACGATTAAATAGCGAGTTTGGTGACGATTAAACAAAAATTGCACCGCTAGAGCGGTAACAGACAAATATATATATATATATATATATATATATATATATATATATATCTATATAGGTATCCACACACACAGTTTAGAACGGACCTCATTTTCGGCATCTCCTAGGTAGGATCGATGGACATTTGAAGAAAAATTTCGAAAATCGCGTCATGAGTACGACCTCAATAGCTGACTGCCCTTGACGGAAATCTGCTAAAAGTCCACCACGCAGGGGCTGCATAAACTAAGCAGCATACGAAGCCCCTTTGAGGAGGATTAACCCTTTTATATTTTGTAAACCCTTTAAATTGGCTTCTGTAGGAAATCTTTTTTATCGAATTCGACAATGAAATGAATTTTATTGAAGTTGTAGTACTGCTAAGACAGAAAATGATAAAAAAAAAAAAAAAAAGTTTAGTCATTTGGGTTCTAATGAGATTACATTAAAGGTGTCTTAATAGAGCGCAAAGTCAAAATAAGATAATCACACTTTTTTTTTTTTTAATATGCAACTAAGACTTTTTCATCTACGAATTTTCGGAAAGGGCTATGTATCTATAGGTGGCCATCGAAAATAAGGATTTTTTTTTTAATTATTTCCTCACAGAAGTAACCCTTCAGAGAGGGAGTTCATTTCCTACATGTCTCGTACAATATAGTACATTATATGTATTTGTAGATTAATAACAAATAGCCTTATATACCATTTTTTTAAAGATATATGTATATATATATATATATATATATTATATGTATATATATAATAAGAACATTATTATAAAAAAAAAAAAAAATTAAATACTGAAAAGTGAAAATAGAATATTTAATAATAGTACACTATCAATTCACCCATAATAATTGTTCCAATAACTTATTTTCTGGTATAACACATCTGCAAATTTCCTGAGTGCTTTACTGCACTTAAAATATAAAATTCTATCCTCAACAAGGCATCTGTTTGTTATTTTCAAACTACCTCCTTTAAAAAGCAATGTACAGTCATGTATGAGATGGGTGTAAGTCTGTTCTTCAGTAAAATAATAACATAATGGGTTATTATTATTAGTCAGTTTAAATCTGGTTAGATAAACTTTAATTGAGCCAAGTCCTGTTAATAATTGCGTTGTGTAAATGCCAGAAGATGTTTCTTTAACGTTCAAATATTCTGCAATGTCGGGAATGAAAGTCTTCAAATGTTGTCCTTTATGTGTTACTGACCAATGCAGTTGCCATTTCTTTATAGGGTCTATTGTGTGTAGTAAATGTTTAATGCATGTCTTCGGTATCTTTGAGTAACATTCTATAATTTCAGAAGATTTGGAAGCTGACTTGGCTGCTTTATTGAATCCAAGCAAAATAGGATAGGAACTCAATTGTACAATTATATTTGCACTTTATATAACTTATAATAAATAAATAAAAATGTTTAGGACCCTACATACAACATGAAAATTAATGTTGTGAAAATTCCATTTCCGATAAAAGCATTAAAAAATTAGGAATGTTTCCAGGAAATGATATGAAGGTCCTATTAGAGACCCTTTGTTTACAGATTGCTATCGATTATAATTATATTTTTGTTTGATTCTTATTTAATAGCCGCGCTAGGGCAGCTATCTAATCTACAAGGCCTTTAACAACTGATTAAAATCATTCAAGACGTTCTCGTCCAATTCCATCAACAATTTTACGCCTTAAACCATTGATGAACTATTTAAAAAGACGGGATATAATAAGAAAACCAATAATGACAGATACGTCAAGTTATAGATACCTCATAGCACTGGATCAAACGAAGGTTTTATTGTAGTCTTACTCTTGAAGTTTTCAAGACAAGGTACAAAACGTTCTGTTGTGTAAAATAAGTAGGTTTGTCAACCCTACATTCATTCATAGATGACGTCACTTGAACATTCTACTTTCTATTTATCACTAAGCATGCAAGCAATTCTCAAGGGATGTCAACGTTTCTGTTTGAACACTTCCAAATACGACAGTGGCCGAATGCGGACAATTGGGTGTGAGGGTTCAGAGAAGTCGTCTAAACAGTAAATATCACTTTTATACTACGCTTCAAAACCCTTTTTTAGCATATTTCCCTTAAGGGTAATCTTGAGGGGTTCCCCCTTAGTACGCGATTTTCGAAAAATTTCCTCACGAAGTAAATGACAAAAATGAGGCCTGTTCCAAAATGATACACATACATACACAAACACACACGCACGCACACATACACAATTTTTGTTTTATCGTTACCAAGTTCGATATATAAGCGTTTTAAGTAAAACCAAAGATTAAGTTCGTTAACGGCTGAAAGGCGGACTGGGAGGGGGGGGGTTTAGAGGAAAGGAATTTCTAAAATTCGAAATATCTTCGTTATTATAAGTAGGATCAAGAAAGTATATAGAAACAATATTACTGCATATTCAATTGTCTATAAATGTTGTTATATAAATAGTTTCTATCATGAATATTAACCGAGATATTTGGATTTTTTTAGTTTTTAGCCATCCGTATACCTCGACCCATACTCATGACTTATTAACAATAAGCTATTATATAATGAACCATATAATTCTAAGTCTAAATAGTAAATATTGTTTTCATTGAACTTATACTGTGTGAGATACATGCAAATAAGTTGTGTGATGACGCCATCATTTAAGATTTTACGTTCATAAATCGGAAATGTTTATTTTATCTATACCATATTAATATTTAGCCGTTTCAGTTAACACGAAATAGCATATTTATTATTGCCTGGAATCGGGGCCTGGAATAGGAAGGGGGTTTCAAAAATTCCAAATTCTACGTGAGTCGCTTTGTGAAATATTATAGAACCATTCTTGTTAAACTATTAATTTTCTAAAATATTTCTAACCATTTTTTCGTAACTCAAGTAATAAGCGAGTTATTCGTAATTTCTTGTTTTTTGCCTTCTGCAACTCCCTCCCTCCACTTCTACTCATAGGATTTTTACATAGGAATAGAGAATATGTGGTGAGAGATTACAAGTATATTACACCAACAAGTGGGAAATCTGCTTAATTTACGTAGACTCTGCGTGACGGACTTTTATAGCCATTTCTATCCTTATTAGAAATAATTTTATAGCAAATATTATCCTTATTATTAATAATTCGTATTATTATTAAGGCCCATTTTGTACTTAATGAGCCTCTGTATATGCATACAAAATATACTCAATTTTAAAGTATATCAACTTTTATATGAATACTTTTATGATTTTATATGTAAAAGTACTATTGCATGCTTAACATTGTTGTAAAAAATACTTTCGAAGGAGATTGACTTCTTATGTAACGAGGAGGGGGATACACTCATCTGTGAGTCATTCCTAAACGTGGAAAATCTGATTAGTTTTCCCAACCCCTGCTTGATGGAGTTTTAGATCGTCAAGTAGATGAACAAATATCTTCTATTAATTCGAATCAAGTCATAATATATACATACGGGATATAAAATGAGAGATACCTCAACATTTTTAAGGGGGAACGTTTTAGATAACTACAATTTTTACTGTAATCTAATAACAGAAGAAAATAAGAATATCCACTGTTGGATGGCTCATACCTACCAGATCCTAGAGATTCCTAAATTGCGGAAGAGATAATAAACGAATATACCTTAAAAAAAATAAAATAAGAATTTCTCTCAACTACCAAACTAAACGGAGTGAGAATTTACCATGTTAGCTTAATGGTCTTCACAGCCAAGGAATTCATGGTTTAACGTCAGTTTATTTTCCTTTATTACTTTTTTAAGAAATGGAAATGTTCATATAAGCTTCGACATCCCTTATACCTCCCAAAGTCAAATACTCATACCGATTTTCTTACCAGTGCGACAGGATCTATATAGAAGAACTCATTTTTCATAGTTATAATTGATAGGTCATATTATCATTAATTATATATTTATAACTGACAATAGTTAGCACATATTGTATTATAGTTTTAAACATTTATTTCTTTTATTTTGAAACGAACATTCAAAAAATGCTTATATTTTATTAAAACTGCTCACAGACCGTGAAATCATAATAATCATTAATTTTCTCAATGTGAACATTTAACAACAAATAATACAATTGCAAAAAGCTTACTGGTGATGATCCATATTATATATTTATCCTGTAGCAAATGCATTTTTAATAATGAATAATTTTTTAGGAGCTGGTTTGGTTACTAATAGTCGAGAAATATAATAAAAAATATAATTGTATTCCACCAGAGAAACATTAAATAAACGATCTAAACAAGAACACATTTAAAAGAAGTGATAGATATTAACTTTTTTATAATACCCATTTTCGAGGTAGTAAGCCATTCCTTAATTTGAGTTAAGATAATGTGATATGGCTTATTGAGGTACATCAAAATTAGATTGTTCTCATGCTATTAAGCAAAACCTATGACTGTGTGTGTGATATGTTTTCTGGGTGTGCATATATTCTTAATTACTAATTATTTGAATTCACTATGTTGGAAAGGCAGACTAATGACATAAACACAGTTTTGCTCAATGTGTTTATTGTAATAAAGTTCTACATGCTTCAAACCTATTCCAATGTTCTGGATTTGTGCTGGCTGGTGGAGGTCCATCATCAACGGAAGGATCAAAAAAGGTCAAACACCTCCACTCTTAATACTTCTTTATTACAGGCAAAGTACTTTCGGGGCGAACCGTCCCATCATCAGTGCTCTAGAGTTAGTTGGTCCCTATTGAGCCGACATCTCCGGCGAGACTCACCGGCGCAGTCTCGCCGGAGATGTCGGCTCAATAGGGACCAACTCTAGAGCACTGATGATGGGACGGGTCGCCCCGAAAGTACTTTGCCTGTAATAAAGAAGTATTAAGAGTGGAGGTGTTTGACCTTTTTAGATCCTTCCGTTGCTATTCCAATGTCTCTTCAGGAGCTTAGACGTAACTAAAAAATGATTTAACTTCACTCACTCCCTTTCACCAGGCCGGGTATATTATGAATGATAAAAACTAAGGCGGTGGTAACATCTGATATTTGTCTTATGTTTTATGTATAAACTACATATAATATATAGTCTAAATGCTTTATCTCCGGTTTTTGTTCACTATATTTATTATTATACTTTTAATTACATGTATGTTTTCCTTTATTTTTCTCTTGATTATGTTTCTTTCTTGGTCAGAAAGATGAAAATATCATTTTTTAGTGTGCCTCTTCCAAAAGTAACCAGAAAATAATAGTTTTTTGACACATTAAATAAATGAGTATTTAATTTTCCAATTAAATATATGTATTTTTTTATTCCCGCTTTTTGAAACTTACTATTGAAATAAATTTTGTTTTCTTCTCTTTAATTTTTTTCCGTTTGCATCACTATTATATTTCCAGGAAGGCTGTTAGCCTGAACGACCGCAAAGAAAAGCGACCATAAAGGACATCATCCGCTGTAAATAATATCTTAATATACATATGAAATCATAAATACCACAATTATTAGACGTCTTATAGTAATATAGTAATAACTATTTGAAAAAGTAATTTCCTGGAATTTTGTTAAGCCACTGATTGTAGTTTTGTGAATTTAGTAAACTCCACATTCTTACCCAAACGCTGTCCACAACACTCCGCATGGCCTGGCGGAAATAGAGAGTTGAAAAAGACGATTTTGAGATAATGGCAATTTTATTAGTTTCGTCTGTCCTAATAATATACAAATCGTTAATATCATACTTCTTTGTTTTCCCAGTTGCTCTTAGCTGTTCTCAACATACTGAGGAAACCCCTCCGTCCTGACTAAGTCTCCTACTCATCCTAATTATTATTACTTTAATATACTCCTTCAACAATAATACAGCATCGCCCAAAGATAGCCTTAAAATTTGGAATGAATTTCATCAAGATACAATTATTGGCAGGAAAGCCCACAAACGGATAATTCCTTACCCTCCCAAAAGCCAGATACTGCAAGCAACAGAAGTGGTACTACTTGACAATTAAAAATGCTTGCAGTGAATTTATAAATTGGGAGAGAAAGGGAGCGCGGATAGGGAGAGAAAGAAAGGAAGGGAGAAGAAAGAAGGAAGAGAGAATGCAACGGATTAGACCCAAAGAGAGAGAGAGGAGTGGTTAGGTGTAATTGGCAGTGAGAGAGAGAGAGAGAGAGAGAGAGAGAGAGAGAGAGGTCTGGTAGAGTGGCGCCACACCGACCCTAGGTCCTTTTTTTGCTTTATTTATTAAAAAGCCATTACAAGAGGCGTGATCCTCACGCTCTCGGCTCACCTTCCCCATCCTCCACACTATATTATAATACTGGGGGTCTACCCCCCCCCTTCTACAATTTTACTCGCCCCGCACTATCATTCATCATCGTACTAAAATTTAAGGAGCATTCCAATGCCCGTGTCTATCACATCATCAACAGCCCCAGCCCTCATCTCGTAGAAACCTGTTTTCCAGCCATGCAGGACCCGCTCACCGCTTCAACAAGAAAAGTTAGAGTGAGTTGGTTTTCACAATTCTAAGAGTTTCTTCGTATCTCTCCACTAGAAATAACAGGCGCCGTAAATTAAAAAGGACATAATAAAGTGCAATGTGTATGTATTTATGTATGTGTGTGTGTGTGTGTGTGTGTGTTTGTGTGTGTATGTATATATACAGGGTCTTTCAAAAAGAATGAACAGATTTCATCAAGCTATATCGAATTAACAGACAGTAATACAAGATTGCAATAAAGACACATGTATTTAACCGGTGATGAAGTTTTGTTACCTCTCACAAAAGTTTAATAAAACCACCATCTGCAGAACGGACCACATCAATGCGACAGGAGAACTGCAAAACGCGTTGCATTCCATCCGTTTTGCTTTGTCAGCGCGTTTCAGTGCCTGAACCAGCTGCAGTTTGTATGGTTTCATATGTAGACGTCTTTTCAGAACACGCCAGATTGTGGAACCGCTCATCTCAAGCTCACGGCTAGCTGTAGATATGGACTAGCCTGGGCTCCGCTGAAACGCCTCTTGGATGCTCCTTTTCTTCTGAAGTTCGTGGTCGACCAGGGCTTTTTCCCTGACACAAACATCCAGTGTCCCGTAACTGTACAAACCAACGTCGGATGTTCTTGGCAGGGAGCCTGTACTGCACGTTGAATCTCCTATGGAAAGCACGTTGCACTGTGACAACAGAATTGGTCTTCGCGAACTCAATAGCACAGAACGAGTTTTGAACAGGTGTAGCCATTGCGCGGGAACTGCTGTGAGTAGGGATTACGACAGAGCACTAGAGAAGTATAGATAGAGCACACAACCGGCAACCATTCGAAACTTACAACTACGCTTTTTGTAATGACATGCAACGTGTTCTGCTGCGATGCTGGTGTAAAGCACCATCATGTTTATAATATCAGTATATTCTAAAGTCTAAGTTGAGCAAGGAATAATACATGTACCAAGTTTCATAAAATAAAAATTACGAAGCCAACAATTGTGGGAACAAAACATGTAAAGACGGAGGTTACTATTTTATATATTACAAAATAACAAACAAAATATTGTTTTCAAATAAATGTGAAGATAAAAATATATATACACAAACATACATATAAAACTAAAGCCAACTTTATTCTACTAAGGCTAATACGGGTTCTCAGGACAATTTATATTATATTAAATTATACCAGTATTTTACGACAAATACAAGGCTTACTTCAGCCACATATCACAAAAAATAATAGATTTAATATTATTTAAATAATATTTAATAAAATTAAATAATTCATGTAAAAGTCATCAACTACAGAGATCCTATAGTTTAACAAAGTCTATAATATTTTTCGATCCGTCTCATTAATAACGGAGATGGTTTCAATATATTCGAATCCCCCACCCCCATTGCAGCCATTAATGAATATGATTTGTACTACTGAAAGAGCTGTTCAATTGTCGAGTATAGTATAGATCATGTAAACATTTCCGAGTCGAGCACGTAAGACTGATAACGTTAGGAAGAATAAATTGATAATGGGCATTCGGAAAAATTTTCCGAAAATCGCGTGATGGGTCCAACCTCTATATCTGATTTCACCTAATGGACATCTTCTAGAAAAGACACGTTGTAATATCGCAAAATAGTCTATATATATTTTCACCCTGTCAGGTTCTAAACAAATGAGCGCATTGAAATCTGAAATACCTGGCTTATAAATACGTAGCATATGGAAATGCTGGGGTGAATCTAAACATGTTTGCATGTTTTACTGCCATCAGAAGTGTGATTGCTCATGTTCAAATTTAGTGATAAGCTCAGAATAAAAGTCTCATAAATCATAAAGTAAATGACTATAGAATGCCTTACGTTTGTTGGACAAGAGAATTATAATTAATTTTCAGCGACTTCGTTTCAAACGTTTCCCTTTAATTGTATAAATTATTATTCATTATGATCATTATCTTCATTCAAGACTAATGAAACAAATTAAAATAACTCAGGATGCATAAAGCGCAAGCTTGGTTCATTTATATATATTTTTTAATGTTACTATATACAGCCCTTCCTAAGGGCAACCAGCAATAGAGGTTGTACGATGAATATCAAGTTCGGCAATGGGTAACATCGGCCAGATGCAGTGGTGTTTAGGGAACGGATAAAATGTACTTATATGGCTTTGCTCCTCTAAAGGGCCGTCTCAGTTCTGGCATATCTATGTAGATTACCAGAATTCCCCGTCTTGCTAACCTCCTAGCACGACTCCTCCCTCCATATAATATTGATACTTTAACGTTCATCTAAAATTTCCTTCCTTATACATTGTTTCCTCTCAAATTTTACTCCACGTTGGTACGATACTCCAGGTAGAGTGAGGTTGGAGATACCCAGTAGAGAAAAGTTGGCTACGCTGAAAGAGAACTTAAGGTTTAATGATCACAACATGCCCTTCATAGTAACACAGTCTGCGTTACTAAGAAGGGTATATTGCGTTCCTTAAGGCACTTTACATCAAAACGATAGAGCCCAAGAGGTGATTCAAAAAGTGTTGCTAAGGCACACCATAGCGGGGAGGGGCAGGACTCATCATGTCCCTTATTTGTCTCTGGTCACTATGAGACAGTGTGTAGATCTACTTCGAATATTGTCTTAGACTAAATTTTAAACTTTCAATCTCGAAAAACGCACAAGTATACAGACGTTGTACAAACAGACCTCCTGCGGCATCGACATTTATTAAAAACACATATTTCATGGGGGAGTAAAAAAAAGTAAAAGTTTAAAGGAAATGAGCCGTATGGAGATAAGGGATGGGGCCCACATACGGAGGTCTCTAACAATGACTTTTTTTCAAAATGTTTGTATGTCCTAAGAGGTTAGCCATTACTCTAAATATAGACCGTTAAAATAAATTGCTGGTAGGGTGGAAATACTAAAGGCAGGTAGCAGAGAGCACCACGTTAAGATTTTGTACTGGTGGAGTGGAGGTAACACCCTTCAAAATTACAGGTTACTCAGATAATAGACTTGGAGGGGATGGAAGGGGTAATGGGCCAGCAGTTTACGGACCGCTTATTTGTGTCATTTCACAAGATATATGTCCTTTCTATGGTCATGGCCAATACCTCCTAATCCCTAATCACTCTAACAAGATAACTTAACAATCTAATTTTTATACCTTAATGACTCTGCTCTGAATTACACCATAAACAATAATTACAACTAAAGCCGGGAGATTGTCGTTCATTTTAAATGCATAGACATTTAAATAAAAAAACTCCGTCACGCAGGGGCTGCGTACACAAAGTAGATTTCCCATGTGCTGGTATAACACAAGGGATCTCATATCTTAACATATTCCCTAATTCTATATAAAAAACGGATGATTATTTAGGTTTCAAATAAAGTACTTCATAATATAACAGCTTATTGCTAATATGACCTGAGAAGGATTGGGGCTTACTGAAGGCCGGAAACTAAAAAATCCAAATATCTGGGTTAATAACCAAGATAGAGAAAAAAACATTTATAGGTACTTCAATTTACAATATGATTAGTTCTATATAATTTGTCGATCCGACGTATAATAACGAAGATATTTCGAAGTCCCTCCCCCTCTAGTCAGATTCCAGCCGTTAACGAACTTGATCTTTCTTTTTACATAAAACGATTATGTATCGAGTTTGGAAGATAAGACAAAAATTGTGATTGTTAGAGCAGTAACGGACATATATATAAAGGGAAAACTTTTCTGAAAACAAAAAAAAAATTTATATATGTGATTACGTAGTTTAAGCGTTTCTAAACTGTGCTGGACAACATGATGGATTAACTGCATGAGATAATAATACACGTATATCCACAATAAACAATAAATTGTGTTTGTATTTGTACATATAGTTAAGTTTTATATCCAACTCCCTCAATTAGAATGTGTAATTAAGATAAAGAACGGATTGTTCTTAACCAGGTTAACGACTGTAATCGCATGGTAAACCTAGAGTAGCAAGTACGATTCCCACCTGGGCTATAGGAATTTCTTTAGTGATGAACTCATTAAATGAAATCCTTAGTCCAACCTTAGCTAGAAGAGGTAACTGGTAAGCAACCCGTCCAAATTAACCATAGTAGTAAAAAGAGGACGTTAATAAATAATAACAAAGACTTTAATAATTTTAAAAATGTCTGAATTCATTTCCAAAAGTCAAAAAAGAAATTCATGCTTTACTGAATTCTCGAGATTAGAAATGCTTAACCTGAACTAATAAATCATAATTACTAAACAACAACTACCCATGCCTTATGTCTTGAACGGAAATGTAAATTCGAAAGTGAACACAAAACTTTCTTTGCTTCCAGCAGTGTTCCGTGGCGGAAAATTCTAAGAGATCAAGATCAGATAGCAGCGCTATATGTAAAATGGAAATACAAGAAAAGGTCATCAGAGAATTAAAATTAAACAGTCTATCATTAATGATTTATTCATGCCCTTGAAGAACCCACTTATGTAACAGCTTGGATATCATTTTAGAAGCAATTCCCATCTCTTCATGATTATAGGATGATATGGTCGCCGCCGGCAACTACTGCTCTTTCCTAGAAATTCTTTTGGGTCATTCGCCTAATGGGGGGGGGGAGGGGGAGGCGATCATTTTATAATTTCCTTGAATACAAAAAAATTCAATTTCATAAAATCAAAATAATAATAACGTGACAAAAAGTAGAAATGAATTAAAGCACTTTGGAAATGTATATGGAAAAATAATGTTCTAAAAGCTCAAATGAATGAAGACAATAAAATTGTTAGAAGACAATATTGTAATAATAAATGCTCGATAAGAGAATTAATCTTTAGCCTATTTTTCTGATTTTCTTTTTTCCGGTCCTTGAAATTATATTTCAAGAAACACCGTATCAGATACCAACATTTCTGTAATCCCTGAAGAAATAAAAAAAATAAATAAAAATAAAAAAAAACGTATCCCCGTCCCAGTGTTTAGCATACCCGTTGTTGCAGTGGATTTGTTAATAGTAATATTATTTGTTATGTAAAGCTTCACTATCCTTAATATTTTTATATTTCCGTCTCCTGTGCATATAGTTTTTTTTTTTTTTTTTTTTATAATATAATGGGCAGTATTATTTATAATCATTTTAAGTATTCTGTCTTCCAAACCATGTATGAATAAAAGCTCTTTTCCCTTGATAGTACAAAGCCAACCTGTGACCACTGTTACACAAAACCGCTATTAAAAATACTCTTCTAAAGTGTGTTCAGTTAACGGATTAGAGTTAATAAATACCAGAAATAACTGGACGCACTTCCCCAGTGGTCATCCTTTTAAATTATTTATTTAAGCTATGATAATTAAACAAATTCATATTCCTGAGAATAGCAATACATTGATAAAAGTATAAGCATCAATTAATATGTAAACATAGACCAATATGAGGTCGGCAGGGCAGCGGCAGAACTGATAGGGCAAAGGAAGTATCCCCACCCACACCTCCCTAGGCTCAGCGGTGCCAACCTACAACTGATTTTAGTATCTCAATCCTGTAATACATAAAATTATATTAACAAAACTGATTACAATATCTTCACAAAACTAAAACAGTTTTTTCAAATAATGTTCACGTTTTAATTAAATAAAGTATTAAATACATTTAAGGGCAAACTACCGTTTCACGTGAATTAATGTTTGGGAAAAGAGAAGGGGCTGGGGGACGGCATTATATTTTAATTGGTACAATCTGTTACTGGTGTTAAAAAATAACATAGATTTGAATTATTAAAGATAAAATATTAACATAGATTTGAATTAATTTATCCAGTTGAGGTACCTGGTAGTTCATATCGGAAAGAATTGATGACCATATTAATAATTTTACGCAAATTACTGGCTCCATACATTGTTATACGAAAAAATGTATAAAAGAAAAGTTCCTCTAAACAAAGTAAAGAACTTTTGTTATGGGCACGTTTGCCGAAAAACAAATAGAAAATGAAATATCTCGAATTTATTACAGGCCGATTTTATAACCCCCACTCCCATTTCAACCTAAAAAATTTAATAAAGCTTATAATCATGGAAGAATTAATGCTAATTCACATACCGAGTTTTAATAAGTTCGGTTCAATCGTTAGTGACCAATAAAATTGTCGGCTCCTGCTTTAGTTTTTAGTGTATAACTCGTTTATACTTTGTCATACGACAAACGTGAATATAACAAAAGTTGATCTATAACAAAACAAACAACTTTTGTCATTTGCATATTTGCTGAAAAACCAATAGGAAACGAAATATCACAATATTTAATTCCAGACCTCCAACCCTCGCTCCTGCTCGTCCCTAGAAATGTTGGTAAAGCTTATTATCATGGAGGAGTTAGTGCTAATACACATACCAAGTTTTGTTTAGTTCGGATGAGTCTTTTGTGCTATATAAAATTGTTGACTCTCGCTATACTTTTTAGCGTATGACTCATATATACATAGGTATACGACAAACGTGTATATACACACTCTAAATAACAAAATAAACAACTTTTGTTATGTGCATAATTGCCAAAAAAGCAATGCGATCGAATACAATCGAAATATCGTTATTTTTAGTTTCAGGCTTCCCTTATATCCCCCATTCCTGTTCGTCTCAGAGAAGTCCAAGATGGGCTAAGTCTAAGTTGGGTTAGTAGTAATATACATACCAAGTTTCACAAAATTCGGTTCAGCCGTTTATGCGTGAAAAGGTAACAAACAAACGACTTTTTAAATCTGCTTCCACCACATTGTACGTGGCTATCCCTCCATAATGCTTATGTTCAGCAATTAGGAAAATTAAATAGACAGTACCATCAATTTCCCCAGCCCATCTAGAGGTTGTCATATGTCTTTTCTACAATTGCATATATTGAGTCATTGATGTTGCAAACTTTTAAAGCACAGAATGTTTCTATTGTCATGATAGATAAATAGCCAAACGTCTTAAAGATGAAATTTTGGCTCCGATCTGCTTCACATTCTTGCATAATAATATGTTAAATGACGAATCAGCATTAATGAAAAAGGGAATGCTTTAAGGACCCAGCCTTATTATTTTCCCTGAACCCGTCAAACCTCCGGAATGCTAACGATGACAGTAGAGTCCAAGCTGAGCGAACAGCGGCCTACACCCAGAGAAAGGCCATCAAGTGGATTTATAAAGACCTACAGAGAGGCCGCCGACAGTGACTAAATATCCACCACCTAGTGATGAATGGAAGCCAATTAGACAAGCAAGTTAATGGCCTTAGTCACCTCGTCCGTCTCCAATACCACGGATAATTTTCAACACAACGGCTTAAAAGTAATTATCACAAAAAAATGGTATTTGAGAATGAGCATTAAAAATCGAACATTGCTAAACTTTTCACACCATTTACTCAGTTACAGACATGTCACTACTGTCAACATTTTAAAAATGTTTCCGTATTCACTTAAATGAAAACTAATATTTTATCCTTCTTCTATATTTTATACTCAATATACTTCTTTCAAACCTAGAGCTGATTACAAAAATTGTCATCGCCTGTCAGGGCCACCAATATCTATTGTACGTCTAAAGCTTCTGATCTATTTCCCCCCTCTAAAATGATATTGAATATTAATCATGGATTCCTCGCGTAAACTTTCAGTGCTCCGGCCAACATATAGTCAGCATTATGAGCCTGACACACAATAGTACTACCATTATGTCCTTATTTTTCGGAAGGTTCCCTATCAGAGAGAAGTTAAACAGTATATAGATGATAATAGATCTCCTTTCTAAACCCATTCGTAGCCTGAATGCCATTAAAGAGACTGACTACTGTTTTTGACCTTAAACAATGTCCCTTTCGAAGCAATTCTTGTCAATGTAATAAGTATCCTAATAGACAGTGATGCCTCCAGAAATTTTAACATGTCTACACTATTAAATATCTGTCTAAATTCAATAAAGTGACAATGCAGCCCAATATCATATCCATTAGCCTCTTTGGCTAACAGAGACGACGATAGGTTTAGGGTCTCATACATCTTCATAGAGAACACGATGAAGTGCCCTTGATGGAAAAACGCCGACGCTCCTCCTTTATCAGAATTTGAGCCACATAGGCAGAAAGAAATTGCCTGGGTCTTGAAGTAAATAATTTTTGTAATAGTGATCGTAAACATTTTTTTGTTATCTTGGATTTTAAATACTGGGTGGATTTCACTGTAAATAGGTGGGGGCAGGGGATAGGCAATACGGATCCTGGCATTATTTAACTAGATAATCAATATTTTGAGTATATTTTAAATCTCTATTTCTAATGACTGTCAGAATTGTAGCTCAGTATTATTATTACAATATAATTATAACCTTCAAAAAGTTTGACTGTGATGCTTATAATTTAAAAATAAAAAAAATAAGATTCTTTACGAGATAACGGACTGTCAATACTCAAATTAAATTATTAAACAAGAAATGTGTGTTGCTAATACACTAAAGACCGAGGGGAAAAAACTAAAAATAACATCATATAATTGGTTAGGCGTTGTAATGGATGACAAGATAATGATTAATCTTGAAATAATGATATAAACAGATTATAAAGGCGCCAGCAGACACGAGCAGGATTCAGGTTTTCGGAAAAAATACAAGCTTAGTATTATATCACTATAATCTATTGACCTAGAATATAGATAAAAGTATACAGGTTGATTCACAATAAATTCAACTAATTATTTCGTAAAACTAAAGAAAAAAATGGAACAAACCTGTGTGTGTGTATGTGTGTGTGTGTGTGTGTGTGTGTGAGAGAGAGAGAGAGAGAGAGAGAGAGAGAGAGAGATGTAAAGGGGCGGAGACAGAGACACGTAAGAGATGAGGCAGGCTAGGTTAGAATTACTATAGCTGCAGGAGTTCCACATCACGGCAACATCATCACTCTCCCATCGCCACCAACACTAGTTTTATTTTTATTAAATTATACCTCTCATCCCTCCACAGGTTACAGATAGTCTTAACAACGTGGTTTCAACCACCGTCATTTACCCACCGGACGTGTTCAAATTACTATTTGACTCAATAACAAGACCTGTGGGCTCACACAGTGCCAAAACAAGAAGTCTGTCAGGTAGGGGTGCGTAATCTAAGCAGATTTTCCAAGAGAAAGAATTCCGATGAAGCCCCGGTTGTCTCAATTCACCTTCTATTCTCTATTTTTAACGTAGTAATAACCCAATGTAAGTAGAAATTAATATTTCAAATTTTCAATTGCCCCAACCTCTAACGCCCCTCTCAATCGCCCAAGGCCGATTTCAGCGATTGCCTAAGATATTCTTTAGTTTTACATGAAACGGTTACATTTTGAGTGGAGTCATGGTCAAATAAAAGTCCTATAATACAGAACATAAAATCGTAAATGACGGCACACCAAACATATATACACTATATCACACAGTAAAATGTCAATGAAACCATATATATTGGTTTCTCATTTTCGTCATGTCCTGGATAAATGGGCATTTGAATTATTTTCGAAAACCGAGACATAGCTACAACCACAACAGCTGATTTCTCTCAAGGGAAATCTGTTGAAAGGGGGTAATGAAAATTTTTAGATCAGCTGGGACAATTCGGGAAAATAGTAACTTTTACATAACAAGTTCGTAAATAAAAAAAAAATATAAATCCCCTTAAAAGAAATCAGCTAAAATTTATTTCCCAATATAAATATCAGGTCAACAAATATTTCTATAATTTCATTAATTGGTAGGTATAAATTAGTGTAAACGGTAGTATAAACGGCATTATGGCTGGCATTCTTCCAGGGAATAACAAATTTTACAAAGCCATTATCGATGAATCAGAATGACAAATTAGAATAGATATGACTTAATTATCACAGAAGATAAATGTCCTTGGGAACGATGTCTCATACAATTTGGACACTGCAAACTGCTTTATAAACGAACAGAAGCTATGAATAATTTTGGACAGAGTGACAGCTTTCTTGCCTTATTCCCCCATGTGCAATTCCAAGTCTCATATTCAACAGTTTTCCCGGTGGGATATTCACTTAAAGGAACGCACTCTCAAATACAAATTTCAATTTAATATCTTCTTGATAATAATGGTTTGGCTAATTTATACACAAATACTCTTTTCATGTCAATTCAAAGAATTCGAAATGGGTTAAAGGGATTACACAAACGCCATTAACAAGGAAATAAGAGCTTAAAATAATAAAGGCAAAACAAGAGAACGAGATATCAAACAATATTACATTTGAAAAAGTGATTGTATTTGGAAAAATAAAACTCTTTAGCTTAACGGGCCTCAAATGCCGTGGCTACACCGTTTTCGTGGGACATTCGGTCAGTCTGTGAAAGATCTTCCTTCCTGGCAGAGATGGTCACTGTTCATTAGACCAATATGAATCGAGTTATGAATATCGATATACTCTATCATAATTATTATATTTTTTAGATGTGGTAATTGTAATTCTATTCGACATTATGAGACTCTCCGTTTTCACATAACCGGTCTTCATGAAATGAAATGTATAATAAATATACATGTGGGTATAATTAATTAATTTCCTTAAATGATAAACAACATAAGCTAAAAATGGTTTTGGCTTGAATTAACAAAATACATACAACTGTAATTCAAACATTAAGTCAATAAAGGTTCATGGGGAAAATATGCTGTCAATGATGGTACAACCAGTCAATTATAATAACTATTTACATTTCACAGAGGTAAAAACATTGACAAAATGTATTTGTATACAACCTATTGGTGCTGGAAGGAGAAGGTTGCTGATCATGATTTTATAAAAAGTTCCTGCCTCCACTTTCAAATTGTTTAATGACACCTACTTCCGAGGTATTCCCTTATCTTCAGTGATCGGTATGACACTAACTCTAATAATATTTGATACACATAAATGAACAAAATCATAATACGGGGGTGTACGACAAAAGGTCTAAACATCTCCATCCCTTAAAGGGAAATCAGCTATCGATCCTACATAGGAGAAGACGAAATAATGTCCGTCCAAATTATGTATATGTGTGTGTGTGTATGCTTGTTATCACTGTAGCGGTCGCAATTTTTGTTTTATCGGTACCAAAATCGATATTTAAACGTTTTATGTAAAACTAGAGATCAAGTTAGTTAATGGCAGAAATTCTTTATTATACGAGATACATGCAAAGAAAGACGTTCTGTTGATCGCCTCCACTTTTCTTGGATTATTAAAATTTGAGTGACTGAGATAAAAATTATTCTGATTCATTATAAATTACAGTACTAGACATAGTAAATAGTTTTCAATAAAATTAATATGTTATATTTGATTATTTCAGTAATTTTTTTTCTTTCCGGTGAAGAATATTTCTATCTATCTGTTCAGGTCTGAGAGGTTTCAGACCTGTTTCTTTAAAATTCAGACGTTTTCCGTTGGGAGGTTTCAAAATTGACTGAAAGATTTCAGGATACCTATTGCATTTATTCATTTAATATTCACGGTGGTGTTAAGTGTTAGATACCTCGGGGAAAAATAAAATGAAATTTTAATTCGATAAATGGAATTGTACTTACTATCTCCGTCCATATAACGGCGGTAGTGCCAAAACTACTTACCTAAAAAGAAAAGAAAGAAAAAACATTATTCTTTGTACAGGTAAATAAATGCATATATTATAAGAGAGAGGATGCGGGTGACGTCGCCACGAACAAGTAGCAGATACGTTGTAACTAAATGTTTCCATTACTAAACTTTTGCCGACAAGAAAACAATATATATAGGATTATTATAGGGAGTTTAAACTTACAGATCTAAAATTGTAAATTAGTAATAGTGTTATTTATAGTAGATGAAAGTGACAATGTATATTGAATTTAAGTTCTTCTAACTCAAATCTCATGCCTCTTCAAGGTAGTGGTCGGTTTCCAACCAAGGGATATTTTTGCATATATTTCTAACATTCATTTCTTACATAAACTACAAATATCACAGCCAAATGTCAATATTAATTGTAGCTTAAGGAAACCGTTAAGCCATAAATCAAATCAGGGCAATCAGCTATTGAGGTTGTACTCATGACGCAATTTTCGAATAGGTTCCTCAAATTTTCATCGATCACCCTGGGCAATAGGAGTTTATTTAGTGACGAAATTCACTAAATAATATCCTTAGTCCCACCCTGGCTAGAAAGGGGTGGTAACCTGTAGATAGCCCGTCCCAATTAGCCGTAGTAGCAAAAAGTGGACGTTAATAAATAATAATATCCTTGGTGATGACCGCTGTTAGAACATTGCTTGTTGTGTGTGGTTGTTGATCACGTGGGTTGAAATGAATAATTTAGTTTGCCAACGTTAAGGTATGCATTACCTTTGGCAAAGCGGACTGAAAACCCGACGGACAAATTTGAAAATTATAATTAATCCAAATGATATAACAAATAATTTGGGAAGGAGACAATGAAATCAGACTGTCAAGTGTACAACCCACGTGACCGATACAACAAGGACTTCAATAATAATAATAATTATGCAAAAGAAAAGATTAGAGAACGTACAAAGTCGGGTCTCTTCGATCACTAGGTGTCTCTGCATTTGAGCTACCAAGGTGGAAAAATGTAAGCCAAGGGCTTACAAAATCGGACACATTTTAACAATTTCGGTTTTACGAGATTTGAAGGCAGAGCCTAGAAGAAGGTGACTTCCCCTTGTAAAAAAGATTAATTGCCTACATGAGAGTAACGGATCGGACATGAGCAGATGGTGGACAGGCTAGCTGCCATAGATGGAAGAAAGCAGAACTGCATTTCTAAACTACTATATACAGCACAGGTACAGCTACCCTACCCTCACATATACCACCCCGCTAGGCTTATATAACTATTCCATTCCTTCATGAGAAATGCAATGCTGCAAAGTTCACACTCTCCACAAATGCAGCTCAAAACAATGCATAAATAGGACACACAATAAAACATTGAAGAGGTCGTGCAATTCAGAAAATATAAGCAATCACCAATAGCCATTCTAGAGCTGATAAACATCAGTCACGCAGGAGCTGCGTTGAGTAAGCAGTGCCACGTGCATCATGTATTTGCATTTATCTCAAAGCGTAAACGTTCCATGAGAACAATATTTGATATTTAAGCTTCAAATAAAGTACTTTATAATATAACAGCTTATTGTTAATATGACATGAGTAGGAGGAGGGAAGGCTGACAAATATGGGACGTCAATTATTCTCGAGTTTTTCCGAGGGTCGGCACCCGACACGAAACTACAGGCCTAAACGGTAACCATCTTTATGGATTTTCGGTAGAGAATACAGTAATGGAAGAAGCGGATTCATATGAACGAGGTAAGGGAGGTCCTCTTATTTACATAAATTGGGGGCTTGTAATATAGCTTCTTTTATTATCTCATTAAAAGTATTGGTAGGGTCCCGTTCCAGTTGAGAACACCCTTCATCAATAAGAAGGGAGTAGACTCTATTTTCGTATTCCGCTTTACTTATTATCACAGAGCCCTGTCCCTTATAGGCTTTGGTAACTATTAAATTGTTATCCTTTAATTTATTGTTTATCTCCCTAATCATTTTCAAAACTGCCGGGAACTTCCCCCATCCCTTCTCAAATAAACATTCGAGTAGAGAAGTAAAATCATTACAGTTGTCAGGTCCGGCGTATCTCATAGCTGTGGTAGTCCACTAATCATTCATTAAGAGCTGTTATAAGCCAACACGCAATATGACCACCAGTAGAAACCAATTGGAAAATCGGCGAAATATTGTGGACTTCCACAGCATTGACACCACTGGAGATAGGCCGTACCAGACAACTGTAATGAGTTCCCAGCGACGTAGTTTTAAACAACGTAAATAAAATCATACCATCGCACAACACCTTAAACAGATCTCTTGAAAATAATGCCTCTTATTTAAGCATGGGATAAGAAGTTTCATGATATATTTCCTTATTGTCATGATGCTATTTGCTTGATGACTTAAGGCAAAATAATAAGGGGGTTTACTAAAGGCAAAAATTAAAAAATACCAAACCTCGGCTACTATTCAAGATGGAGCAAAAGTGTACAAAAAAAACATTTATAGAAAGTCCGTCACGCAGGTGCTGCGTTAACTAAGCAGATTTCCTACGTGCGCCACGTATTTGCATTTATCTCAAAACTTAAAAGTTCAATGAGAACAATATTTGGTATTTAAGCTTCAAATAAAGTGCTTCATAACATAATAGAATATTGTTAATATGAGATGAGTAGGAGTGCGGGTTTACTGAAGACCGAAAACTAAAAACCCCAATTATCTCGGTTAATAATCAAGTTAGTGAAGAAATGTACATAACAACATTTATAGATCATTACATTTGCAATAAGATTGGTTATATACAATTTTTCGATCCGACGAATAATAACGGTGATATTAAGGACTTTCGAAATTCTCCCCCTCAACCCCCCCCCCCCCGGTCCGATTTCAGCCGTTAACGAACTTCATCTTTCTTTTAGTATAAAACGATTATATATCAAGTTTGATAAAGACAAAAATTACGACCAGTAGAGCGGTAACAGACATATATATATATATATATATATATCAATATATATATATATACTAGCTCAGATACCCGGCTTCGCCCGGGAATTGATTTGAGGCTGAATGGTGTTGGCATTTTATTAGCAAGGCTTTACTTTGCACAATATTTTAACATTTACCCGTCCCAGTATTTAGGGTTAATACCCGTTGTTGGCATTTGTTAATAATAAAATTATTTTTTTATGTAAAACTTCACTGTCCTGCATATTGTCATATTTCCCGTCTCCTGTGCATTATGCATAGATTTGAATTATTAAGGAGAAAATATTGATATACATTTGAATTAATTTTTTCAGGTGAGGTACCTGGTAGTTCATATTGAAAAGAAGTGTTGAGAAAATTTCTCTAAATAACAAAATAAACAACTTTTGTTATGTGCATATTTGCCGAAACCCCAATAGGAAATCATTATTATTAATTTCAGGCCTCCCTTATAACCACCACTCCTGCCCGTCCCTAGAAATGTTAGTATGGCTTATTATAAGGAAGGCGTTAGTGCTAATACACATACTGAGTGTTTTATTTAGTTCGGTTGAGTCTTTTGTGCCAAATAAAATTGTTGTCTCCCGCTATAATTTTTAGCGTATAACGCCTTTATACTTCGGTATACGATGATAGTGTATATAAAAAAAAGTTTCTCTAAATAACAAAATAAACAACTTTTGTTATGTACATATTTGCCGAAAATGCAATAGGAAACGAAATATCACTATTATTAATTTCAGGCCTTCCTTATAACCCCCACTCCTGCCCGTCCCTAGAAATGTTAGTATAGCTTATTATAATGAAGGCGTTAGTACTAATTCACATAACCAGTTTGGTTTAATTCGGTTGAGTCTTTAGTGCCAAATAAAATTGTGGACTCCCTCTTTAGTTTATAGCGTATAACTCATTTATGCTTCCGTATACGGCAAAAGTGCATATTACAAAAGTTACTCTAAATAACAAAATAAACAACTTTTGTTATGTGCATATTTGCTGAAAAAGCAATAGGAAACGAAATATCGCTATTTTTAATTTCAGGCCTCCCTTATAACTCCCACTCCTGCCCGTCCCTAGAAATGTTAGTATGGCTTATTATAAGGAAACCGTTAGTATTAATTCACATAGCGAGTTTGGTTTAGTTCGGTTGAGTCTTTTATGCCAAATAAAATTGTGGACTTCCGCTATAGTTTTTAGCGTATAACTCATTTATACTTCCGTATACGGCAAAAGTACATATAACAAACGTTACTCTAAATTACAAAATAAACAACTTTTGTTATGAGCATATTTGCTGAAAAATCAATAGGAAACGAAATATCGCTATTTTTAATTTCAGGCCTCCCTTATAACCCCCACTCCTGTACGTCTTAGAGAATATTAATATAACCTAAAGTCTAAGTTGGGCTAGTAGTAATATACATACCAAGTTTCATAAAATTCGGTTCAGCCGTTTATGCGTGAAAAGGTAACAAACAAACAAACAAACAAACAGACACCAAAGAAACAAAATGCAGTTATGGTGTCTATGACATGTGAAACGAAAAGTTATCGTGAAATTTCGAGAAAAAAATCAATGTACAGAGGGAGGTTACAATTTTATATATATATAGATATATATATATATATACACACACACACACACACACACACAGTTTTGAACGGACCTCATTTTCGTCATCTCCTGGGTGGGATCGATGTCCATTTGAAGAAAAAACTCGAAAATTGCATCATGAGTACGACCTCAATAGCTGACTTCCCTTAAAGGAAATCATCTAAAAATGATGAGGAAGGAGGTAGACGCTGATCCAGGTTTATTTAGAATTGAGTAAAATAAAGGAATGGAGGAGACAGACTTGGCATGGAGGAGCAACAGTAATTCCAGCCAGGTATCCAACGAGTATTTATATATATCTATATTAGAGCCTAGCCACAGCCTCATCGTCAACACCGAAGCATAAATCAAAAACAGCATTCCTCTCTGTCTGGACCAACTAATAGTCACCAGCAACAAAAAATGTCTAATTAACCCTGAACTTTGAAAACATTTATTTAAAGTGTACCTTATTTAAATAATGTGTAAAATGGCCATTACTGTAAATAGCGATAATATTCTTGGTAAATCCATTAGCTAATATCTAACGTGATAATAGTTTCACAATAAATTTTCAGGGAAAGGCTGGGTGGAGTACCCAGTGAACCTTACTACTTTTTTCCTTAGTATTCATAATAATAAATTGAGGACTTCATAAGCCTGTCTATTTGTAATTTATAAAAGACCATGTCCAGAAGTAATTCTCTTGGATTTTTGATTTAGTAATGTAGGTAATAGGTGTAACTATTTATTTTTTTATATGAACACAAAATCCTTTGAAATCGCTGGAGGTATTCTCGTTACCTAAACAAACGCTATCAATTACGAAATGAGTAATTCAAATATCTTTCTTTTTAAGCAAAAACCATTATACAATTATCTGAATTGACTTTGTTCATAATTATTTTTATTATGGGGGACCAGGTTGGACGTATGAGTTACGACGCTGGCCTTAATCTCACTTTGCAAACCTAGAGAAGCGAGTTCCACTCTCACCTGTGCAATACGAATTTATTTAGTGACGAACTAAT
Organism: Riptortus pedestris; assembly: GCA_019009955.1. NCBI lineage: Eukaryota > Metazoa > Arthropoda > Insecta > Hemiptera > Alydidae > Riptortus > Riptortus pedestris. The sequence goes on along the minus strand of CM032228.1, from coordinate 218,336,825 downwards.
TAAATAAAATCATTGGTCCCATCCTGGCTGGGTGGTAACCTATGGATAACGCGTACCAAATAACCTTAGAAGCACAAATTGGACGTAAATAAATAACATTTTCATTATTATTAATAGTCACAGGCATGCTAACCGTGTGAATTCGTGATACAAGATGCCCACGATAAGTCATGGGCTCGATTCACATGTGGCCAAAAGGAATTTATTTAGAATGATAAATGGAAGTATTTGGCTAAACATCCCATGAAGGGCAGCTGCTTTGGAAGGAGGTAAAGTGGCCTGGTATGATCTATGATTCAATAGGAAGAGTTATTAATCCAAGAATAATAATAACAAATATTTAGAATTTTCGAAAATCCCCCCTCCCTTCCTGAACCGATTTCAGCCATGAAGGAATATATTTTTAAGTCTTGAATAAAACGGTCAAATGATACTGGGCATGATACTGGGGGGAGGGGGGGGTGTAAATTGAATAAACCTTTTCGAGTGAAAATCGTAAAATTTTAATTCTATCGTAGTTGTATGTAACTCTCAAAATATAGATCCATTACTAAAAACAATATTACGATTTGGTATTTCAGCATGCAATGAGACGCTCCACGATATATTAGGTTACATTTAACTAGTGACTAGGGGTGGGGAGGGGGGAGTCACAGAAAATTAAAAAAAAGGCAAACCCTGGACATAGAAAATACAATATGAAACAAGCTTGGTAATTTTATCTTCTTTCGACCAAAAAAATAAAACTGAGCATGTGAAGTTTAAATGTTCACCCCCCTAACCCCTCCCCCTCAATCTACGTCCAATTTCAGCCTTTAACGAACATGATCTGTCTTTATATATATACAAATACAATTTTGAACAAACCTTATTTTCGTTATTTCCTATGTAGGATCCATGGGCATTTGTAGAAAGTATTCGAAAATCGAGTCATGAGTACGACCTTAATAGCTGATTTCCCTTAAGGGAAATCTGCTAAAATTTAGTGTGGAATCACCTTCCCAAAATCCGACGACTCTAGTACGAGAACATGTTTTAGACCACTCCACCTAACCACTCTTATTGCTGATCAACAAAGACAACGCAAAACTTCTGGTCTCGCATCAAGAAAGGGTAGGGTAACACATTCAAATTAAAAAAAAAAAATTTAATTTATTTTTAGAAAAATATTAAACACTTAATAACTGATATGGATGGAATTCAGTCAGTGAATATGGATATTTTATCATGTTAATAACAATGGTTGATTTCGTGAAAGCTCGAAACGAAGGAAAACTTAAAAATAACACAATCGAATGCTGATAGTGCATTTGTCGAGATAGTATTGATTTGCAACTGATGTATGCGGTAGGAAATCATCTGGTGTCCCTAGAAAAAAGCTTAAAGCTGCCCATTAACGACACACAGGGTTGAATTTCCAGATGATTGGGCATACATGCCATTCAAAATAATTACAATAGCTGTTTGATGCCCAACAGGTGGTCATTAAATCGAGGCATGTAGTAAATTGCTTTCCAATGTAACAACACCTCTTGAATAGAAGGATAAAACCAAGAATAGAACCTTTGAGACAATTGAGACCTACCTCAAGGCTGGAGGATGAATGGTTCTTAATTATTCAAATAGTTATTATATAATTTAAAATAGTCATAAAAGGAAATACAGCTGTTACCTCAATTGTTAGCTTTCAAGGTAAATGCGTAAGGAGTGCTTTTGTATGGGGTTGAGAAACATATAAGGGTAAAAGTTATTGGAAAAAGTCCGCCATGCACGGGCTGTGTAAACTAATAAGATGTTCCACATGTCGGAATGACACATCACTGATCTCATCTCAGCATACATTCTGTATTTCCAAAAAAAAATAAATCCAATAAGTAGAAGTACGTGGTCTATAAAATCTTAATTGATGATATCATCACACTATTTGCACGTATCTCACAAAATAAAGAGACATTGTAAAGGATATTTAGTATTTATGCTTGGAGTAATACAAAATATTTATATTATACTATTTTCAAGTTCCTAAATATATTACCCATTCGAACTGCATAAACATAACATATAAACTATAGTCAATTATATTGGATGAGGCATAGTATTTTCAGTAGCTTTTAATAGTATATTTGGTGTTTTGTGTTTGTATCTCAATCTATACTAAGCCATCAGATTACGAAACTTTCTCAAATTTGTTATTATCGAAGGATTTGAATCAAATATTACATTTTAGTGTCAATAATACAAGGGTACATATTATGTTTCCAACCATAAATATTTGATTTTCCAACCAGGATGAGGGAAGAGGATTTACATTGAATAAAAAATGTAGTCTTCAATATTAAGAATGAGCATCAATAAAAAAATTACCACATTATTACAATCTACGTTAAAATTGGAGAAAACTCAACGATGTGACAATAATACCGACCTGAAACATGAAGGAATTTATAATAAGCATATATATTAATAAAATTAATAAACTGCAATATATATTAATAAAAAACCATGGTTTCAGAATGTTGATCATAATTTATTTTATGAAATATACAATTGCAGAAGCATTTTGGATACAAGAGAATCATAAATTCTATAATGTAGTCAACGTACTGAATCCGGTATTAATAATCAAGGAAATCTTCCCACAGATAGTTATCAAATCCAAGGAAGGAGGGCCTAGTGTACTTTAACGATATGCTAAATCCTCGGATGCGTAGGTTTGCGCCCCTTGAGATGGATCAATTCACACATTAAAATACTGAGGAAGCACACCTGAGGAGATAAATTGTCCTGGCAAATTTTAATGCGAAAATGACAGATCCTACAGCATTTAGGTTCTTGTCAGTTAGTATTCGCTGTAGGCAAGTAGAGAGGGATGAGAGAATATTCAGAGAATTCCAAAATGGATTTCGCCAATGATGATCGACCACAGATCACGTCATCTCTACTAGACGAATGTTTGAAAAGCCTATAATTATGATGTTGATCTGCAAAACTTCTTCACTGGCTTCCAGCAGGCCTATGCCAGTTTAGACAGAATTTAATTCGTGGAGGCTTTACCATCTGTTGGTATACGCAACAACCTTTTCAAATTGACCTGACTGCTTCTGAAATGAAGTCCAGTTTATAGTAAGGTTAAAGCCAGTGCAAGCCTCCATTATAGTTTTGGGGTTCCCCCACACTTAACCCTTTTTCGACCAAGAGATCCCTCAGTTCCCTTTTACGTAAATTCGACAATTTTGTCGAACGAGTTGTCGAAAAAGGCTTATGGAGATCCATTATCATCCATAATGCTTAACATCGCCCTGGACGTGGGTATTAGAAAAATAAAAAAAATCTCGTATACTAGGTTAAGAGAAGGCAGTGAGAAACGTTAGAAAAGATTGGAAGCCCAGTCGAATTTGTAGAGTTGACGTTTCGGAGTTGTAGTACGTTTAAGTATCCTCTGGCGATAGTTTGGCGAGCAATATGTGTAAAAAGACATAAAACCCCGAATGACTGCAGGAACTCAATACGTCTACACAAGCAAAAGACACTCCTCTTTATGTCTTTTCAAGAAGACGAAATAGTAAATATACAAAACGGTTATTAGGCCAGGAGAAAAACGAGAAGCCCTTCTAGTGTCGAGAGCAGTAAAAAAGCCGGAGCGATGGCGGATCACAAGGAACGTCTAACTGACGGGTTAGTATGGCGAACCTGTCTATTAAGAGAGGAAAGAGAGACTATTAAGAAGACAAGTCTTCGCTCGTTTAGGAAACGCCCAGAGAATGGAGCCCATCAGGCTATATAGGAGAATGTGGAATGGAACATCAGTTGGAGGTGCTCTGAGTGTCAACTTGGAAGGCTGGAGTGTACACAATAGCAGATATCCGTAGTCCAAGGTACGGAATGCTTCAGCATTGTGGCAGAAGCCCAGGCTCTCCTATGGATGTTCTACCATCTATTATAGAAATGATGCTGCTGTAAATAAAAGTTTTACGTGAAAGCCAGATAGATATGTCAATTTTGTTATTGAACATTTCCCTAGAAGGCAATCCACTATTGAGGTTGTATTCAAGCTATGATTTCCTTCAATTACTCATCAATACAATTTCGATGATGAAATTGACACCATTCTAATTCTCCGTATATACGTACTTGTCTACTATCGAACAAGAAGGCTTGGTTTTCGTTTGATAGTTATTAAACTCAATATTTAAGGGTTTCGTGAAAAATTAATGATAAAGTTTTTTCGTCTATAGAGAGGGGAGCAATCAGAATGATTATATGAAAGTACAATCCATTACTGATATATTATAGTATATTTAATTTTAAAAAAGAAAAGATCAGCCTTGAAGGAATATTATATTAGGTGCTATTCACTATTATTAGAAAAAGTCCGTCAAGCAGGAGCTGCATAAACTAAGCACATTTCCCAAGTGAAGTTTTACAATAGAGAAATCTGCCTACTAATAACAGTAACGAGTCTCTAAACCAATTTCACGAGAGCCGAACAGTCACGAAAACGGCCAAACTAGCTTTCGGCAGAAAGCCCCAAATAGAACCGACTTCAACTTATCTCATCTCGTCTGTTATCCACGCACACTTAATAAAAATGCAAATATCTCGGTTAATATTCAAGATAGAGAATAAATGTGCAATATTTATTGTACATTTAATTTACAATAAGACTGGTTCTATACAAGTTTTCGATCCGACTTATAGTAACGGAGATATTCGGAATTTTCGAAATTTCCCCCTCTAAACACCCCCTCCCTCTGGTCCGATTTCAGCCATTAACGAACTTGATCTCTCTTCTTACATAAAACGACTAAATAACGGACTCATTATTACTTCATTGGTGAAAGTTGAATATGATGTTTCGTTTCTATAATTAAGAAACCCAAACAAAATACATATAGGTTATACTAAGATATCTTCTTGCAGAAAGTAGGAAGTTATTAGTATATTTTGGAGTAGAGAATTATTTAAAAATAAGGAGATTGGCCAGAGTGCTATATGGGCAAGAGGAGAGGTGTGAAGATAGTACAGTCAGTGAGCAGGGGTTCCAGTTGGCTAGGAGCTGACTGGCCCAGGTAAACGAGGATTAACCCCACCCCTGCCCCTCCCACCAGCCCCTCTATTGTCATGCTAATAACTCCAGCTAGAGGCCCTCATTTATAATAATCTACCCGCCACATCTTTAACTTTTTTCTTTTACCCTTTGCTCCTTTTGCTAAGACTCTTCACACCCCCGACCGTCCCAATAAGAAGAGAACAGTATGAGTTAGTGGGAGAGACGGGAAAGGGTAGGAGCCATAATTTAGGGTGTTATAGGAGTCAGCTAGCAGCATTTACATCTGTAGGAATTACTCGCCCCGCCTCCTTCCCCAAGAGCTAGATCAAATCGGGGATGACTACAAGGCCGGGGTGAGCGGCCTCTTACTCCTACAGACTTTCTTTTATGCTTCCGATCATTTCCACCGATAAAGGAAAACCAATTTTGTATTTATGGTCTAAGGTGAATACAGGTCTTCAATCATGGGGCTAATAAATTAAATGAACGTAAAAGGCGCGGTACCTCACGAGAGAAATGATAAAGGAACTGCTATCCTAGAAGGTATTCAAAAATGGCCCGACCTAGTCACTGCGTACATCTAATTTTTGTCCCAACTACATAATTTTAGAGTTTCACTTCTCATCTTACGGCTGGATATTTATTATTTTGTCCCAAGGTTACCCTGTCTATTTCATTTTTTAAATTCAATATTTATGTATTAACTATTATCAATTCTTTCGGTTGATACCATCATTACTGGCAGAGGTCAGAGTTTGCGTAATGCGCTACTGTTCTTGCAGAAACCAGGTAACTGCAATGATCCTGAATCTTCCCGTACCCTCCGTAGAGGCAGGATACTCCACTTCCGGTAGCCCAGCCTCCACAGTCATACCTCAGGCTCGAAATGGTGTGACATTCATACTTTCATGGCATGCTATAAGGTTTTATCTTCTAGCCTGGGGCTTCAACCAATGCCTTTAACATAGAGGATATCAGGCCCATTACACGACTCCAACAATTCGGTCTTGCTCCTAAACTGTACCCGTGTGTTCCATTACAGCATTAATCATTTTTCAAGAGGTCTTGTACGCCAGACAAGCAATGCCCTTAATTTTCGCTCAAGGTACTCAAATGTGCTATAAGCAGGAAACTTGAATTCCTCCAAATCGGCAGTGCCAATCTCCCCTTCTAGAGATTCTCACACAGTTTGGTCTTTTCTAAACTTATTTCGTCGTACGCCTAGCCTAGGTGATGTAAAAGAACCCCGATCATTCAGTCTCTATTAGTCTAATGAAGACTAAATAACATCGCAGCAATTAGATAAAATTCCTACACGCACATACATACATTTATATAATTCAACACTATAAGAAACTTAATTGGCATTGGATGTACGATTATAAGAGACCTGGTGTTAGCTTTATATAGTTATTTATTCTAATGGATTAACAAGAGAGGAGTAGAACCTTTAACTAGATGCCTTCGTTAACAATTTGTGAGAAATCCTGCCGGCGGTGACGGATACCATCAAGTTCTTTTCGTCTGGAGACGTAAATACAGGAGGAGAGCGATCTACAGATTATAATAGGAGTAGACTTGAGGATGAAAAGGAAAAGGAAAAGTGCATAATGAAGCGATGAATAAGGGGCTGAATTGCCACCGCCGAGGGGTTGCTGAGTGACGGCCTGAGCAGGATGCACTCACTTATCTATTATATTGTCTGGAATCAGTCACAATGGGACTCTCAGACTATCTCTATCATTATCTATTACCATCAATTTATAGCATCACTGGTAAGAGAAAATTCCCTACCAAAATCCTAATCCAATATGCTTAGAGAGGGAGAGAAAGAGCACTCTTTCCTAAGTATTGCCACGGGAAAGGAGAAACTAGATTGAAAAACTTTATAAGATTTGAGCTTCTTGATTCCTATACGTGCATCAGAAGAATGATGTATTTTCTTAAAGTAATCAAGTCATATTTGATCATTTTGGTGGAGTGACACTACAAACAGATCGTAATTAACTAAGAAATAAACATCGTTTTTGCCAAAATGGTTTGTGTCTTATCTCCGAGCATTCCTATAAAGGTACACATTTATAAATAACAGGATTTCGATTTCTCTCATTTAACGCCATGTTGTCCATAAACAAATCTCATGGATAACTACATCTGAATTTTGGTTCATAAAAGTTCTGAAATAGAAACAGTTGTAGAAGCAATTAAAACAATTCAACATGGTACCACTTCAAAGTCAGACTTCGATAATATCAATCCAAGACCACACATGATCACACAATACAATCCCACTTGGCAGAATACCAGCCGAAACTCTGCGATTAGTGCTACATGTACCAGCTAATTTGCTAATTCTCCCCAACTCTGATGAGAGCATACCTGTCCAACGTTATGCGTTGCGTTTTATGTAGAATGTTAATTCAAGTAGCTGTTAGCAATGCTGAGTCCACTGTGTATAAAATGTGCAGGGGAGGTCCTCGCCCAGTAACATGTGAGATGCTCATGTGTGACCTCAACTCAAATGACTTCCTATAATCTTACATCTAGGAGCGACATCGCCTAGTTGCGGAGCTCTTCAAATAAATAAATAATCTTACATCTATCCAAAACAATAATTCTGATTGTATCACTCTCTGCCAAAAGATAATATCTCTTTCCTTTATTTATTTTGCAGAGTACAAGAAAATTACGAACATAAAAGAGACCAATTCTTTTTCTTTCTTTTTTTTTAGTGTGTCTTTAAAATGAGACTGTTATGATTTTATCCGAGGACAATGATGCGTAGCGTATAGAATCAAACAACGATTAATGAGGAGAGATTGTAGTATCTTGAGCCCCCTCCCCTCCGGTTATGCCCTAATATATGATAATAAAAGACCCATTACCTATGATAATGCGACCCCTGCGTAATTACGATAAGGCGAAGAAAATGAAACTCGTAGGTAGATATGATTTATTTTTTCGGTATTCAAGGTCCACCGAATGCCCAGCTGTCTCAGTTCAAGACAATTTAAATATTTAAATTTAAGTGGTCCATTGTTCCAGGTGAATAGTAAAAAACCAAACAAAAACGCGTGGGTATCTTTTAGAATGAGTGTGCTATTGAGCTCAGAAATTTATCCTGTTTATATTTTTTACCAGTTTTTAGATTTTTAAAATCTCAAGTATGGCGCCGCACCCAAGATGGAGGGCGTGTACTATCATTCCAAAAATGGAAGACATATACACAATATGCTGCTTGACGTGTTCAAGATGTTTTGCTACAGTCAAATATTACTAATACTCATAACTTCGAGGGGGATTTATGGGATGTAAGGGGATACAATTAGGACTTCTAATAAAGGTGCTAACTGATAACAGGAGATATAGCCTAAAGAATAAGAAGGAAGTAACAGTAAGAAGACTTTTATCTAAAACATAAACTGAAATTGCATTCTGCATTCTTTAAATATGCAGAAGAAATTATGGATTAAAGAAAAACATTATACTGAAGTGGACTTAAATAAAGTCCAAACAAATTTTGGTGCCTTATAATCAGATAAATTTCAGATTACGAGGTGCCTATAACAAGGAAACTTAAATGTCACCATATACAATGGTCTCCCACAGCCAATGTTGTCAATGGAACCAATATTAACTTGGCTGGTGCAGGTGAAGAATTTGCCGAGGGATATCAGTTAAAATATTTAGTAAACTAGAATATATGTACATGCCAACTAACTCTTATTATAACTGTTGGAAATCGCTTGACAAGGATACATAAAACCAGAGTATTTCATAAATCTTATATTTAGCAATACTAGTCTATTAAAACAGTTGTTAAATCTATTTTAAATCCGTCCCTACTTAAAACCCATTAATAAGTGGTAGTTGGCAACCAAACTGTAACACTAAAACACAAAAAGAATTTGTTCAAAGAAATCCCAAATACTAACTTCTTTCAGCATTAATTAACTACGTTATTATTTTAGATATAAAATAAAAGGGCAAATAAGCTTACAGAAAGAAGCCTATTATAATTATTCGTCATTCAATCTATACGTCTGTATATATATTTGTAAGAGTAAACGCACTCTTACGAAATATGGTATGCTTTGAGTTTGTTAAAGAATATTACTGACATAAAATTCTCTTTCATTTGTGAAGCGGGTTCGAAACATTTTGTTGATGATTCACATTTTCATGTTAATACTTTATAAGCATATTGACCCCAGAGCATTTGAACTTCTATATTTATTTAGTTGTTCAAAATTAGAGGGAAAGCCATCTGAAGAGACACAGATTTGTCCATGTTTTTCCCAATTTAAATTGACCTTAACTAATTTGGCAATAAACTAAAAGGACTTTTGCACATTTTGTATAATTTTAGAAAGGGAAAATAATTTTATGGAATTTAAGGTCTTGACTATGATCTTCACCATGGAGGTCCCTCCTTAACCTCCCTGCACACTACTTAAAGATAAGCTGTAAACATTTTTGTTTTTTATACAAAATGTTAATTATTAGCATCAACTTTGTTAGAACGGGTGGGTCATATTCAGGTGATAACCCTTTTCTGCGATTAACTGACTAAATACATTCCTAACACTCACGAGGGAATGGAACCCCCACTTCAGGTTAAATATCAAGTTTAACCACCTTCTTCAATCTGACTTCATATTTAATACATTGTCATTTTAAACTAAATAAAAACACAACCGGTTGTAGCACAGTATTATATTTGTGTATTATCGCTACATATTATTATTGTGTATATATTTGTTATAAACTTGAGATTTTTCTAAAAGAAACCCATGCAACTTTTTGAATTATGCAGATTAACTTCATCTGTTAATCTCAGTCATGATATGTCAGTTCTATGTTCAATGTAACAAGTCATTGAAGAATTGAAATAAGCATGAATTCCCACTGAAATATAAAGACTAAATAAACCTTCTCCTTTTCATCAACCACTAAATACTCTTTCTTTCGGTTCAGCCACACTCTTGTTATAATCATGAAGTATGAAGCGACAATCGGACGAATATATGTTTAGAATATTTGCGTGCCCCACACAGAATTCGTATAATTAACCTTCAGAATTAATAGATTACAATACCGTAACAACTAAATAATTCCTTCCTATTGTTCACAAACTGAATGCCCTTCCTGTTCAAGTCACTCACTTGTTAAGCTCTTGAATAGATGAAGTGGCGATTGAGTTGTCTATGAAGAATGAGATCCAAAGTGATACTTTCGAGCTCCATACAAACAAAACTGATAGAAATATTCAAATTCGAGAAGACAGAATTAAATTTGTAACAGTGACGAATTTATGTTCGGAAAATTGTATTAGGTACCTGTAGTGTTCGTATAAATAAATATTTATTTCCTAAATGATATGAAAAAACGTACGTAACAACATTTATAGAGCATTTGTAATAAGGTTGATTCTATACAAATATTCGAAATGACAGAGATTTTTCGAAATTCCCCTTCTAATTCCCCCCCCCTTCCACTGGCCCAATTTTAGCCGTTAACTAACCTGATCTTTCGTTTTACATAAAACGTTTAAATATCGAGTTTGGTAACGATCAGACCAAAATTACGGCCACTAGAGTGTTAACAGACAAATGTAAATATATATCTATATATATATATATATATATCTATATATACACAAAAAAATACACACACACACTCACACATATATACAATTTTGATCGGACCTAATTTTAGTCAGCTCCTAGCTGGGATCGGGGACCACACTGGGATTGATGGATATTTGTAGAATGTTTTGAAAATCCCATCGGGAGTACAACCTCAATAGCTGATTTCACCTAAGGGAAATCTGCTAAAAGCAAGAAAGAGAAGGGATAGATGGTAGGCCATAGCCATGTCTTAAGGGACGTCATTTACACCAAACAGGGAGAAGAAGAGAGAAGGGAGTGACACAAACTAAAAAAAAAAATAAGCATGGTACAAGAGATTAGGCAAGATGCCGCGAAGAGAATTAGCCGTGTCAGTATATAAGCAGAGAGGCATGGCCGGCACTATATGGGAACGCACGAACTGCTTTCACAGGCCGAGAATGCCTCTTAGACAATCGGGCCATCACATGCCCTCTCACATACCATCAGGTATTTATATTCATGGAAATGGAATTTAAAATAAAATGTTATGCCTCTGGAGGTCTGCCAACTTATTTGACTAATTGACATTCTGACTAGTGGAGCTAGGTTTCAGACGGATACTTTCGAGTTATATAGGATACTTCATCTTCCATCAAACATATCATTCAGTACAGTAACGGCCTGAAAAGGGAAATAAACAAATAGAATTTCGTTCTTCTTTGAAAGTAATTGATCATATCTGGTGCTACCCTCCTCCTAGTCTGATTTCGATTAATATCGGACATAACTTTTAGTTTTATATGAAAGCAAGATTAAATATCGAATGCTGTAGCGATACAATAAATATTAAGGCCTCAAGAGCATAAAATGTTGACGATCCATCACGAATTTACCCCAGAATCTCTCAACCGATAAATCCGAGAGATATATGTATGGTATAGATGGTTAATTTGAGGTGAGTAAAATAAGGGGGTTTGCTGAAGGCTGAAAACAATGAAGTAAATATAACTTGGTTAATAATGAATATAAGTTTTGCAATGTTCTATAGGAAAAACCATTCCATGTTTGACTGTCTTCATTTGGAAGCGGATGTAATCAATCGCTCTAAAAACTCATGACTATCGTATCAAGAGTACAATACCTGATTTACCTTTCTTTGGCATCTTTTAAAATTATCTTCCTTAATTAGGCAGTGCGAAATGAAAGGAGAATTACTATTTCAAGGTAAATAGCGATACTATTCCAAATGAATCGTAACAAACTCCATTACTTCCAAATAATTGAAGGGATATTTTGAAATTCACTAATGAGAACTTTAATAAGACCAAAACATGAAAATAAATTAGCACTAAATTTTCAGTCAGTGCAAAATAGTTTTGAGCTACAAAGCAGGGGAGTTAGTGAATGAAAGAGCTAATCCATTTTCATTAATTACACTATTATATACAGAATTACTCATAAAAACCCTAAATATCCTCCAATCCTATTCTTTACTACGATGTAATACATGATTTTGTAGTGACTTTGAAAATTAATATATCTTTTCGCAATTCATTACATAAGACAGAATTAAAGTTTCCTAAGTGATATATGTTCTGTGTTATCCATATAGCAACTGCTGCTTGTATATGTATATTTATATTGAATATTTTATTTGATGATGGATGTTTAATTACTAAAACCTTGTTTACGTAGGTCGTCCTGTTCTCTGTTGATTTCTTTCTTGGCTATAACATAATACTATAATAATATTTAGTGCATGGATTGATTGAGCAATAAAAATAATGCCTTCAACCTCTGGGGACACACAAGAGACCTATGGGGTATATGCGTGAGGTTTACCTTTAGTATTCTTTGGCCAGTAAATATGCTTTAGTCGTAGTAAATTATTTAATTATATTTTTTAGAACTTTCAATAATGTGCTAGAGTATAAATATTCAGTTAAAATTTTAACTGGTGGATTCGGTGTACATTGTATACGAAAGTTGACATTCATCACCTGACGTGAGTTTTTTAAGACGAGAATAGAGAGCAGTTATCCAAGTTCTTTTTGGATCTAACAATCATTAAAAGTTCCATTATAATAAATATAAATTCAAAATATATAAAGAAAGAGACAGTCGTAAAATATGTACTTCTCTGAGCCAGTAGGTTGAAGATCCCTTCGAGGAAATTTTCGTCAAGCTCACGACAACTTTACTGGAAGTGACGCGTTTGAATTTAGGGATCGGACAGTACATTTCCGAAGCTGCGCGGTTACGGGGTTTGGAGGTTGTATTTTCATCCATTCAGCTCCATAAATAAAGAATTAACTAACTTTGGCCTGTAATCCCACCACAATACGATACGAATGCCTCAAGATAACCACTTAGCCTCCCACCACCCGATGCCTTAGGCTGTTGAGCCAAAGATTTTCAATGTTTTCTACTTATATGACGGCCTCTTGATCGGATCATTAAATCGCAGGCATGAGAGGAAGAAAAAAAGAGATTCCGAAGGAATGTCTTGGCACAAGGTAAAAATATAAATGAATTAGTATGTAGGAAGAGAAAAAAATGGGAGGTCAAAATATACCATGTAAATGAGATTATTTTTAACATATTAGTCATTACTGTCTTGACTATCTACAACTCAGCTTAAATTATATTTACTTCTTGTTCCAAATATCACCGCATATTTCATCTGCCTGAGGCAAAGGGCTGAATAACAGGTTCCTTTGTTTTAATCAAATAGAGGGAAAAGTATTTTTCTCGTACCATTTCAAACTGGCAATGGTGGCTGGTCTTTGTCGGGCGACATTTATAAAAATCTGTCATATTTGTCCAAAAACGGCTCTAAAGAATACCACTGTAAGAACCACATATACCCATAAACACAAGGTCACACATGAATTTTAAAATGATGGGAATCGTACAATAATCTTAAGTGAATCAAATATCAAGTATTTCCCATGCAATTACCGTTTAAAGGGGTCTGATGATACTATCACTTTTGATTCTAAATAAGGGTTAAACACCAGTGAAAAATATAGTTTTTAAGTTTAAAAAACTTTCATTTATTAGATATATTTTTCATTTAAAAACTCTGTAGTGGTTCATGTGTTTTAATACGGAGCAACTATGCAATCTGGTTTACCAAACAATGGTCTATATCCTTTCTTTTATTGCAAGAGATTTTTACCTTGGTTAGATAATCTGTTCCGACCTAACAGTAATATTAAACGTCGTCAAGCAGACACTACGTCAACTAGCAGATTTACCTTCTTACACTTGTGACCTCTCTATTTCTATTTAAACATTTTGAATTTTCGAATCCCCCCCCCCTATTCCAAGTCCGATTTCAGGCGATAACAAATATTACCATTCTATTATTTAAAGCCACAAACCGTTTTCTTTGAAAGTTGTGTAGCTTGAACCGAAGGGCCGACGCCGATTTCGGCCACTTCTCCGACAACCACTCCGCTACGAACGCCATAAGACCACCTCGGTCTCCGGTCGAAAGGCGAATGGCGAGGTTAATGGAAATGTAATGAAATGGTAATACGTTTATCTAATGTATGTCTTTAGAGTTTAATATGTCATCTAAATAGGGAGGGGGGGGGGGCTAAGGGGGCGTAGCCCTCTTGCTGGCGTTAGCTAGTTAGTATTTACTGAAATGGTAAAATATCGAGATGATGTAAATTAAATAAGCATTTCCCAGACAAAAAAATAAAAACCATAATTGATCACGTCATCACACGACGAGTTTGCATATATCTCGGCATAATAAAGGTCTGTTGAAAACAATATTTGGTACTTAAGGTTAGAATAATGTGATTCATGATATAACAGATTATTGTTAATAGACATGAGTATGAATCTGGGGGGTTTACTGAAGGTTGAAAATTAAAAAATCCCAAAATCTCAGTTAATATTCATGATAAGAGAAAATATGTACATAATAATAATTATAGGTAATTACATTTGTAACCAGGCTGGTTCTATACAAATATTCGATCCTACTAATAATAACAGGATATTTTATATTAAGTTTTGGATCCTCGTCCCTCTCCTAGTCCGATTTTTGCACGAACGAACATAGCATTTGTTTTTAACAAACAAAACTGAAAACAAGTATACTCTTAACATAAAAGTACAACATTAGCATAACACTAGCACGTAGGTATAATCGCAGTTGGGGCTGTACACTCGACATTCATTTAAAATAATACATATATAGCAAGATGGTATATGAACTTGGTACAGTTCATGGATATTAGGAAAATATTTTGAACCCCCGCAATACCTAATTTCCATTACAGGTAATATATGTTCTAAGTGATATTACAACTGAATAATTTCATTTATTCGAAGGTAAATTTCAAGGCTTTATTTTTCTTTTTACAACATAAATATTATATATTAGAAGAAGGGTGTATTATGGATTCATATGAGCGGTTTCAGGTGATCATTTTGATAAAAAAACGATGAGGGTATAAGAAAGTGAATGAAAGGGGCGAAGAGAAGGCAGGAGAGATATTCCAAGAATTATAGAAATGGCCCACCAGGGCTGGAGATTGCCAGTACCGTTACAAGCTACTGGTAATTATAAGACTGTCTTTGGCCAATCTATTTCAAAACAGGGTTTAATTAGGAGGCCGAAACCAATGCTGTCATTATCCTACCCATAGATCTGGTCAGCTTTATTACACAATTATGTAAATAGGACAACCTTGAAGCCGAGACGGAAGCTGGAATCATTTACTAACAACAACCTGTTTGAATATATTAAAAATATATATATATTTATGTCGTATTTATGAACACAGTAATGGCTTTTATATATTAATGTCCCATTCATAAGATTCTCGAACTGCCCAAAGGTGATAACTCCATTCAAGAGTCAGTAACCTTCTAGAACGGGTGTTAAGAACAATAATAGATTAGGGCCATACACACGACACGGCCTCACACAATATATTGTGTGCGCCGGTAGTGTTGTGGGTTTCGAAAAGAAACCAAAGTATTCAGAGAATTTCCCTCTGGGGGAAATCAGATATTGAGAATGCTTACGTTCAAAACTTTCTTCAAAACAACAAAAATGATTATTTATTTTATTTTACAAATATATAAATATGTAAACACACACACACACATTTATATATATGAGCACGCACACGCGATCGTGGAAACTCAACTGTTCCACTAACAGAGTTCAAATCGAACGTTTCTATCATTAACCCCCCCCCCCAACTAATATAATATTATTTCACTACTATTTATTTACGTCCACTTTTTGCTACTTTGGCTAATTGACACGGGTTATCTGTAGGTTCCTAACCTTTCCTAGCCAGTTTGGGATTCAAGGATTTTATTTAATAATTTTAAATAATAATTTAAGTTCGTTACTAAAGAAACTCCTATTGCCCAGGCGAAAATCGAACAAAAACAACCATTTTTTTCATAAGGGTGTACACCAATAATGTCCACGATGAGTCGAGACGAGATATGTACAATTTTGACGTCAATTATAAGTCCTCCTTATAATGTTATAATGCATATGCTGGACAGCAAGTCATAGATATTTTTCTACTTTCAGAAAAACTTTAAATATCAAAATTTAATCTTATAGGTAGACTATGTATTCGTCATTGTAAATAATGAAGTAATGAAAATGATAAAAGCGGTAGGAAATGCATATATATAGGAAACAGGTTTACTGCGACAGGAGCAATCATTATTTGTGATGAAAAATTATAAATTAAAACCAACTCGTATAATTAGAATAAAGGGAGGAAAATGTTATGCGCAATAATCAAGCAACACATTTAAAATTGGGCTTATTTACAATTATAATGAGCCTGCATCATTTAAATAAGTGCACAACTAATGCAGAATATTATGCAGTTTATTGTAGCCCGATGTAGTTGGAAGCATATTTTATTTATAAAATAGAATACATCTTTAAAGAGGTTTAGTAAGAAGAAACCAGATCAGAAATGATGCTTTAAAAATCAAACACGCCCTAATACCGTTTTGGTATATATTTAACATTACACCATGATCAACCAATGGCAAAAGTCTGTTTCTTGAGATGTTCTGATTAGTTATATAAATCGATCCTTCCGTGAATCGGGGAACATAGATTATTGTGTTAATCCCCTATTCTAGATTCCTGAGCGACTTACTGTGTTAATCCTGATATAATCCATCACTTACCTGAAACAAAAGAGCAAACGAATTTTAGAGGTATAATATCAATGAATATTATCCCACTAGAAGTAAAAAAAAAATAGACAAAAACCACACAGATTTTTTTCATTACAGATTCCAGGCATTATTTTACTCTTAGCGTGCTTGTAACGAAACAGCATACTGCCATAAGTAATAAGCAGATACAAAAATAAAAATATTTTTCATGAAATATATCTGAATGATGTGACTACTACCTAGTACAGCCTAGAGTGGGTTGGGAATGTAACCCAGCTAGTATTCTGTAGCTGCGATTTTATATTCAAAAGACTCCTGCGCTAAATAAGAGGGAGATATAAGACACCTCCGTCATGATGGGGCTGCGTAAAAAAAAGTATGTTTCACTTACGCAGAAATATGGAATTATACTCGGGTGATGTCCTTTGCCCATTCTAGTCCTTTAATAATGTACCCATATAAGCAAGACAGACGTAAAGACCTTTGCTATAATAAGCGGACATGTATCGGATACCTTAGCTAGTTTTTCATAACAACCTATTTGCCACATAAAACTAGTGCGGTCTAAGGAAATTTTGAACCAATTCTTCTTAAACTAATCCCATATTAAAGACAACTATATAAGGTAGTCTTTCGGAAAGATCCCCCCTCCCAATGAAAGAGTACGTTTCCATGGTATTCTATAACTAGTACATTTTCTATACGACATTCTACAATATTGTTGTCCTTTTTTCCTTTACTTACACATAATGAATAAATTCACTAGAGGATACTTTGACATTAAATAAATGCTTAATTTGGTCAATGTCCATTATAATTTCTTTCCTCGGCGATACATATGAGCAATAGCTCTTTTCATGAACTATCTGATATATGAGGAGCTCAGTATTATAGTGGCCCAACCCTCAAATTTTGCTTATTTGAGTTACCATAGCATCTGTCGCTGAATAATGTGTTCTATGAAATATTAGTGGCCTAAGCCACCTTTTAAGTTTTTTCACTAAATAGCAGCAGCAGTTTGTTTTATAACTAACAGTTTTGGCGGTCTTTGAAAAATATATAGTGGCCTAACCAACATAGTTTTACACAAATATTACTTTTTGGGGTTAGGCCACAATTATTCTGATCGCCTCACATGATCAAGGATAGGGATGTTAGCATCCATATTAGTTTTAGCAGATTTCCCTTAAGGGCGTATGACGCGAGTTTAGAAAAATTACCTCGAATGTCCATCGATCCTACCCAGGAAATGACGAAAATGAGGTCAGTTCAAAATTATTTTATATATATATATATATATATATATATATATATATATATATATATATATATATGTCTGTTAACGCTCTAGCGGTCGCAATTTTTGCTTAATCGTCACCAAACTCGGTATTTAATCGTTTTATGTAAAAAGAAAGATCATGTTCGTTAACGGCTGAAATCCAAGCAGTAGGAGGGGGTCTTTAAAGGGGGGTTTTCGAAAATTCGAAATATCTCCGTTACTATATAGAACCAATCTTATTGCAAATTAAATTTACTACAAATATTGTTATATACATTTATTCCCTATCTTGAATATTAACCGAGATATTTGCCTTTGTATTGTGTGCGTGGTCGGCAGGAGTCAGGTATGTTCGGGACATTCCGCCGAGAGCTAGGGCGGCCGTTTTCGTCTCTAATCGTCCCTCGTGAAGAGATTCATTACTACTACTGTTGTTATTAGGCAGATTTCTCTATTGTAAAACTTCACGTGGGAAATCTGCTTAGTTTATGCATCCCTTGCATGACGGACTTTTTGGCTAGCCATAGCCTGAAGTACCTACCTGTCTGTAGTAGAGGGTGAACGACCCCTAGGTAAGAGCCTAGTTCGAGGCATTTACCTGCTATAGGCCTACAATACAATACACCTTCACACCTTCCTTTCTCCCACATACAACCACCTCTCACTAATCTCTACCTCCTTTTAAAATATATCCATCATCCTCCAGTAGTTACTACCTTACCCACATACAATTCATACTACTAAAGGAAATAAATAGACACAAGTATTCCATTTTTCGTTTATTCATTTTTTTTTTACAAATATTATTTATATACAAAAAAAATCGTCAAGCAGGGACTTTATCACAAAATGTAAAAGTTAAATGAGAACAGTATTTCATATTTAGGCTTCAAATAAAGTGCATAATATAAACACCTTATTGTAAATATGACATGAGTAGGAGTGGTGGTTTAATCAAGGCCGAAAACTAAAAAAATGCGCATATCTCCGTTAATATCAACATAGTGAAAAACCGCACATAACAACATTTATAGAGCATTACATTTGCAATAGGATTGGTTCTATACAATATTTCGATCCGATGCCTAATAACGGGAAAAATTACGATTATTCGAAATCGATTTCAAAAATCGCATCATACGTAAGATCTCAATAGCTGATTTCCCTTAAGGGAAATCTGCTAATAAATGTGCCTTATATATATATATATATATATATATATATATATATATATATATATATATATATGAAATTGTAACCTCTGCCTGTACATTGATTTTTTTCTAAAAATTCCACGATACTTTTTCGTTTCACACCATAACTGCATTTTGTTTCTTTGGTGTCTGTATGTGTTGTTTGTTACCTTTTCACGCTTAAACGGCTGAACCGAATTTTATGAAACTTGGTATGTATATTACTACTAACTACCTAACTTTAGGCTATATTAATATTGTCAGGAACGAACAGGAGTGGGGGTTATAAGGGAGGACTCAAAGTAAAAATAGCGATATTTCGTAAATATGCACATAACCAAAGTAGTTCCTTTTTGTTATTTAGAGTAACGTTTGTTATATACACTTTTGTCGTATACCGAAGTGTAAATGAGTTATACGCTAAAAACTATAGCGGGAGTCAACAGTTTTATTTGGCACAAAAGACTCAACCGAACTAAACCAAACTCGGTATGTGTATTAGCACTAACTCCTCTACGATAATAAGCTGTGCCAATATTTCTAGGGAGGAGTAAGAGTGGGAGTTGTAAGGGAGGTATGAAAATAATAATAGCGATATTTTGTTTTATTGGGCACTGAAGGTTGAACCTAACGTAACAAAACTCGGAATGTGAGTTAGCATTAATTCTTCCATGACTATAGGCTATATTAAAATTTTTAGGTTCAAAGGGGAGTGGGGGTTATAAGGGAGGCTTGAAATAAAAATTCACGATATTTCATTTTCTATTTCTTTTTCGGCAATCGTGGACATACCAAAAACTGTTTACTTTTTTTATTTAGAGTAACTTTTCTTTTATCATTTTTTTTTTTTGTAAAATAAGGTATGAAGCAAGTAATTCGCGCAGAAATATTGAAATGCTCAAGAATTCATTCCAATATGAACTACCTAGGTACGTCACCTGGATAAATTAATTCAAATCCATGTTAAAATTTTATCCTTAATAATTCAAATTTATGTTATTGTTTAACGCCAGTAACAGATTGCACCAAGTAAAGTATACTGCCCACCCCTCTCTTATCCCAAAGATTAATTAATGAGAATTGCCAGTTTTCCCAATGTGTATTTAATGCTTTATTTAATTAAAAAGGTGAAAAATATTTGAACAAACAGTTTTAGTATTGTGAAAATTATGTAATGAGATTTGTTAATATAATTTAATGTATTAGAGGATTGATATCCTAAATGAACAGCAGGTTGGCAGCACGGAGCCTAGGGAGGTGTCGAGATACTTCCTTTGTCCTATCAGTTCTGCCGCTTCCCTGCCGACCTCATATTGGTCTATGTTTACATGTTAATTGATGCTTATAGCAATGTAGTGTTATTCTTAGGGATGTGAATTTCTTTAACATAAATAAATAATTTAAAAGAATGAATGCTGGGGAGGTGCACCAAGTTATTTCTGGCATTTATTAACTCTGCCCCGTTAATGTATTATGATATAGTTTACTGAACACCAATATAAATAAACAGTTTACAATCGAGACTTACAAAAGAGAATTTTAATAGCGGCTATGACGTACCAGCTAGTCACCATTGGGCTTTGTACCGCATGAAGCGAAAGAAACTTTTATTCATACATGGTTTGGAAGATAGAAAGAATACTTTCTACGATCATGAATTATATGGTGCATTACGTTATAAAAAAAACTACATGCACAGAAGACGGGAATATAAAAATATTGAGGATAGTGAAGTCTTAAATATTAAACAATTTTATTATTAACAAATCCAAAGCAACGAACTAAACACTGGGACGGGGAAATGTCAAAATACTGTGGAAAGTAAAGCCTTGCCAAAAAAAATACCATCTTCATTCAGCCACAAATTAATTCCCGGGCGACACCGAGTACCTTAGCTGGTAAGACTATGTATATGAAGATGACACTATCATCAGCGTCTATCCATTCTAATAAAGTACACATAAATCCCAAATACGAAGGAGAGAATATAATAAGTTTTCATATTCAGAACTTAGAATTGCAAAACCGGGTATACAACATCCTGCCATATTGGAAAAAAATTATTCAAGGAGTCTCCGAGGAGAGGATGATTCTTTGAAGAGGGGGGAAGGCTAGTAAAAACACGTGTTTCCCGCATTCCGCTTCACCAGCTTTATATCTGCTGGATGACAATCAACCTTTTTTCCCCCAGGAACCTGGAACCACCTCCAGTCTTTTCTTCTTGGGCTGCCTCCTTCCCTAGTCTACCTGCTCCGGCCTTTGTGTCCTCTCCTTGTATTGTTCCCCTGCCACGACCAAATCCTCTCATTGTACCTCGCACCTGCTTCTTAAGACCAACCAAGATATTTTTTTCACCAACCTTCTATACCATGAGGTTTAGAGATGGAGAATAAAGAAAAAAAAAATTCCTTGAGGATTACGAAGGACTCATGGCTGTCTTGGGCTCCTCAAAGGAAAAGAATTATGGATTCCAAAAAAAAAATAACAAAATCAAAATAAATAATAAAGGTGACTTACAATACATCCAATTTTTCACACTTTTTCTATAAGCCTACATCAATAAGCATATGACTGATTTCTGTTTATAAAAACGTTAGCATTATTCTTAAGAATACATGAAAACAAAAAAGAAATAAACTTCATTGGCATAGCATGAAAATTCTTTAATAGAATTGACCAAGAATTTCAAGATAAGTCCTGGTTCCAAACACTGTTTTCTCTCAAATTCACATCAAACTAACGATTAAACAGGAGGAAATGTGTATATTATCACGAAGACAACTATAATAATAACCTGTTACGCAAGGTACTAGGAGTTTAATTCCTATTTCCAGAAAGACCGGCCGAGGAAAGGAGAGAAAAATAATATTAACAAAATTTCCATCCCTGCTAAATGGTTTTCTTTGTTATATCAAGCCTTTAAAGTATGTATATAACACTTTTCAGCCCAACGAATAAAAACCGAAAAATCAACTATTTTGTTAATTGACTCTCTGCAAAAGCCCTTCCCATGTAAGAGTCGAATATGACCGGTAAACTACCCTTAAATTCAAATGAATCAATTTTGTCCTCTATAAAGTTCTCTAAAGGAAACCAACTCCTGAAATGGGGCCAAACGGGAACATGTTGCGATTTGACACATAACAAAGAAGATATTTCGAATTTTCATATTAGCTAACTGCTAAAAATAAGACCTGAAAAAGCAAAATCATACTAGAGAAGAAAAGTACAGTCTGATTTCGTTGCTGTATAGTCTCCGACTCTCCATCCCGAAATACCATAGTTTACTACATTTTTTTTTGGGGGCATTTTGATTAATTTGAAATATTCAATTTATAAACAGCAGTACACAAAGGAAATAAATTATACCAAAACGTCGGCAAGCTGATGTACTTTGGTTTCTCCCCACGTGACCAAAAAGCACAAAGGATAAAAAAGAAAAAAATATCTCGATTACTATTGGAGTAAGAGGAAAAATACAAAAGGAAACAATTGTAGAATATTAAATTTGCAACAGGATTGGATATATCAATATTATCGATATGATTCATAATAACCGATATTTCGATACTTCATTTTCACCCGCTTCATTCAATTCAATACGACACCAGTCATCGACGAAGCTAATATAAAGCTTTATATGAAACGCTAATATATACGTAGGGTTGATGGAAATTTGATTTTTTTTTCTATCGAAAACCGCTCCAAGTGTACCAACTAAATAGCTCTTTCCCTGCTAAAATGACTTTGAAGCGAGGTAAATGTAGTATGGAGTGGCAATGTAGTTTCATTAAATGATAAAAGTAAAGAAAGAAAAAAAACAAGGAGAGAGTGAGCCCTGTAGAGGATTAATAAAGTATATAGTGATTTGTTGAGAGAGAGGTGTATAATTTATGATGTTGTATATTGGAATTGAAGACAGTAGCCCGGCGGGGATAAGATAGATGGAGAGCGGTGGGGGCGGAATTTAAGCGAAACGAGTTTGATACGAGGAGGGGGGGGGTAGCGGCGCCGGGAGAGGCGCCCCCAAAAAAAGGACTTGCCTTAACCCTCCGACACCTCCGCCAAGGGCTCCCACTAATCCACTCTCATCTACCTCACGGTACGCTCATGGTGCTCTTACTGACTCTCATTAAAAAGTCACTCAAACAGAGGCTGCATAAGCTAAGCAGATTTCCCACGTGCGTTAGGGGAGGGTTCACTCAAGGCTGAAAACATTTTTTTTTTTAACATTTAATCGTTTATTTGCAAGAATATATTTAAATATTACAAGCAAATGATATGATAATAAGAATGGCTAGATTATTGTCTTGAGGTGGGAAGTTGTCCATTGACAATACCCACAATGGAGGGAACATTGGGTTGTATTATGGAGTTAAGCTGTACACTACACGAGAAGATCTCTTGGCCACTTACGCTTCAGACGTCGCCTTGGGTTTTCTGGAATATGGTTAGATGAAAGTGATTCGACTAAAGGATTAGGATGTACGGGAAGTAGAGAGTGGAATTTCTGATATCGGGATTTGGCGAGGGTATGGACAAAAGGTATGTTGAGGTCGTTATGGAGAGTTAAATTGGATACGTAAAATGGTGAATCTGTAATTTTGCGGAGTATTCTGGATTGGAGGGTTTGGATTTTGTAGGTTTAGTGGAACCCCAAAGTTCAAGTCCGTATGTGCATGCTGGTCTTAGTACTGTCGTATAAATCAGTCGTTTGTTGTGTAGTGATAGTTTAGATCTGCTGTCAAGTAGTCTTAGTAGAAGTCTGTACCGTCAATTCACTTCTTGTCTTTTTAATGTGATGTGGGGTTTCCAAGTTAGTCGCTTGTCTAATGTGAGTCCTAGATACCTAATTTGTGATTTTTGAGCAATTTGTGCGCTATTGAGTGTAACTGAAGGGCAAATAGAACGTCGGAGGATAAATGTTACATGGCTTGATTTGCTGCTGTTGACGATGATCCTCCATTAAGTCAGCCAGGATTCTATTAGAGCTAGGAGTTCTTGTAAAGATGCGGATTCCATATTTGGGTCTGAGTTGGAAGTCAAGATTGCAGTATCATCTGCATAGGTGAGAAGCGAAGTTTCGGTATGTGATGGGATGTCGGCAGTATAGGTAAGGAATAAGATAGGATTTAGGAACTAGGATACTCCCCGTGGTACACCTGCCAGCTGGGGGAATAAGAATAAGACTGACTGAAAACATAAAACGCCAAATAACTCGCTTAATATTTTGTATTGAATTTAACAGCTAAAAATCGAGAATGGTTTTGTACAAATAAACATTTTCGAGGTTAGAATGTAGAATCTTAAGTGGTGATGTCATCGTACAACATATTTACATACACCTCAAGGTCAATGGAAACAAAATTTGGTATTTAAGAATAGAACAAAGAGGTTCATGATATAACATCTTATTGCTAATATGACGTGAGTAGGAGTGGGGGTTTATTTCAGGATGTAAACTAAAATGTCCGTCACGCAGGGGCTGCATAACTAAGCAGATTTCCCAAGTGAAGTTTTACAATAGAGAAATCTGCCTAATAACAACAGTAGTATTAAGGAATCTCTAAACCTATTCACGAGGGACGAATAGTTACGGAAACGGCCGCCCTAGCTCTCGGCGGAAAGTCCCGAACATAGCCGACCACACACAAAATACAAATGCAAATATCTCGGCTAATATTCAAGATACAGAATAAATGTATAGAACATTATTTATAGTAAATTTAATTTGCAATAAGATTGATTCTATACAATTTTTCGATCGAACGCAAAATAACGGAGATATTTTGAATTTTCAGAACTCCCCCTCCCTCCCGCTGGTCCGATTTCAGTCATTAACGAACTTGATCTTGCTTTTTACATAAAATGATTACATTTCGAGTTTGATAACGATCAAACAAAAATTGCGACCGCTAGATCGTTAACAGACAAATATATATATATATATATATATATATATATATATATATATATATATATATATATAATTTTGAACGGACCTCGTTTTCGTCATCTCCTGGGTAGGATCGATGGACATTTGAAGACATTTTTCGAACTTGTGTCATGAATACGACCTCAATAGCTGATTTCCCTTAAAGGAAATTTGTTAAAAATCCTAATATCTCTGTTCATAATCAAGATAGGGGAGTTCAGGTTAGCCATGTGAGTTAAAGTGTCGACTTTAATCTCACATTGTAAACCTAGAGTGGCGAGTTCGATTCCCACCCTGGGCAATAGGAGTTTATTTAGGGACGAAATTCACTAAATAAAATCCTTAGTCCCACCATGGCTAGAAAAGGGTAGTAACCCGTAGATAACCCGTCCCAATTAGCCTTAGTTGCAAAAAGTGGACGGTAATAAATAAATAAAATTAAATTAATCGAGATAGTTAAAAACCGAACATAATAGATCATAGATACATTCAAAGAACATCAAATTTACAATAAGATATGTGCTTTACTATTTTTCGATCCGATGTATAATAACGGAGATATTTCGAATTTCTCCCCTATTCCCCGGGTTCTGACGTTATCAAACTTGATCTTCTTTTTTTTATTTTTACTTTTTTTTACATAAAACGCTTGTATATCGGGTTTGGTAGCGATAAGACAAAATGTCCGTCACGCAGGGGCTGCGTAAACTAAGCAGATTTCCCACGTAAAGTTATACAATAGAGAAATCTCCATACGAGTGCCAATCAGTTACGGAAATGGCCGAACTAGCTTTTTGCGGAAACCATAGCTCGTCCGTTACAGTTAATAAAAATGCAAATATCTCCGTTAATATTCAAGATAGAGAATAAATGTATATAACAATATTTATAGTAAATTTAATTTACGATAAGATTGGTTCTATATACTTTTTCGATCCGATGAATAGTAACGGAGATATTTTGAATTTTCGAAAATCCTCCCCTCTAAACCCCCCCCCCTCACTGGTCCGATTTCAGTCGTTAACGAACTTCATCTTCCTTTTTACATCAAACTATTAAATACCGAGTTTGGTGACGATTAAACAAAAATTGCGACCCTAGAGTGTTAACAGACAAATATATATATAGTTTTGACGGGCCTCATTTTCGTCATCTCCTGGGTAGGATCGATGGACACTTGAAGAAATTTTTCGAAAATCGCGTCATGAGTACGACCTCAATATCTGATTTCCCTTAAGGGAAATCTGCTAAAATTGAGACCCCTAGAACGGAAACTAATACTAGAACGGGTGGAATGTTATAGATAACCCGTCCCCACTAGACGTAGTAATTATAAAATGGGTGTTAGTAAAATTGTGACTTAGTTACGGCGTCAGTACAATATTACGTTTATTTTTATTATTTTTTGAATTCCTAAAATTAAAAAAAATTGTGGGGAATCGTTACCCAAGAAGGTTCTCATGGGTGGTATTTTTATCATCAATTTTTCTTTCAACTGATTATCAAGTTTCGAAAATAATTCACAAAACCTAAAACGTTACTTTTTATTACTTGAAAGCCAAGTTTCAATATTTGTATAGGAGATCGAAATATGTAATAATTTGATGGTGCTATGGTGACACAAAATCAAACTCCAGGAAATACAGAGTGACTAAGGATGGACTGTGGCCTTCAGTTATCCCGTAGTATTTTGTATGCATCTGAATATACCATTTGGTTAAGTGGTATGAGTTCAAAATACACTAATCCTTTGTAACTTCATCACACAAAATTGATTAGACCTTTATTTTGATCCTTCAGGGAAATCACCTATTGAGGTCGTACTCATGACGCGATTTATGAAAAATTTCCTCAAATGTGAATCGATCCTTCTCAGGACATGACGAAAAGGAGGTCACATGACGAAAAGGAGGTCCGTTCAAAATTATATATATATATATATATATATATATATATATATATATATATATATATATATATATATATATATATATATTTGCCTGTTAACGCTCTAGCGATCGCAATTTTTTTTGGTCGTTACCAAACTCCATATTTAATTGTTTTATGTAAAATCAAGTTAGTTAATGGCTAAAATCGGAACAGTGTGAGGGGGGAAATTTGAAAATTCGAAATATCTCCGTTACTATACGTCGGATCGAAAAATTGTATAGAACCAATCTTATTGCAAATTAAATGATCTACAAATATTGTTCTATACATATTTTCTGTATCTTGAATATTAATCGAGATATTTGGATTTTATAGTTTTCAGTCTTCAGCAAACTCCCACTTCTACTCATGTTAAACTAACAATAATTAGTTTTGTAATAAACCACGTTATTCGAACCTTAAATATCAAATATTGTTTTCAAGAGACCTTTATGATACGACATACATGTAAATATGGTCTGGGACCCCCCCCCCCATTTCTTCTTGGACTAAAATATTTGATTGGCTGAGATCAAAATTATTCTGATTCATTATAAATTACAGTACTAGATATAGCAAATAATTTTCAATCAAATTAACATGTTATATTCCGATATATGTCTGTAATTGTTTTGCAGATGTCCCTTAAGGAAGTTCGTTATCAAACACGATATTTAGTCGTTTAACGTAAAAAGAAAGATCAAGTTCATTAACGGCTGAAATCGGACCACCGGGAGAGGGGCTTAAGAGGGGAGTATTTTCGAAAATTTCGAAATATATCCGTTACTATACGTCGGATCGAAAAATTGTATAGAACCAATCTTATTGCAAATTAAATGTACTATAATTATTGTTATATAAATTTATTCTCTATCTTGAATATTAACCGAGATATTTGCATGTTTCAGCCTTCAGCAAACCCCCACTTCTACTTATGTTACATAAACAATACTCTATTATATAATAAACCACATTATTCGAAGCTTAAATAAGAAATATTGTATTCAAGAGACCTTCATTATACGAGATACATGTAAATATGATCTGGTGAGCCCCCCCCCCCTTCTTAAATTTTTGGACTACTTAAATTTTATTTATTGAGATAAAAATTATTCTGATTAATTATAAATTACAGTAATAGGTAAGTAAACAGTTTTCAATCAAATTAATACGTTATATTACAGTAATTGTTTTTCTTTCCGATAAGAAGTTGGCAGTAGTGTTTGTTTACATTTCAGTGCTTCCCGTCGGAAGGTTACTTATTATCGTTTGTATTTATTCCCTTAATATTCACGGTGGGGTTGTTTTATCGGTATGTAGATTTATCTATTGTTAAACTTCACGTGGGAAATCTGCTTAGTTTACGTAGCCCCTGTTTGAGAGACTTTTTCTTTCTGGTGAGAGTCAGGTTGGCAGACCTATTTGTTTACATTTCAGACGCTTCCCGCCAGGTGAGGAAAGATTTCTTATTACCGTTTGTATTTTTATTCACTTAATATTCAAGATGGTGTTGTGTTACCAGTATGTAAATTTATCTAGTATTAAACTTCATCAGGGAAATCTGATTAGTTTACGCAGCCCCTGAGTGACGGACTAATTTCTTAATAGATTTTATTAAAAATGTTTCATCTCGAAAATTACAAGTAATTGATTATAGGATGGAAAAATGAAAAAAAAACGTCCCTCACACAGGGGCAGCGTAAATCAAGCAGATTTCACACGTGCTGGTATAACACACTTGTGATCTCTTCTCACCACATACCCTTTATTTCTACGTAAAAAAAAACAAAAACAAAACCGAGAACTAAAAAATCCATATATATTGGTTAATATTCATGATAAAGAAAATATGTATAGAACATTAAATTTGCAATAATTTATAATAATAATTAGTTATATACACTTTTTCAACCCGATGTATAATACCGGAAATAATTCTAATTTTCAAAATTCTCTCCCTCCAATCCTCTCCCCTCCCCCCATCACTAGTTCGATTTCAGCGGATAACTAACTTGATCTTTCTTTTTACATAAAACGATTATATATCGATTTTGGTAACGATAATACACATATTCCTCCGACCGCTAGAGTGGTAACAGAGAAATATATATATATATATATATATATATATATATATATATATATATATTTATTATTTATTTAATAACTAGTTAGGATCGATGGACATTCGAAAATGAGTGCAGCCTGCTAATAGCTTCAGCTGCGTAAACTAAGGAGATTTCGAATGAACGAGTATAAGAGACTTTTGATCTAATCTCCCCACAACTTACCCATTTCCACGTTAAAACCAATGAGTAGAACAGACGGGGGGAAAGGCATTGAAGGCTGAAAACAAGAAAGTACAAATAATTCGCTTAATACTTGAGTTACGAAAAAATGCATAGAACAACAATTATAGTTTAAGGATTGGTTCTATAACATTTCATGAAGCGACTTATTATAACGGAGATATTTTGAAGGGAAATGCGTTAAAAAGACGCGTTTGGTTGGAGGATGGGAAGGTTGTATTACGAGCCATGCCGATACGGAGTGGTATTGGAACTACCCCATCATTGTATCCTTAGGTCGGGACAAGAATAGGAGGTATCATCCCCGAACTGGAAGAGCTAGCGGTGCAGGCATAAGTCGCTCTATCCGGAACTGTCCGCTAGATATTCCAGGAAAAGCCTCTCGTTCCCACGTAACCTTCGCACAAAGAACCTTCTTTCCCCGGACACTAATCAAACCTATAGAGGCTTTGTATCCAGAATCCTCCTCGCCTCCTCCTTTTCATCCCCCACCTCTACCGCTCTACACCTTTATAATAAATAAATGGCGCTCTGGCTTTCGCGTTCGTCGACCTATACTCTTTTCAAAAACAAAGAAAATCTAAAGGAGTATATGAATCCTTTTAAATATTACCTCCAACCAATATAGTCCAAATCAAAGAATCTGGTGGTATCAGGGTGCTTAGTGAACTGCTCAGACATAAAAATTGGTGGCAGGGAATTTTTATCATTCGGAAAACGATAACACTTCGACTTGAGAGATGAGACTTCACCAGCCCACTTGCCAATATGGTTCGAAAGCACTTCTACTTTTTTTTTATAGCCAATCTCTTTAAGTGGTAAACTAAGTAATCCTAGGTTATATGTACCCCAATCCAATCAGCTTATTCCTACTTCCAGTAAGTTTGCCACCCTTATTGGATTTAATGATTCGTCGTTTCACAGGAATGGTCCAGTAAAATAAATGGACTTCTGATGCGATTTTTATGCGTGATGAGCACATGGGTTTGCTTAATGAAATTGTCTGTACTATTTCGTAATTAATAGTACGGGATTCCGACTTCTTAGTGGTCCAAAATATGCAATTTTGATATAAATTTCTGAAAATACAATCTTTTGGAATCAAGTGGCACAAATCTCCATAATATTCCAAGCAATGCAATTGATCCAAATCTACCCAGACCTCACTCCCGTAATGGAAACCAATAATTGATTTTTCAATACTTTCTTCAATTATCCACCGATTCTACTGGGTCGATGAAGAAAATAAGGTTGATTCCATGATACATATTTTTATTTATTTACGTCCACGTTATGCTACTTATGGCTAATTGATACGCGTTATCTGCAGGTTACCAACCTTTTCAAGTCAGGGTCGAAACAAGGATTTTATTTAATGAGTCCGTCACTAAATAAATTTCTACTGACAAGGGCGAGAATCGAACCCGCCACTCTAGGTTTACCATTTCAGTTTAAGACCAACGCCCTAACTCACACGGCCAACCTGAGACCCCCATGATACATACACACATACACTACCCAACAGCCGTAATTAGTATTTCATCGCTACCAAACGTGATAAATAATCATTTAATATAAAACTATAAATATCAAATCCTTTAATAGTCATAATCAAATTGGGAGTCTACAAATCTAAAATTGAATACATGTTTGTCAAAAAAGTCTTCAGTCAAAAAAAGTCCGTCACGCAGGGGCTGCGTAAACTAAGCAGATTTCCCACGTAAAGTTTTACATTAGAGAAATTTGCCTAATAACAGCTGTAGTGGTAAGTAACCTCTAAACCTATTCACGAGGGACGAATAGTTACAGAAACGGCCACCAGAGCTCTCGGCGGAAAGGCTGAACATAGCCGACCACCCGCAGAATACAAATGCAAATATCTCGGTTAATATTCAAGATACAGAATAAATGTATAGAACAATATTTATAGTAAATTGAATTTGCAATGAGATTTATTCTATACAATTTTTCGATCCGAAGCATAATAACGGAGATATTTCGACTTTTCGAAAATCCTCCCCTCTAAACCCCCCCTCCCACTGGTCCGATATCAGCCATTAACGAACTTGATCTTCCTTTTTACATAAAACGATTAAATTCCGAGTTTGGTAACGATCAAACAAAAATTGCGACCGCTAGAGCGGTAACAGACAAATATATATATATATATATATATATATATATATATATATATATATATATATATATATATATATATATATAGATATACAGTTTTGAACGGACTTCATTTTCGTCATCTACTAGGTAGGATCGATGGACATTTGAAGAAAAATGTCGAAAATTCCGTCATGAGTACAACCTCAATAGCTGATTTCCCTTAAGGGAAATCTGCTAAAAGATATATAATCAATCTTGTGCGTAATTTGTTTTTTCTTAACTAAAATATTAACGAAATTATTTTTCTTCTTATTCTGGACCTAATATTTTTATATGTTCTTTATAGTTTTATAACCAGGATCACTATTAAAAAACATTTTTTCGCGGAAACTATACTCATACCGCCCTACGTGTTTCGTGGCTTACATGCCACCTCTTCGGGAGCTATCCATTTCTGAAGTGCTCGTTTCTCTTTTACGTTCGTTATGACTGTCCTCTCTGGGGAGGTCGTTGATATTGTCAACTGTGTTGGTTGGCATTGTTCCTTTTTTCTGCTACTTGCGTTACTATTTCCGAAGCAGTCCAACAAAGTAATACTGAGTGATCGAGCAAGGTCCCTAACTAAACGTTTTTTAGGTTGGAATGATGGCTCGTCAACATTTTTTTTTTGTGATCTTTTCCCATTAGGTGTTCTTAGAGCACGGCACAGTTCGTCGAGTTTCGAATCTGATGTCATTATCGAACCAATTTTCATAAGTTGCCTAAAAACGATGCTGTGACTTATCCGAAACAACCTGTTTATCAGAAATTTTGAAGGGAGAAGAGTTAGCCAACCGCATTTTGATTTTCCTTTCAGAATCCGCAGTTTGATTTTCCTCTGTAAGGTTTCCAAAATTAAATTTGGTCGAAAGAAACTCTAAGAGAAAAGAGTTGCTTTCTCCCATGGGTGCTTCAATCATTCCACAAAACAAAACCCTTATCGAAAGAAAGCTCTCTAAAAACAATGGTGTGATAGCTATAAGTCATATTATTAATGTAAAAGGTGCTGATTAAATATAAAAATTTTAGCGCGGTTACAAAGTGTACAAGACTTTACCATCACTAGAAAGTTTCAAAATGAGGAATACTCTTTTGTTCATATTAAAAACTTTTTTTAATATTGTTTGATTATCGGAAGATTTATTTAATTGGAAGAAACTAGCACCTTATCAGTACAAATAGTATCTATATTCAACAATTGATTCATAGTAAATTAGTAAAACTTTACTTTTGTGTGGCTGGAATGATTTCTGGAATACATCTGATTTATTCTATTGCAATGGATACGTACATTTGCATCCTATTGCTCACGTGGTGCAGTGTGTCAGACGTAATCAAATATCAGATTTTCATATTTTGAAGAATTGTTTACATTATTCCAATGGAATATTTTAGAATTCTAAACATGAATTTTCTCCACCTAACTTGCATTATGGAAACACTGCGGCCTTTTGAACAGAGAAAGGAATTTACTAGGTACTTATTTTTATTTATTCTCTAAGATTATTTAAAAAAAAAATTTAAAAAAATAACAAATTCAATTTTGTTAGCTGACACTTACATTGGCAAAACATCAAAGTCTGAGAAGGGAAAGTTGAAAATATTTTGTATAGAAAGCAGGGGGGGGGGGGCGACAATCTGGTGCTGCATAAGCAGAGCAGATTACCCACTTGCTGCAATAACGAGATGAAAATGCATGAACTTGCTTACACTAGCTGCTTATTAACAGTTTAAGTGAAAATAGTATGAATAGATATGAAAAACTGAAAACTAGAAAGTACAAATTACTCGGCTAATATTCGTGGTAGAAGAACACTACAGACTATTATAGAATAACATATTTCCAACACGATTGAATATATATATATATATATATATATATATATATATATATATATATATAAAATTGTAACCTCTGTCTGTACATTGATTTTTTTCGCGAAATTTCACGATAACTTTTCGTTTCACATGTCATAGACACCATAACTGCATTTTGTTTCTTTCGTGTATGTTTGTTTGTTTGTTTGTTACCTTTTCACGCATAAACGGCTTAACCGAATTTTATGAAACTTGGTATGTATATTACAACTAACCCAACTTAGACTTTAGGCTATATTAAAATTCTCTGAGATGAACAGGAGTGGGGGTTGTAAGGGAGGCCTGAAATTAAAAATAGCGATATTTCGTTTCCTATTGGTTTTTCGGCAAGTATGAACATAACAAAAGTTGTTTATTTTGTTATTTAGAGTAACTTTTGTCATATACACTTTTTTCGTATAACGTATTATAAACGAGATATACGCTAAAACCTATAGCGGAAGTGAGCAATTTTATTTGGCACAAACGACTCAACCGAACTAAATAAAACTCGGTATGTATATTAGCACTAACACCTTCATTATAATAAGCCATACCAACATTTCTAGAAACGGCCAGGAGTGGGGGTTGTAAGGGAGGCCTGAATTTAAAAATAGCGGTATTCGTTTTCTATTCGTTTTTCGGCAAATATGAACATAACAAAAGTTGTTAATTTTGTTATTTAGAGTAACTTTGGTCATATTCATTTTTGTCTTTTAACAAAGTATAAACGAGATAGCCACTATAAACTAAAGCGGGAGTCAACGATTTCATTGAGCGCTAACGAGTAAACCGAACTCACAAAAACTAGGTTTGTCAATTAGCATTAATTCTTCCATGATTATAAGCTATATGAAAATTTTTAGGTTAGAACGGGAGTGGGGGTTATAAGGGAGGCCTGAAATAAAAATTCGCGATATTTCATTGTCTATTTGTCTACGGGAAATATGACAATTTGGAGGACAGTGAAGACTTACATAAAAAATTAATTTTATTATTAACAAAACCCAACAACGGGAATTAACCCTAAACACTGGGACGGGTAAATGTCAAAATATTGTGCAAATTAAAGCATTGCCAAAAAAATACCATCTCCATTCAGCCTCAAATCAATTCCCGGGCGAAGCCGGGTATCTGAGCTAGTATATATATATATATATACCATTTCTGGAAATAATGGATGATATTTAAATTTTTTTAATTTGCTCTTCTTTAAACCCCCACACGTCTATGTTCTATGAAAACAATACTTTGTATTTAGGTTTAACGTAAGGCCATTTCAGCTATTTTATCATTGCAGTAAACAATGTTAATTCTATGGATGAATGTATACTCAGGAAGTAGAATTATTTCATCTTAATCATACACACAAAGTAACTCTAAAGTGCCAACGTAAAGATAAAGTACCGAAAGCAGCCATGAATCTGATAAAATTGAATTTATTCTTCTTTGATGCTTATGTTGTTTTTATAAGTGGCCACTTCGTGCTACTAAGGCTAATTGGGAGGGATTATCAACAGGTTAGGTTATCAACCTTTTCTAGCCAGACTTTTATTTAATGAGTTCGTCACTAAATAAATTTCTATTGCCTAGGTGCGAACGAACTCAGGAGTCTAGGAATATTAAGTGAGATTAAGAGGAAAGCCTTAACATGGCTAATCTGAGCCCCGTTTGATAATTAAACCTTGTAACTGTATACCCTTGGCAATTCTCTGAAAAGATCAATTGGCAAAAATTGTTGAAGAGCTGAAGAAGGTGTAGTTAATGAAAGAACACACACTGACTGGTCTTGTAGGGTTTTTGCTAAAGCAAGGTTTAATGGAGCCACCGGTGTTCGTCGAAATGTTACACCGCCAGCATGGCAGTGACACTCAAAGACGCCGGCGGCTCAAAAGAAAAAATTAAGTTGCGCGAGCCTTGAGGGGCGAGCAGGCATCCGACGATTTTTTTGAAAGGACAGGAAAAGCGACACCTCCACAGCTAACAAGCACTGCAGCGCCCCCTATCGTCCCGCACCATCTCTCGGTTTTACATTCAAAGGGCTATCAGATACCATTGTCCCGTGGGGATAAATCCGAAGGTGTCGCTCAGACCTTCACTAAATCACACCTCATCCCCAACAAGAGCAAAACTCCAACCAGTTCCTGGCTCCAAGAGGTCCTGCTTCCTATACAACACGAGAATCATCAAATCTCGAGTCGTATCTCCTTTCTCTTTGTTAGCCACGACTAAATAAAACGGCGAAGAAGTCCTTCACAGGAAATAAGTAAAAGAAACTGTGTTGAATTTACATATTCCATGGCTTGAAATTGAGATTAACAGATTAAAGATACTGGAAATCCACATTCGTAACGAGTCCGACGGATACTTTTTACAAAGTAAATGGCGAATTTATTGTATCAAATTAGCTATATATATATATATATATATATATATATATATATATATATATATATATATATATATATATACACAACATCCCCCTGTGTCCCTTAAAGTAATTGATTTCAATCTAAAGCTTTCTTTGATATTTGTAGGTCTAAGTTCATTAAATTAACGAGCCAGTTATTAAGACTTCATAACAGGCTACAACATTTTACCTTAGAACCCGAATTTTAATAAACTCAGACCGGTACGGCAGATAAATATGACTCATAAAATGAGTAGATGAAGAGCACTTTTCATATGTAAGGAATGGGCGAGAAGGAATAGTCTTAATAGCACACAAAAAACAGTGTATGAGAAAAAATGCAGAAATAATCATATGGAGAACCTCAAGATTGCCTATACTGGAGACAGTGGCTGGAAAATCAGTAGAATATGCAATTTTTCAAATTTCTACTGATCTTACCTAGCAGATGACAAAAATGAAACAATCAAATGTCTCTAACAATTATGTAATTATGAGTTTCACCGACAACTGATATTATTCTATACATTTTACCCTAAAACAAAATTCAAGGGCTACTTTAACGTTTGGTGGGTTTTTCCCCATGGGCGAAATTCGAAATCCATTAATTACTTACAATAACTTAGCGGAAAAGCTGTTAGAGAGTCAATACAAATCACCCGCTGTATTTGGTGTGATATGTTATGTTATATCGGACAAGAATGGGTACAGGAACAGATCAAAGCCCAAGAACCAAGCCAAAATAATCACTACAGAAAAGTGCGACTAGGCTTCAGATCCTTCAGATACGAATACAATACATGTTAGCTATTATTGGCCTATCTACGATCGTACCTATGCCTATGTTAAGCCTAATGGAAATAAAATAATTCACTTATTTTTAGAGTTTAAAATTAAACCATAATATTTTGGGCTGAAAAACTGAGACATCAATGAAAAGTGATTTCTACAAAAAAAGTTTTGTTACGGCTCATGAGAACAAAGGGATATAGCTCATAGCTTCCTGCCTCATTTCATTTTATATTAAATCATGACGTATGTATACGAAGGAAGGTTTGATTAGAATACTGAGCCATGACCGATTCCCTGATGAAATTGTAATTTGGAAAGGGTTATGTATGAAGTTAGTTAAAACTTCGGACCGCCAATTAACAGCCTCATCCAAGGACGGAAACTCTTAGGATTTCTTTTTAATAATAATTCTAAAGACTCTACACTAACTATAAGAGGGGGTATCCAGCATATAAAATTGAACATTACATTATCGAAATATGCATTGTCAATTTTGTAAAGAATTGAAAATATGATCTCAGTTTGAGGTTGATAAATAGGAATAGTAAAAAGCAGACACACAACAGATACAAGTATGGTAGTTGAGAGACGAGCGAAGAAGAGAAGTGATATATTAGAAACTGTTGAAAGATGTAACAAGGGTCTATTTCCATAGGACACAAGAAAGGCTGCAATGAACACAGGTCAGCGGAGAATATATTAACACATTGTCTGTCTTTGTATCCTCCTGTTAGAAAAATGGCTTGCCCTTAGTTATAGTCACATCACTGGGCTCACCAAGACCTTTGTTGCATAAGGAAACCAGCATATTTACATTGGCTAACAAAGATCGGCAAGTGACAGATAATTATTACACGGGCTTCTTTTTATTCCGTTAACAGGCTTCAGCACGCTTATCCAGATACCTTTCTTTGAAAATTTTGTTTATTTAGCAGATTTCAATTATGATTTAAACCTTTAGAATGTTCTAACATCTAGAATAAAGGCTTGTGGTACTAACAAGTGGTGTTGCTCCACTAAATATTCAAAAGATCAATACGTTTCCATTAATCTCATTATTTCAAATTAGAATTTAACCAACTGGGTTTACCTAAGAAACTGTTAAAATACGTAGTTCCTATTAGAAACTAATAGACAATTAAGGCATTTTCACTATTTTTAAATTGTTATATCAATAAGTTTAATTATTAAATGGAATCATAAATAGTAATGGTTGTTACATTCCGACAAGAAACAATATTTATTTCAACCTGCAGTTGAGGGAAAATACAGCTCTTAGCAGATTTCCCTTGAGGGAAATGAAGTCTTCAAAACTATATATACAAATACACACACACACACACACACACACACATATATATATATATATATATATATATATATATATATATATATATTTGTCTGTTACAGCTCTAGCGGTCGCAATTTTGGTTTGATGGACACCATAATCCATATTTAAAGGTTGTGTGGAAAACTAACGATCAAGTTCGTTAACGGCTAAAATCGGAACCGTGGGAGTGGGGTTTAGACGGGGAAAATTTCGAAAATTCAAAATATTTCCGTTATAATACGTCGAATCGGAAGATTGTATAGAAACAATATTTTTGCAAATTTAGTGTTCTATAAATGTTTTCTCTACCTTCAATATTAAGCGATATATTGGTATTTTTTAGATTTCAGCCTTCCGAAAAACCATGAAACGTCTTATTCCCAGCATAAATACTAAATTTCGTTTTCAACGGACCTTTATTATATGAGATATTATTTATATGAGATGCCGCTACAATGGCGATTCATCTTTTAACATGTTAGAATATAATTTTACAAAATTAAATAAATATTAAAATATACTCGTAGACTTCCACGGTCCTGGTCATTAATACTATTAAGGTTCAGGTCTTGACTGTGTCTTCATTTTAGTTGCCAACGTTTCGCTAGACATGCTTCTAGCTTCCTCAGGGCCATCTCTGAGACTGAAGAGCTGTATGTTCATCACTGGTATATATTTGAGTCTTAACCGGTTTCCTTGGGGGGAGTCTTCCCTTCCAGGTGTCTACGGATACTTCTTCCGGTGGTCGTTCATCGCCTATATCATCGTTTTCGTTTCTTATTCGAGGTCTCTGTGGAATGACCGGCTTCCAGAGTTTGCATCCATCCTCTCTGTTGAAGTTGTTTGGGCATTTCGCTAGATTATGGGCCTTTGCAGTCGCTCCTGGAAAAATCCCCTACGATAAAATAATTGTGGGCATCGAATGTGCCATACGCCATTTGGAAGAAGAGAAAGCCGAAGAGATTCGCGGAGAGGTGTCACGCATACTACGCCAAGCCAAACCACCTACACGCAACGACCACCGGAAGAAGTATCTGTAGACACCTGGAAGGGAAGACTCCGCCCAAGGAAACCGGTTAAGACTCAAATATATACCAGAGATGAACATGTAACTCTTCAGTCTCAGAAATAGCCCTGAGGAAGCTAGAAGCATGTCTAGCGAAACGTTGGCAACCAAAATAAAGACACGGTTAAGACCCGAAGATCTTAATAGTATTAAATATTAAAATGTTTACAAAGCTAAATTTTACAAATGTACAAAATAAATAGAATGGACAAAACTAAATATGAATTGTTAGTATATTTACAACGTGAGGAAAAAAAAAATTATAAATAGTTAAACTGGAAGCAGGCAAAACTTATATTTCACGAACAGTGCTTGCTATATATAACTTTCATAATGGTAAATAATAGCTTTTATATTTCAGCAAATAATCCATTATTTCCTAAAAACTTA
This sequence comes from Riptortus pedestris, assembly GCA_019009955.1. Classification (NCBI taxonomy): domain Eukaryota; kingdom Metazoa; phylum Arthropoda; class Insecta; order Hemiptera; family Alydidae; genus Riptortus; species Riptortus pedestris. Next base: position 218,297,327 of record CM032228.1, on the reverse strand, counting down.
AAACATCATCTATAAATTGGCTACTGTCGGCTAGTAATTGGCATAAATTTCTGGGCCATGGCACAGTTTTTACTTGTGTGCAGTCAGTTATAGTCAGCGTCCTGTTATTATATAGGTTCAGCTTTACTTCACATTAGATATGAATGGGTTAGTCTAGTGTGCCCTGTGCGTAGGCGTGTAAGTAAAATTTCTTCTCTTCTACAGTGTCTATTACTTGAAGTCCAGTTGAGTATATTTTTGATATGTTTTCTTTAAGTACCATAAATTATTCCAGTCATTAATTACCGGTTTTCTTATTTGAGAGAGCGTGTCTTGGTGAGGTATATGAGATAAATGCAAGTAGTTAGTGTGTCGAAGTCATCAATTAAGATTTTATTGGCCACCCAGTTTAACTATTCGGATTTTTAGCAGATTTCCCTTAAGGAAAATCAGCTATTGAGGTCGTACTCATGACGCGATTTTCGAAACATTTCTTCAAATGTCCATCTATCCTACCCAGGAGATGACGAAAATGAGATCAGTTCAAAATTATATATATATATATATATATATATATATATATATATATATATATATATATATATATATATTTGTCTGTTAACGCTCTAGCGGTCGCAATTTTTGTTTGATCGTTATCAAACTCGATATTTAAACGTTTTATGCAAAAAGACAGGTCAAGTTCGTTAATGGCTGAAATCGGACCAGTGGGAGGGAGGGTTTAGAGGGGGGAATTTCGAAAATTCGAAATATCTCCGTTACCATACGTCGGATCAAAACATTGTATACAACCAATATCTATAAATTTATTCTCTATCTTGAATATTAAATGAGATATTTTGATTTTATTAAATGTGGGCCGATAACGGACGAGTGAGTTTCCCGCCAAAAGCTCTCGTATGGAAATTTCTCTATTGTATAACTTCACGTGGGAAATATGCTTAGTTTACGCAGCCCCTGCGTGACGGACCTTTTTGTTGTTAGAAACAGAATATGTGCTGAGATGAGATCAGTAGTTCATCACTCCAACAAGTGGGAAATCAGCTTAGTTTAACCTGTCCTGCGTGGCAGACTTTATTAAATATAAATTCCACAATATTCGCCCAATCGTAATTTAATTCGATTATTATATTTTTACGGGTAAACCATTTTTGATCACATCTCGTTAAGGACAGCTGCTGGAGCTCGTTTGATAATAATATAAATAAAATAAAGTAAAGAGAATGGACACGAACAAGAGAAGAAGAATTTTAAGAATGCTTTGGATGTGCAGTAGGATAGGATTGGAAGGTAAGGGCAATTACTGGAAGGGGAAAAAGGAAGAAGACGTAAACGGAGAGTCGTAATCCTGGCTTGAGAATTTATTGGCAAGCCCTCATTGTGTAGGACGGCCGTAAATGGACAGCCACCATCTCGAAATAAAGAACTAACTACAATACTCTTATCACGCCTCAAACACATTCCCTTCCAGCAATAGGTCTTTCCCTGGGAGAACAAAAAAATATATATCTATAAAGAAACTCGAGAGAAAATGTGATGGCTGACAGAGTTCTTCAAATAGTCAATTCTTTTATTCTTTATACGGAAGCACCAGGCTACACATAGATAAGACTTCAATGGCCACATACAGTTGTTAGGAGATGCCTTGATTGGGCAACGTTCTTGAAAGAAACACGTGTTAAAGCAAATTTCCTGCCTCAAAGAGGTTTCCAAGAGTTCCCAGAAAAAAAACATGTACCTCATGAAATAAAACATTATTTATAAGGAAGAAGAAAAGTCTTCCCACAATGTACACATTCTGGGAGGGCTTTTCTTCATCCCTTTATTCGATAACTCCCAATTCAGCTATCCATTATTTCTTTTTGTTATCTTCAGTGGTAGGGTTATCCTCTGTATGTTACTTATTAAATATTAGCAGATTTTCTTTATGGGGTAATTTATAATATTATATAATGTAATATAACGCTTTTGGACCCAACTCATAAAAGAGAAATTTGGATTTTTCATTTTACGCTTTCTCTAAGCTCTTACTCCTGTTGATCTATTTCAATATTTAATCTTCAATTATTTTATGACAAGCTCGAATAACGTATTGATCCAAAATAAAAGTAAATCACTAAAGCTAGAAGGTTCTATGAAGACACCCCGAAATTTACCCATGGATCTCACATAATCAATATCCATGAAGACCCGATGGAACCATACTTGGCATTTAAGCTTCAAATAAGACGTTTCGTGATATATTGGATTATTACTAAAGTGAAGTGTTCGATTCCCGCCTGCGCAACAGGAATTTATTTAGTGATAAACTTATTAAATAAAATCCTTAGTCCCACCTTGACTAGAAAAGGGTGCTAACCTGTAGATAACCCGCCCAGATTAGCCATAGTAGCAAAACGTGGACGTTAATCAACGAAAAAAAAAATATAATGTGAAATGTGTAAGAGAGGGGCTTTCTGAAGGCTAAGAACTACAATAAAATACAAAATCTCGGTTAATATTTGAGTTAGAGAACAATAAGTCCATCACGCTTAAACTAAGCAGATTTCCCACGTGTTGGTATGACACAATAGCAATTCATCTCACCATATTTTCTTTGTTTCTAAGTCAAACTTCGATAAGTATTAGAGGGACAGGTAAACACACCAAGAAATTTCACTGTCCATGTGCTAAAATAATTCATAGCTGACTTTATCTATAAATTTTTTCATAACAATCCTAGATGGATGATGAATATAAAATATAAAAGATAAATTGAAATATAAGCTGGTCATGGGGTTGTTATATAATAGCTAAACTGAAACAAATGAATAATAGCTTTACTGGAATCCGTCACGGATAAAAGTCCGTCAAGCAGGGGCTGCGTAAACTAAGCAGATTTCCCTTGTGATGTTTAACAATAGATCAATCTACATACGGTAAAAACAACATCACCACCTTGAATATTAAGTGAATAAATACAAACACAAACGGTAATAAGAAATCTTTCGCCTCCTGGGGAGAAGCGTCTGAAATGTAAACAAACAGGTTTGCCAACCAAACTCTCACCGGAAAGGAAAACATTTACTGAAATATATCAGTTTGTTTGTTTATTATTATTTACGTCCACTTTATGCTACTATGGCTAATCTACAGGTTACCATCCTTTTCTAGCCAGGGTGGGCTATTTATTAATGAGTCCATCACTAAATAAATGTCTACTGCCCAGGGCGGGAATCGAACCCACCACTCTAGGTCTATCACACGAGATTAAGACCAGCGCCTTAACTCACAAGGCCAACCTGAGCCCTCAAAGCTGTTCTGCCATTGGTCATTTTAGTAGATGAGCCATAACTACTCAAGTTATGCCCAGTGCAAGTCAAAAGTCATCGATTACACAAGGAAATGAGGACAAATGACCGTATCACTAATCATTCTCACGTTCAGCTTTAATTTGAAGTCGCGTTTGCATAGATGACAGAATCAACGCGTCATTCCAGTATGTGGGATATTTGCTCAGGTTACGAAGCACTTGCATGATCACCTTTAAGCAGAATTGCCTTATTTGAAATCAAGTATTGAGGCAATACTTGTGACACTATTTTAGAAAAATTGTTACAAATCTCCATCCATCCCACCCAGGAGATGACGGAAATGAGGTCCGTAATTTGCAGTCATCAGTTAGCCCCCACTTTTGTCATTGCACGTCATCAATAAGCCAATATACGATGACAGGTCTTATTCTAAGCTCAAATGTCAAATATTGTGTTTCAATGGGCCTTGAATATGTGAAATAGACGCAAATATGTAGTGTGATGGCGTCATCAATTAAGAGTTTACGGACGTAGCTCAAAAATGTTTATTTTGCCTATACCGGGGATAGATGGGGAATTCGAACATTCAAGATATCTCCTTTACTATGAGTCAGATTGAAGAACGTTATAAAACCAATCTCGTTAAACTATTGATGTTCTACAATTGTTGTCCCATACAGTTTCTCGTAACTCAAATAATAAGCGAGATATTCATACTTCCTTATTTTCAGCCTATAATCAAAATATAATATAAAAGAAATAATAATAATAAAATAAAATATTAAAATAAGTAAGATAATTACAAATAAAATTAATAAAGGAAATGAAAAAGTTAATAAATAAAATAAGAACAAAAAACAAATCAATTAAAGTTAAACTCAATCGATGTTAAATTTGCGAGTCTATGTAAGGTTAATATATTGAATTATAATTCCCATTCCTCAAAATCAACTTTACATTCTAATGTATTTTGCTACATCCATATCTATACTTATGATAAACTTTATAAATTCTTTATTATATTTTTAAATATATGAGGTGTTTCTGGCCAAATGCCTCCTTTTAAAATTATATTCATTATTAAATCTGATCTATTTTGATTAAATTTTGAACAGTCATAAAGTATATGTAAAAACATTTGTATTGTCTGTGAGTCGCAAGTACATTTGTCATTGACTTAAATTTTAAATCTTGTTAAATAATGTCCTGTCTGCCCATGTTCCGTTAGAAATTGTGTGCATTTGTGATGGTGACTCTTAATCGTGTTTTAGTTGTTTTGAGTTATATTTGGTATATTTTGAGCTTTCAGTTAACCCCTACAACTACTCCGAAGACACCCCGACCTAGAAACAGAGAATATATGGCGTGATCATATCACCAGTCTGTATTCCATGACGAGGGTAATCTGCTTAGCTTACGGAGGCCCTGCGTGACGGACTTTTTATATATAAACTGCCCTCATTTTCCTCACCTCGTCGGATATAAAAGAGAATAGCTGCTGGCGAGTGGGAAGACAGGCACCCAACTGAATATTGAAAGTCGTAATCAAAGGAAAGGGACAATTGGTAGAGTAGGAGCTATTAGAGACATCTGATTGGAGCTTCCGTCCCGGAGATTGGGCTGGGAACATATGCCTCTTTCGATATATACACGGCTCCCAACACACGAAATAATGAAGGAGTGCTTAGGCATCAAGCACAAATGCTTTGGGACTTCAAAGTTTTCCATAAAAAGGAAAGCGCTTCATGGATAAATTTAGTCATGTAAACAAAGATTCAATAATTTAACATTTTAAATTTTTGAATTATGATTCTATTTAAATGTCATCTATTAAAGCCCAATGCTATGCTGCATTCGCTTATCAGGACCAGTTATCAGCACGGACTACTCTTTAAGCAGATTTCCCTTAAGCTATTGAAGTCTTCTTCATGATGAGATTTTCGAAAAAATATTTTTCAAATGTCCATCGTTCCTAACTAGGAGATGACGAAAATGAGGCTTGTTTCTCAATGAAGAATATATTTGATATGCATATGCCTGTTAACGCTTTTGCGGTCGCAATTTTTGTTTGATCCTTACCAAACAGGAAATCTAGACGTTTTATGTAAAAGTAAAGATCGAGTTCGTTAATGGCTGAAATCGGACCGGAGGGGGGGGGGGTTAGAGGGAGGGTATTTCGAAATATCTCCGTTCTTAAGTATACGTCAGTCGAAAAATTGAATAGAATCAATATTAAAATTTAATGTTGTTATGAACGTATTTTCGCTATATTCAATATTAACCAAGATATTGGTATTTTTTATAGTTCCGCTCTTCAGTGACCCCCCCCCCCTTCTGCTCATATCATTAAAAAATAAGCTGCTATATCATGAACCACATCATTCCAAGGTTAAATATCAAATACGTTTTTCATTGAACTTTTACTTGTGAGTACATACTTTATGTGATTAGTTCTCAATTAAGATTTTTCGTTCTTTATTCGAAATGGCTGTTTGATTTATACAATACTCGATATTTAACCTTTCCATTCAACACTATTAGCTGAAATTGGATCTGGAATTTAATATGGTTTTTGATTTCGATCAAACCAAAGTTGTGACTGGTAGAGCGTAAAAACCTTCAAGAAGTAAATAAATTGAAAATGAATGCCACCTTTGAAGAGAAAAAATTGCCAAATAGATAAAAATGGGTAATGGATGAGGCACTTAAGAGTAGAGTATTCAAAAATGCCAAAAAACAGAAGTCCTTTTCAATCGAAGGGGAAGCACAGCAGGAGGCTTTGAGTTACAATGGTGAAATTAAATCAACAGAATAAGATAAAGGACAATCTGCTACATCTAATTTACAAACAACAAGCAAGTCAGCAGACTAGTCTAGAATGCAGTTGCCAGTACTAGTAAAGTAATTGCCTCAAGCAGATAGTGCATATAGGAACCCCACCCCTAAGGGATTGATATCAAAGAGGAACATTTCAAATATGCCAAGGAACATAGCAATGACAATGCGAGATTATTATGAATCTCATAAAGGAAAGAAGAGCAACATGACATTGGGTAATATAGGGCATTTGAATCCCAAGGGAATATATCGGAAAGCGTTTTTGGCAGGAGTTCTAAATCATATTGTAGGGCGGGTGTGGAGCAATGGTAGTGAGGATGCTCAGCCCCCCACCAACCGCTCAAGTTTCATTAGAAGGTATCTGAAATTTTTGCGTTTATTTATTTATTGCTTCATTTCTATTATATAGACTTGTGTATTTATTCTCTCCTTTCATTATGACAAAATATACATTTTGTAATAACTATATCTATTGTACTGTTATAACTGTATTTATTGTTTATAAAATGTCACGGGAGTAATAGGTGCATGAGGGTGACGTGCACCATATTACTCCCTCCTTTCTCTCCATGTTTCATTTTTAATTTTATGATTAAATGTTTCTACATGTGAAATATACACGGCACATAATTCTTTGTGATGGAACATAAAGCACTAAAAAGATTGTAAGAAAGCTGCGGTGAAGCACACAAAGAATAAATCAGTTTGATGCCTGAAACAGACTCGAGATACCATGGACAATGACGAAAACAAGCTATTCAATGATATTGATACTAACGAAGTTAATAATGAAGACTTTTTTTGGATTCTCCATTGTTTTTAATGACAATACAAGATTAAGACAACTAGGACAAATAGTGCTTACTTACAAAGTAAGCTATTTATGAGTAAATTTATACATGATACAAAAATGTATATTTCTTCCTATTTTTCTAAATTGTTTGAACTTCATTGATTCTTTAATGATGTCATATAAAAAAGGATGGAAAAAAAATGTTATTTTCAGTTTGGTACAAATGATGTTCCTTTCTTTTCCTAATGCAACTTATTTCAATGTGTATTTTATTTAATAATTTTGGAAGTAACAAAAGTAATGTTATTTTTTATAGCGCAATAAACAAAGTTTTTTTTGTTGAAAAATTACTGCGTCATATTACCTGACATTAAAATCTCGAATTTAATCAATTTCTCAATGAAAAAAAAATCCTATTAGAATCTGAATGGGAGTACTTACTTCAAAAAAATGAATATGAAATATTGTCCTCTTCACGAAGCTCCTGAATTTGGAAGTTAATTAACAGGAAATATTGGGATCCTCTACAACAAATGTGGAAGAGACAGAGAAACACTGACACATATGTTAGAAATATGTCCAAAGAATACAGTCCTTTATCACTAGATATCATAATATGGGAAGGGTTCTCATAAAGTTACTGCATGAATTTAAGTTCAACTGTTTTGAATAAGTATTTTTCACCAATGGTTCAACAAGCTGAAAACCATTTAAATCTAACAGCAAAATCCGGATGCATATATTACCCAACTAGTCTATTTGAAAATAATGATCCTAATTATCCAGAAAAGGTAGATACAGAAAAGAAAAACAAAAAATGTGCATCATATGTAATGGAAAAATTCTACAAGCAGTTTTGTCATAGATAATATTCCCTTGGGGCTGTGGTTTGGACAAGGGCAGATACCAAAACTTATGAAGTTTCTGATCAAGCGCTGATATTGACTATAAATGTTTATCATTAATATCTGAAATGGCAATTCTAAATTCGAATAATACACACACATAGCCAAATACAAGGAAGTTTACTAACAAAAAAAAAATCATGCAGGGCAGCATAAACTAACTGGATTTCCCAAGTATGACACAATAGTGATCTCACCACTTCAAATATTCTCTATTTCTAAGTAAAAGTCCGATGAGTAGAAGTAAGGATTTAGTGTAGGCTGGAAACAAGAACTTGCTTAATACTTGACTAACGGGGAAATTTATATTAAAAAAAAGAACAATTGTTGAGCATCAAGAGTTTAAAAGATTGGTTATATACAATCAGACTCATAATAACAGATTTCAGCCATTAATGAGTATAACCTACAGGGTGGTTTCGTGAAACTGTATATATCGAGTATGATATTAATCAAATAAATATTTTCGAATCAAGAATATCAATTAATAATTGATGATATTACACAACGTATTTGCATGTATCTCACATTATAAAAGTCCGTTGAAAACAATATTTAAGCTTGGAATATACATAGAGGAAGAGAGAATAATAGAAACACATTAATAGAAAATTAGATTTGCAAGAAGATTGCCAGTATAAAATTTTTTTAATTCAAATAATAATAACAGAGATATTTTGTATTTTCAATTAGTTCCCTCTAAAGTCCCTCTCTTCAGGTCCCATTTAAGCTGTTAATGCTCATGAACATTAGTTTTACATGAAATGCTGATATAGCATTATGAGTTTATTAATAATCAAATCAATGACTGCTAGAATGGTAACAGACAAGTATTAAATCATTTTGGACGGACCACATTTTCATCAGCTCCTAGGTAGGATCATGGACATTAGAGGAAATTTGTTGATAATCACGTCATGAATTCAGCCGTAATACTTCATTTCCATGTAAAGGTAAATCTGCTAATAAGTAAAATATGTTAGAATAAAAAAGGATTATAAATTATTATATTCAGAGAGAACTGGAAGTGAAACAAGAACCATCGCAAAATATAAATGAAAAATAAATAACTTGTAAATATATGAAAAAGACAAATCAAACAGAAAACCATGTCCTAATGATCAAGAATTATTGCTCTGTATTAGCAACTCGATCTAGCTGATCAACACATTGTTATTTATAAAGTGCAAGTCTCAAAAAGCCAAATTTTTGTTTGCCAAAACATAGTGAGTTTCTAGAGTCACACTATGCAGGAGAGTTCAATGCATCAAAGCTGTAGCTACTCAGTAACTACAAGTATAAACTATAATGACTGCTACAATCTAGTATTATTTACTATCTTTTATACAAAACTAGTAGTTTTCAGCAAATTTATCTTAAGGGAAATCAACTATTGAAATTGTGCTCATGATGTGGGCATTGGCGTTTCAAGTGTCTACTGGCCCAATTCAGAGGATGATGAAAATATATAGGTATATTCACACACTTCTGTAAACCCTACAGTTATACATTGGTGATGTACACATTGTCCAGAAGGGGGCTCAGGTTGTCCGTGTGAGTTAAGGCATTGGTCTTGACCTCGTGTGGTAGGAGGAGAGGTTCGATTCCAGCCCTGGGCAATAGAAATTCATTTAGTGATGGACTCATTAAATAAATTCCTTAGTTTCACCCTGGCTAGAAAAGAGTGGTAACCTGTAGATCCCCGTCCCAATTACCCATAGTAGCATAAAGTGGACGTAAATAAATAAATAACAATAACATTATCCAGAAGCAACTGTGAGACAGCATTTCCCCTGATCAATCTATTCAAAAAGTTAGATCATACTTTTAAACATGTTGGCCAAAAAAAAAAACCCTTCTTCCTTCATTTCTATTATGACAAGCAAGGAGAACTTGAACTTTGAAGACAGAATCTTCCTATGGAAGAGGAGAATTATGATCACTCAAGACTAAGAACCATCATCTTAAATATTTTTCATGAGAGGCATCCTGTGATTGGCAGCATGTATTCATATGACATGATTCATGTATTGAGGCTCTTATGGATTTTTAAATGCAGCTACTCAAGGTTGTGACAAATGCCAAAAACTTAAGAATTCCTTTTATTTTCTTGATCAATTACACTTGACCTCATGAAGATCATACCTGGTGGGTTTTGATGGATGCCGTATCAAAATGTTTAGAAATCAATCCTAAAACGACAACAGCTTCAACCAAGAACATTTCTATTTTTCAGAACATTTTCCCAAATTAGGCTTTCCAATTACCATTTCTCTGCACCTGTTTCACCTCTTACATGTTTCAGCAATTTTGTAAAAGACAAAACATTAGGCACCATGCCAACCCCCAAATGAATGGCAGAGAGACAATTAAAAAACAATATGCTAACAGCAGAGGAGACAAACTCAAATTGCAGACATATCTTAATAGCTATTCTAATAAATTACCACACAACTCCACATCAGAAGTCAGACATCTAGTATTATTCATTACCATTTATTCATACATAGCAGTTTTTAGCTTCCCTTAAGAGAAATCTGCTAATGAGACAATTTTCAAAAAAAGTATTTTGAGTTACAATTGTAACTTCACTCATTTTATAACAGTATAAAAACTACAAATAGTAAGAACTCCTTCAGGTGGATATGTAGGTGTTATAAAAAGCATTTTATAACACTAGCTTCCACTATTGCATCCAATAAGTAAGAAAATTTTTATTTTTATTTTGGTTTTTCACATAATTTTGATGTCAGTTAAGATAAAAAGGGAACAAAATAATTTTTTTTTGGTTGGTGACATACCGTCCATAAGATATCAAGAGTAGATATTGAGACCAAAGTACGAGCGCTGAGGAAATGACTTGATTTATAATGAAATAAAGTGTTTGTGTTAAACGGCCACCTCCATAAAGAATTCACTACTATTATTATCTTCAGTGTCTTAACAAAAAATGTTCCATTAAATTAACTTAAAGTCATTCAAACACACAAACATGATACAATAATAATGGCAGATCCAGTCAAATAAAATGACTTCCATGTTTTTATTAAAAGATGAATAGAAGGCACAATTCAAGCATATGTCACTTACTGCTAATCCAGATTGAAATATCACTTACCTGAAACAAAAAAGAAAAACACCATTTTAATGATATTGAATAACAAACAGGATGAAAAAGGAAATATGTTTTGAATGAAGTACAGAGTAAAACAAGGAAATTACAACAATTGAAACAATATAATCAAATATAATTAATAAAGTGTGTCACGGAGGTACTGTGAAACTAAGCAGATTTCGCACGAGCTGGTATAGCACTCTTGTGATTTCATTTCACCACATATTCTCTATTTCTAAGAAAAAGACTCAGGTTAGCCATGTGAGTTAAAGCGTTGACCTTAATCTCAAATGGTAAACCTAGAGTGGCGAGTTTAATTCCTGCCTGGGCAATAGGAATTTATTTAGTGATAGAATTCATTAAATAAAATCCTTAGTCCCACCCTGGCTAGAAAAGGTGGTAACCTGTAGAGAACCCATCCCAATTAGCATTAGTTGCAAAAAGTGGATGTATTTATTTCTAAGGAAAACTGATGAGTCAAAGGGGAGAGGTAACTGAAGGCTGAAAATAAGAAAACACAAATAACTTAGTTAGTTCTTGAGCTAAAAATAAATGCACAGAGGTAAAATTTTAATCAAAGTTTAACTAGGTCCATTATATAACATTTTACGATCTGAATCATAATAATCGAGATATTTTGAATGTTCGAATTCTCTTCCTTCTCTAACTTCCCCCCATATTCCTGGTCCGATTTCAGTCAATCACAAATATTATCTTTAGTGTTGAATAAAACGGTTATAAATTGAGTATGGTATAGATCAAAAAAATATTGTAAAACCTTAATTGATGACATAACACAACAAATTTGCATGTATTTCGCATTTTAAAGGTCCAATATACAGAACATAGAAACAATATTTGATATTAAAGCTTAGAATAAAGAGGTTCATGTTATAACAGCTTATTGTTATTAGAATAAGAGTAGTAGTGGGGGTTCACTGAACGCTAAAAATTAAAAACTACAAATATCTCTGTTAACACGTTCGCTGCTGCAGTCTATATATGATATACTCCACCACCATCTGCACCGGTCCCCGGCATCCGATGCCTCTCCTAACTTTAAAATCTGTATCGGACCCTGGGGACCGATGTAGTTTTCGAAGGTAACGCTATCTCTTGACAATTCTAGTGAACTAAATGAATGTATTAGCAGAGCCATCAGTCCTCCAACCCAAGAACTAGCACTAGCAAAGCCAGGAGCGGTCCCCGGCGACCGATGTCGTCTACAACTAATGTACATTTTTATCACATTGTCAGCTGTTATTTTCAATAAGCACTCTAAACTTGTAAGCTCTTCTAGGTCACTAGTTGAACTAGAATAAGAGGGCAAATAGTTCTTGTCTGCAAAACTATCAGCACTTGGTCGTATCACTCCCACTTTCTCTGTTGTCTGCAAGAGATGTAGATAGTGCTTACTCAACTAATTTCCGACCACGAGACATATTATGTGCAACACAATGGATAATTAGCGAAGGAGGGCCATGGAAAGTAAAGTAGATTCAAGTCAGTTCATTTATGACCAAGTTGTTACTGGAATTAGCATTGGGCGCCGGGGGTTGATGCCGTACCCAATTCGAGTCTCTATTTCTAGACGGTTGCGGACCCCAGCGTCCTATATTATTTTTCTAGATTAACTAAACCTACAGGTTCTATGAATAAATTACATCCAATCCCCGTTAAAATATCTCTCATAATAAGCTTGCTACAGCCTTTGTTTTTTTGAGTAGACTGAAGGAGAGGAGACCCGTCCTGATAGACTTGATGATGATCGGACCCCGGGGACCGATACAGCACCGAACGTGTTAATGTATATAACAACATTTATAGACAATTAAATTTACAATAAGTCAATTCAACTCCTTTTTCATAAAGGTTTAATATAGCTTATGATCATGGAGAGGTTAATGCTAATTCAAATACTGTTTTGTTTATTTCAGCTCAGTCATTTGTGTCCAATGAAATTGGGGAATCCTACGATAGTTGTTAGCCTACATCTCATTTATATTTCATTATACAACAAAAGAGTATAGAATAAATATTACTTTAAGTAACGAAGTAAACAACTTTTGTTATGAGCATGTTTGCCAAAAAACGAACATTAAACGAAATATAGCAATTTTTCATTTCAGACCTCCCTTATAACCCCCATGCTTGTCCACCTCTGAGAATATTAGTATAGCCTAAAGTCCAATTTGGGTTAGTAGTAATACGTGTACCAAGTTTCATAAAATTTGGTTCAGTATCAAAGCCAAAAATTGTTGATATCATTATAATTCCATGAGAAATGAATAACTGTGAAATTTTGTGAAAAAAATCAATGTCCAGACAGCACTACAATTTTATTCAAAACACAAATGTTACCTGTGGTTTGTCACAGTTCTGAAGATGGTTACCTAAGCTGCAGAAATCATAATCTGCTTTCATAAAAAAATGATATTATCTGTGAGGCAAGATGGAAATTTAATTTGGTATATCCCAATAAAAAGAGTCATAGATAAGAAGCTTCTGGAAGTAACAATCTGAATTTAGAAAAGAGGTTTAAACATTACACACTATCTATGACTCACAATTATTCAATCAATATCTGAACCTGGAAGAAGATAAGAAAAATGAAAATCTCGAAAGAAACCAGTTTTCATTTTGAAGATTAATTAAGAAATATATCCTATATAAAAATTTAGTTTTTAAGTTAACCAGGTAGTGAAGAATGCGAAAGAATATAGTAAAAATATGCACAATTTTTTAAATAACAGGCATTTTGAAAGTTATGAAATTTTATAATTTAGTGTTTAACCAATGTCTTTAGATTGTTTTTTTTTTTTGTAAGAACACTTCTTGATACATTTTCTTTTCACATATACTTTAAACAATTTCGACAATTTTGGGCTTTGTTTGTTTACCCTCTTTTTGCATGGTCACAACTAATCAGATTTAGTGATTCGAAAAATTAAATTAAATTATTTATTAACGCCCACATTTTGCAACTACGGCTAATTGGGAGGGGATATCTACAGGTTGCTCCCTTTTCTTGCAAGGGTGGTGCTAAGGATTTTATTTAATGAGTTCTTCACTAAATAAAATCCAATTGCCCAGGCGAGAATTGAACACGTCATTCAAGGTTTACAATGTCAGATTAAAGCCAATGCTTTAACTCACATGGCTAACCTGTGTAGTCCCTTGCTGATTCGATATGAGTCTTTCTGGGAAGCCAATTTAGACTGTAGGCATTATTAAAAGCCTTGGAGTAAGTATTCTAAGGGGAAGTAGGGGAGGTCCTAATAATCTTAATGTTTCATTCAAATTTTTTACAATCATTCACACAGTAAAAGTTCTTGATTTAGTTATAAAGAGTAATTTTAGAATTACATTGTATAAACAAGATATAATCTTAATACTATAGCTGAAGTTAACAATTTTATGATGTGTAAATGCCAGAACTTAATTCAATGAAACATGGTTTGGTTAATGTGGTAACCGATCCTAAATTAAAGACTACATTAGTAAACTTATGGAAAATTAGAGTGAAGGCTGAAATAAAATAAGGTATTTCATAACCTTTCCATTATACAGCAAAACAAATAATTGAATTTGTCGAGTACATTCCTGCATTATACAGTTATATGTAAGCATAAAATGAAGCATGTCTGGAGCCAAGAGTTAAATTGCAGATTCTGTTAGGTTCAATATAATGTATAAACCTTGCCTTGATAAATTAACTGATTGGCACACTAAAATTTATTAAGCTGTGTGGTGACTGAACTTAACGTTGGACTTCTATTCAGTATTGTGAGGTATTGAGTACATATTTGAATAAACAAGACATAAGTATTTAACGCCAACACAATGTGTCAAACTGACCACTTGACCTCTCACTGAAGTCATAAGACAGGTCTTGCTCATTGAGAGCTGTTGAGTAAAAGGTTTTATTTTCATGATAAACACGAATGTTTTCAACTTTTTTAAAGTCAGTAACTGTACAAAAATATGGTGGAAATTGGTAAGAACACAAAATAATTCCCTTATTGTTATAGCCTCCTTGAAAATGCGGTAAGGATGGAATGAGTAAGGAGGATACAAAAAATCACATTCTGGCTTTGGCGAGGCAGATTGAGTAAGGAAAATCTGGGAGACTCCTTGTTTTCCTACTGTCATAGTTTCAGTTAGGCTCAAATAAAAAGGAAACCTATGAAAATCTCTCTTCTACCTTTCATGCCACCCTATCTTGAAAATGATTTACAAATATTATATATACTTAGTGTTGAATGAAACAGTTAAATATCAAGTTTTGTATAGAGGGAGAGTTTGCTGGGAGGGGTCTACTGAAGGCTGAAAATAAAAACAAAAAAATCAAATATCTCAATTAATATTCAAGATAAAGAAAAAATACATATAAGAGCATTTAAAAGATATGAAATGTGCAATAAGATTGTATTTAGATAGAGAAAAAAGTTATATAAAAGCATTTATAGGGCATTAATTTGCAATAACTTTACATGATTGCATACACCAGCTCGTGGGAAATCTGCTTAGTTTACGCAGCGCTCCTGCATGACTGACTCTTTGAATACAGCTCGTATCTCAATTTCATTTATCCAGTCATTAATATAAAAAAGTTATTTTCTTTAGATTGCTATTTGGGACTTAAAACCTATTTAGGGCGTAATGAGAGATAAATGAAGCTTTTTTTTTAACATTAGAATAAATCTCACTAGGTACTGTACTTTTTAGATAAAGATTCGGAGATAACTTCATTTTTAAAAATGTGTAGGAATTAATTGTATGAGTTAATATCTACCATTTCTAAAAAAGAGATGACTTTTTATATAAAACTATTTAGCTCAATTGTGAATAAAGTTAGAGCTCCCACTTCCTAGCGTAATAAAGTACAAAGAAATGTCGAACAAGTTGTAGTAGCTTAATTAAAATTTGGAATATATTTCCCAACAAACTTTGGAATTTAAAGTGTACACTCATGAGAGAGTTACTAAAATGTGTTTAGTATTCATTCATTGTAACCTATAAATGTTAATAAGTAATTACATGGGAGAAGGAAATATCCAATTTTATCTATTTGCATTTATTTGGTATTTGAATTGCATGACGGAGTCCCTGAGTGCAAGAAATGATGCAGAACTAAATAACCTTTTGTTGATTTAATGATATTGTCCTTCAATAATAACAAATAATAATGATCCATGATAAATAAGCAGTAAAAAATTTAGCTCTTTGTTCGACAATGCTTAAGAATAATAACAATAATGTGCAACGGATTGTTGGTTTATTTAAATTATGACCGAGCAATTTGACCACAAATAAATTAACATAGATAAGTTCACAATTCTAATTGTCTTGCAACATTTCTCTAGGGCATGTCTGCCCCGAAGTGATTCAAATTCCAGCCTTTCATATTTCCTTGCATAATATTATCTTGTTTGTAGTTAGAAAGAATAGGCAAACTACCATTCCTAGATGTTTTACAAATTTAGCCTCATGGTTTATAGGAAGCTGGTAGGATATCTTAATTCTTAATCGCATCATTACTCAGCCCAGAACCACTTTTTGATTACCCACACAGTCTCAATAGGCATTGTAACTAAAAAAATAAATGACACCAATAAAAAAGTCCGTCACGCAGGGGCTGCGTAAACTAAGCAGATTTCCCATGTGAAGTATAGCAATAGAAAAATCTGCATACTGGTAACACAATACCACTGTAATTAAATAGGAACGGTAATGAGAAATCTTTCAGTTAATTAAAATAAATTTCCAACTGAAACGGCTTCTGAATTGTGAGAATAATTTATATTTTAATAACTCAAATTTTAGTAGTCCAAGAACTAAAGAAGGGGGGGGGGCGGATGAACAGAACGTATTTGCATAAATCTCACAAAGTAACGGATGTAAGGTAAGGTTAGAAACGACAGGTAAGGTTAGAAGAAGCTTCCACCTTAGCCTAGTACTGACGGAAATGGCTGACCTAATCCGACTATACCCGACCACAGACTTAATAAAAATGCAAATATCTCGGTTAATATTCAAGATAGAGAATAAATGTATATAACAATATTTATAGTAAATTTAATTTGGAATAAGATTGATTTTGTACAATTTTTCGATCCGACCTATAGTAACGGAGATATTTATATCTATATCTATATCTATATCTATATATATATATATATATATATATATATATATATATATATATATACACAGTTTTGAACGGACTTCATTTTCGTCATCTACTAGGTAGGATCGATGGACATTTGAAGAAAAATTTCGAAAATTCCGTCATGAGTACAACCTCAATAGCTGATTTCCCTTAAGGGAAATCTGCTAAAAGGGGAACGCCACTTGAATAGGCATAAAAAAAAGCCTGTCACAAAGGGAAACTAAGCAGATTTCACACGTGCATGCAAAACACACTAGTAATATCATCCCACCATATATTCTCTATCTCTAAGTGGAAATTCCATGAGTAGTAGAGGTTTACTGAAGGCTAAAAACAAGAAAGTACAATAACTTGATCAATATTTCTGTTAAGAGAAAATGTACAGAACGACAATTGTAGAGCATCAATAGTTTAACAAGATTGGGGTGTGTGTGTGTAATTTTGAACGAACTTCATTTTCATCATTTACTAGATAGGGCATTTGAGGAAAATCGTGTCGAGTACAACCTCAATAGCTGCTAAAAGGGAAGTAAACAGTGTTGAAAAGGAAGAAAATAATAAGGGATAGTAAAAAAAAAAAAATACCCAATAACGCTGTAGATCATAGGTTTTGTAGAATATGTGTTATTGTGAGGTTAAGGAATGTTGAAGTAGGTTAATAAAAGTGTTTGTGGTTAAAATGTAGAAAGAGTCTAAGCCAATAAAATGGCTTAATATAATATTATAAATAGTTATTTGTAAACATAACAGTTGTGACAAGGTAATTGGACTCATGCCGAAGAAAGGTCAGGGTAAAACCAAAATTAGCTTTGAGGATGAAGATGAGAAAAACCACGTAGTGCTAGAAAAGATGTCATACTCGAGAATCAAATGCGAGAAATTCAACCCACAGAATAAGGACATCAAGGTATGGAACTTCAAATTCTGTAATAGTTTGAAGTTAGTCAATGTAAAGACTGAGGAAACTAAAAAGTCTTGGTTTATTGAATGTTTAGGCACATCCGTAATTGGGAATTTGTTACTTATGCAAACCAAAGTTGTTAGACTAATTTTTGCAGGATGATCTATGAACTAAAGTTTTATTAACCAATTATACAGTTAAGAAAATAGCAATAGCTGAAAGAGTAAACTTTTTCTCATTAAACAGGGAACAGAATCCCCTGCAAGTTATGCAAATAATTCATAGGAATTGGCAAATGGGTGTTAAGTTCCTAGTAAAATTTTTAGTAACCAGGCGTTGATAACTACTTTTGTCATGGGTCTAGATGATTTAAATGTTTAGTGAGGTAGTTGAATTAGCAAATTCTTTAACGTCACTAAATCAAGCCTCAGCTCAAACCTCCAGTCACAGATTATGGTTGCTTTGTGGTTAGAAAAGGTCCCTGTTATGTACATGGAGGCCCACGTATAAAACGTCTGTAAAATAAAAAATCCCTGGTTTCCAAAATGTAAGCTGACAACACATTACAAAAATCACAAGCAGAATACAGAATTCTTCTTGAGGAAGAATTTGATGATGAAGACCAAGAGTATCAGTAGGTTATATCAATAATATACAATAAAAGCATGGAGAAGATTCAGGGTTCTGGCAAGGAACAGTGAATAAGAGGCAGCAACCGAACAGGTCCTAAGTGAAGTAAGGAAATACATTTTCAAAGGTTGATCTACTGATACTTTACCAGAATTTACAAGAGTGAAAAAGATCAAATGAAAGTTCACAAAGGCTGCATCATGTTGGGTGACTCCTTCTAAATACCAAAATTTTGATTTGCATGATACTCACATGAGAGTAGTAAAAATGAAAGGAATGGCTAGAGAAAGAGTTTGGTGGCAAGGATTGGTCAAGATATTGAAGAGGTTTAGAGGTTGTCTGCAATCGGTAAGCTGCAATTGAATCTGTGAGGATATTGTAGCAGTTGGTCAGAGACTACAGAAGTATGGTCTCACATACATTAGACCTGGTGGGACTGTTCATGCAGAGCACGTTTTTGTTACCTGTTGATGCCCAATCAAATAGGGTGGAAATTGTAAAACTAAACTCAACAACTTCAGTGGGTATTATTAAAGATATAAAGGTGTGTTGTTCTCATTTTGATATACAAACCTAAGTTACCGACAATGGTACTTATTTCACAACTAGTGAGTTTAAACTGTTTTGCAGACGATTTGGAATCAAACACATGATGACTTAGGCTTATCATCAGTAATGAAATGGACAAGTCGAAAAATATGTAGGGACATTGAAAAGTAGTCAGAAAAAGATGTGTTTCAATAAGCTGGATATATCTTTAGATGACAATTTGTATAATTTTCTTTTTAAATATCCGGGTAACACCTCGCTTGTCCACAGGTCTTTCTCCAGTTGAAATATTTTTGGGGAGACTCAGGTATCATAGGGATTTTCTGGAAGGTAGGCGTTTTGGTAGCCCGGGATGATCCAGAATACTCGGACAGAAAACTTGGCAAGAAGAAAGACACATGGCAAAACACACGGATCGGCTGAGAAGCACGGCCCTGGCAGAAGAAAGGGATCATCTAAGGAGAGAATTGTTGCAGGTTATATGTTTTATAGAGTATGTATTATTGGGAGGTTAAGGAATGTATGAGAAGGAGGAGGTTAATAAGTGCTTGTGATTAAAAAGTAGAATGTCTAAGCCAATAAAAATAAGTTACTAGTAAAAACAACAAGTAACTTGTTACACATTGGCACACTTAATTACTTAACTGTTATATCAAAGCTAAAGAGATGCAATGATAAAGAGATAGAACTTAAGGGGCAGCAAAAGGAGCAAGAGTATACATTTGGTCCCAGAGCTTCCTCAAAAACCTAGCACAAGTAAGGGGTGTATAATTTGGCCACTAAATAAATTCCTTTGCCCAGGCAGGAATCAAAGTCGCCACAATTGTATTACCATGTGAGATTATGGTCAACACTTTAACTCGCATGGCCGATCCTGAGGTAAACATACTCAGGCATTAATCGGTATGAGTATTCAAACTAAAAATTGGTACTCATCAAATGAAAAAAAAGAAGCCAATTGTAAAACACATATTTCTCACTGAATTGTTAAAAATAACTGCAAAACAAGTATTGCTTAAATTATAGCTATTTACTAGCATGCCTAAAATGATTAGGCATGTTTATCTAAACACAAAATTAAGAAGCAGATAAAGGGAAAAGCTGCTGACATTACATGAAATATGTTGAGACACTTGTCTTAGTAAAATTATTAATTACCATTATCAACCGAGAACTGTATTTATTACAGTTTACATCATAAATAGAGTATTTAGAGAGTGGAGACTAATGCAAACTAACATGTGCTCCATGCTATTGCACTACAGCTACAGGCAGGCAAGCTCTTTGCTCAGATAACAAGCCAGTAAGTTACAGGTTGCTTAAATTTCCTTGCATGTCAAAGGTTTGAGTCATTAGCATAATACAAATTGACAACTGACAACTTTTTTATTTGACACGAGGTAGGTTTCTTACTGTACATTCCTCACCACCTCTTAACTACAAAAATCTACTTTAGAAATAAGAGACCAGTGACAGACTGGAAACAGAACGATTGAATAGAAAGACATAGGGAAATATCCAGCTCTAATTAAGTAACTAATAATGCAGCCTCGGTAATAAAAATATGAATGCTGAACACTAGACACAAATCAAACAAATAGGACATAAGGGAATTAAATAAATGACAACTTCTTGGGAAAAATCATTCAAAGAATACATGTCAACAAATGAATCAAACCAGACTACATCAAACCTAGTTTCTCTTGAAAAGAATATTACTATTTTCTTTTAAATTGATAAAACCTTAAAAATGTATGTGATTACACTAAATTCCTAGGACAGATGATAGTGAAGGAAATTAACCAACACTCATACTAATAAATGAGATAAAACGGAAGTTGGTGGTATAGTTACAAAGCACAAGTCTACAATATAAAAATATATACTAGGAATAAATAATTTGACACATTTTCCTGAATTTTCACCCATGATTATCCTTTCATTATAGTTTATAACTAACACAGCAGGTATGGAAACATACTCAACCTACCTAAATTTCACTAACCTTCGATTTCAAAGCTCATGATGCCTTTATTACCATTTAAGATGGAATATATTCCAACATTAATAAATTGAAACCAAGCTTTCAAACATTTTCCTAAAATAAACAAAACGCCCAAATTATCATTTACCCCCAAAGAAGCTAAACATTAACAGCCATAATCATCCAAAAGTCTAAAAACAGTGACTCCAATAAATCACCCTACATAAAATTAAAAAATAAATAAACCAATAACTAAGCGAAACAATCTCATTGCACAGAAAATGTCAGAACTGTTATGACATCACAAGAGATTATAGTCCTATCTCGAAAAACCCAAGTACAGAAACACTTCACTAGATGTATATATATAAAGAATCTTACAATGTTTTTAGAAATTATTGAAAGCACCAACTGAACTGTCAACTCGAAGAGAAAAAATTTAACCCTGAATGTCAACAAGAATTTAAGTTACTAACCATGTAACATCAAATGTCATAATCAAAGAAGAGCTCACTGACATTTCAGAAAGTAACAAAAGGAAAAATAATAAACAAGCAGAATAAAAACAATAACTAAACACACAAAACTGGTTCTACAAACGTTTATCAGGCAAGATCAAAATGATAACCAAAACGTTATAACCATAAATGTCAACATATGAAGTTTTACCACAAGATAAGCAA
Organism: Riptortus pedestris; assembly: GCA_019009955.1. Lineage (NCBI taxonomy): Eukaryota > Metazoa > Arthropoda > Insecta > Hemiptera > Alydidae > Riptortus > Riptortus pedestris. The sequence goes on along the minus strand of CM032228.1, from coordinate 218,275,467 downwards.
ACGACACTAATTTTATAAACCAAAAAATCAGGTTATAATTGAGAATTGACAAAGAAAACAAGAGCTTCCAAAAAAACAAAACAAAAAATTATAGATGAATTCCTATATTCAAAATAACCTACGATAACATAAGACGTAATGAACTTGGGGCATAAAAAGTGGAAAAAATATATGTATTATGAGAAATTACATGAAAACTAACTCACTTATTTTTCCGTGGCTTAATAGTAGGCCTAATCCGAGAAGGAAACGAGATTTATCACCCCAATCGTGATTTACCAAGTAAGGTTCTGCCATTTTGTTGCATTACTACTCCCTCTCCCTCTCTGTGTACCAGGTGAAAACAGTGTTGACTTCTCATTTCCACGACTCTCAAATAAATTCACCTAAAATACTAGGTGATTAACTAAGAAAGCTCCAGAGTTCATTAATAAAACTATAAATTGTAAAAAGTCATGTTTATTGTTTATTCTTCATGTTAATTAACCTTGACAGTTGTCACTGTGCGTTTATCAAGCTTGGATATCTCGTTTTTGGGTTATTTTTTAAATAAATTCTGAATAATAAGCTACAGAAAAAGTTTAACTCAAGTAGGTATGTATATTAATGGTTTTTTATACTCCAAGGGACAATTGGAACGAGTTGTCATCAGTTTTCACTCTTTTTAGGTCAGAGTGGCACCAAAGATTAGACGATTTAGCGCCATATACTTCAGAGAACCTCAATATAATATTATTTCAATTTATTAAAGTACACACTGAAATTTTTCATTCCAGTGTACATTTTTTTGTAACCTTCTTTAAGTGGGGGCAAGTTAAAATACGTTGTAACCCTGAAAAGTTTATAAAAATTGCTTTTTATATGTATTTTTTGGAAATCAAAGTTCACATTATGCACTGTACTAATCGCGACTTGCCTTTCATCAGCAAAAATGAAATCTGTCTGCATTTCCATTTCAATTCTCAAGTGCTGCCTTATTTTTTATATCAACTTTTGTGGGCAATCTAAGAATTGGAGTAAACATTGAAATTTTTGTCTGTCTAACCGCCCACCTAATTACTCCAATCCCTTAAGGCTCCAAGGAAGGCAATGATTTTAAAAGACAGAAAAAAAACAAATATTCCAGTTCCTAAAACATTTATTTATCGTCAATTGAAGAATATTACTTTATCGGAAATATTGCATGAATAACATTTTTTGGTTCGACGCATAAGAAAAGTGTATTTACTGTACCAGTAATGTCCCATTCCTACATTACCTTACTAAAGGTAACGAACGTTATGAAATACAACTTAAAAAGTCCGTCACGCAGGGGTTGTGTAAACTAAGGAGATTTCCTACGTTCGTCGCGTGTTTGCATTTATCTCAAAATGTAAAAGTTCAGTTAAAACCAAATATGGTATTTAGACTTCAAACAAAGTGCTTCATAATGTAACAGCTTATAGTTAATAAGACATGAATAGGAGTGGGGGTTTACTGAAGGTCGAAAACAGAAAAATGCAAATATCTCAGTTAATAATTGATGTTGGAGAATAAATTTAATAGCAATATTTATAGAAAATTTCATTTGGAATAAGATTGGTTATATACAATTTTTCGATCCGACGTATAATAACTGAGATATTTTGAATTTTCGAAATTCCCCCAACCTAAGCCCTCCCTTTCCCCCTGGTCCGATTTCAGTCGTTAAGGAACTCTATATTTCTTTTTATATAAAACGATTATATATCAAGGTTGGTATCTATAAGACAAAAATGGGACCGCTAGATCGGTAACAGACAATAAATATATACAATTTTGAACGGACCTCATTTTCGTCATCTCCTGGGTAGGATCGATGGATATTTCTCAAAAGAGATCTCAATAGCTGATTTCTCTTAAGGGAAATCTGCTAATAGGAATTATGATAAATATAAATACAGGACTCTAGAGTGTTACGTTACTAAATTTTTCTTTGAAGAGGCTACATCCTACAATTTATTGTTCGATAGTTTATATTAAATGGCCGGTGAGAACATAACGAGACTTTTATAATGTATTGTGATTTTAGTGCGAGAGAGAGTTATTATAGGTTGGTAAGTAAAAAAAAAAAAAAAAAAATGAAATATAAAATACACTCTCATTAATGGCATTTATCAGAAGATTTATGCAAATTTGTTCCTATCTTGATGACAAAAATGAAGCCTCATGATATTTTAGTATATAAGTATTTCAACAGGCCTCATTTTTATAGTCCCCTAGGTATAAATGAAGAGCACTCTTAGCAACTAGGAATAGAAATGTTTAGAAAACTATTCAAGAGTTCAACCTCAGTAGCTGATTTCTCTCAAATGAAATTTGCTAAAAGAGATCAAATATTCATTTATTACAATCAATTTTCTCTGTTTTTAATGTGATTTATCGACGCTATTATAACTGGTATTATTATAATAAATAATTTATGTCAATACGTACTCTTTTGTTTATTATTAACCACACATTATTTAGTTTTTTTTAAGCACATATTAAAAAAAAATTAGGAGTCTCTTCCCGATCCCTGAATAACTTATCAAAAAAGGTATTTTTAATAATAGACCCAAATTATTTTATAGATTTTAGTCAAAATATGCTGCTTTAAAGGAAAATATATTTCCTTAAATTTTGAATCCGAATTAAATGGCGGGCGACCATAATTCTCACGGCTAATAAGATTTATAATGCTCTTTGTAGAGTATAAGAATAATTTTTAATTGTAATTATTGTTACAATTTACTCTACATTTGTGCATTATATATTATTTCTATATACATTATATATATTTCTCTGAATTTAGAGTCACTATAAGCATTTCTGAAGTTCTAAGTTTTTTCATCTCTGCCTTCTCTCATTTAACCTTCCATAAGCACATCCTTTCAGTTCGGAAGTGTTAAGGTACTTGTTTTCACCAACTTATATCTGAAATTATTGTTTCAATCCTACTGTTTTTCGGTCCAGTTGTTTTGTATTTAGTTCAAGATATATATATAAAATCTGTTTTAGCCGTTATATCAATTTCTGTAAATAATTTCTAGGTTCAAAATGGTGCAGCGTCTCGTGTACAGAAGACGGTTATCCTACAATACCAAGAGCAATAGGAGGAGAATGTATGTTCGCTTTTTACAACCATAAAACTATTTGTTCTTGTAAAGTAACTAATTAGTTAGTATTGTTAACTAATTAAATTGTAACTTCTCTTGTTTCCTACTTTATATTTTGCACATTCTATTTTCATGCTTAATCTCTGTTTTCCTGCTTTTTGAAGCTATAATTCTTTCTTTTTTTTTAAAAAAATTTTATCATTATTTTTGTAACCATATTACTTTGTGCGAATTTTAATGGTTCCTCTGATTTGTCTCTTGGTGATTTCAGAGTCCGAACTCCTGGTGGACGGCTTGTTTACCAGTACTTAAAGAAGCCCAAAAGGATACCCAGATGTGGACAGTGCAAGGACAAGTTGAGGGGTATTATTCCTGCAAGACCTATGGAGCGAGCTAGGATATGCAGGAGGAAACAGACAGTCAAGAGGGCATATGGCGGAGTCCTTTGTCACAAGTGTGTCAAAGAAAGGTAATTTACACTTTTCTCAGCAATATGATCAATTTTTATTTAATAGCCATTTGGTATAACAATATTTACTCGTATAAGTTAACTCACTTGCTAATCACCTAATGAAAAGTATCCACTACATCTAAGTTTTAATTATGATCATATAAAGTTTTGTGCAATCATGTTCTTAGCAATAGAGTTTAACACAATTCTCTATTTAAAATATCGTTTCTTCACAAACTGTTTTCTTTATGTGGCTTTTCTTTGATAGATCTTGTGTTCTATTTGTATTTTGACCTGCTAGATAGTTTTGTCTGTTGATTTCACTTTTCTAAATAAATTTTAACTTTATAATGTTAAATAGTTGTGTCTATATATAATATATGACACCCATTTTTATATTTGAGTAGACTATTAGGGATTATGGATTTAATACTCTCGATAGTGACCACAAACCCAAAGTTCACTCATGTATTTGTTGACCTTCAGCTTATACACATGTGTGAAATTATGCTTTTGTATATTTAGTAAGAAGAAAAAAAATGCATTTGAAGTTCAACATTTCTTGAATGTTGTATAATTCATTTTGTTTTGAACTACGAATAGGTGTATTTTCTCTACTTAGTTATATTGCCATACAACAAATATCTTTTTAGATCTTCCAGGCTTTTAATGTGTTAATTGAGACAGATTGTTGATAACTTGTGTTACTGAAATGCAAAAAGCCGGGGGGTTTAGCTATATTTCCTTTTGTTTCTTACTACATATTAGCATTTTCATTTGCATAAGTAGTCTGATCAGATAATCCCAATATAAAACAAAGAGACTGTCTTTGTTTTCTATTGGGATTATCTTATTGTATTATTTCAGTTCTCAATATTTATTGTTTTAATCAGTTTAACTATTCAGTGGTTGTGAATTCTAGGAGGGGGATTTCTTCATAGAGGATTATGGGGAGTAAAAAGGCTTATATGCAGTAAGACAAAGCACACTTGCTCCACAGTAATAACATTAACTAATTCAAACCTTGATAAGACTTTTACTTTCAATTTAGAACTTCCACTTTGGATTTCTCTTGAGTCTGGTGATTATGCGCACAAATAAACAATTCTATTGCTTTTAATCGATTATATTCCTTTTTGCAAAGAGTCCAGATTTTAATACAAAAGCACTACACTTCAAATAAATGACGGCAGATGTTTTTTTGGCTCATACTTGTCAGGTAAAATACATCGTTTAACTGTTTTTCTTTAGTAAAAAAGAGTAATCAAGAGGTTCTTCACACACCCATGACAGAGTTATCAACATTTCCTTCATATATTTGTGAATCATAGTAAATGAGTGACATAAACATCAGTTTGATTTTTAAGTTGGTTGTATATCTACCTATCTGTTTATGAACTGTCTGCACTCTAGAGATTTTGATATTAAAACCAAACTTCATATTTAAATTTGTAACCAAAAAAGAAAGGTCTAGTATGTTTTTAGCCAGAATCGGTTCATGTGGGAGGGGGGGTTTGCTATAGAGGATAAAGTAAGAAATTTGAAATATCTCCCTTATTATGAGTTTGACTGAAAAATGTTACACAACACATCTTGTAAATTCAATTTACTACAACTTTTGTTCTATGTAATTTTGTATACAACTAATGATATACTGGCGATTTTGTGTTTTCTGAATTTTTTCTTTAAGAAAATTAGTTATTGAGATTGCTCATATGACTAAATTATACAAAAAAATGGCTAGCTTTAAAATGTTGAAATTATGTATTTTGGATTGCTGTAACATCTAGTTGTGCACCTACGCTTTTTATTTAAATCGACGATAAGTTATTGGTTAGAATATTCTGATGATTTAATTTTTAAAATAACTGATTAAAATAATTTAAATAAAACAATGAATTTGCACATGTCACAGGAGTAGAAGTTGTAGAGAGTCAAATACTTTCGGCTATAGCTTAATTTGGGTTACATTTGAGTGGGAAAGGGCTAACTTATGCTTAATAATGGTGGATACTCTCAATGATTATTATTTATATTGTCCTCATTGTTTTAAATAATGAAGAGCAATTAAGTAGAAGTGATTTTCAGATTTACATTTTGCAAAACCCAAGAAAAGTATAGCTATGAATGCAACACACACACACAAGCACTGAGATTTAGAGTCATATTTCTTATATGCACATTTATTACATAACAAAAGTTTAAACTACAGCTAAACATTTAATGGTATGTAATATTAAAACAAATAGACTCATTAAACTTCACATGATAATAGCTTGACAACAACAATAGCAACATTTAATGCTTATCCTTTTAGTGATGCAGTGTTGTCTTCAGAAATGTAGATTAGTTTAAATTCTTTTATTCAAATAGTTTTAAAGGGGGTTGAAAGTGATAGGTAAATGTATCCAGTTATGTCTACTATTTGTTAACATTGCTCCGATAATAAATTAAACATTACAGAGCATGTGTAAGTTCAACTTTGAGTACAAAGTTTTTTCTGCATACATTTAATAGAGCATTTTTAATAATGGTTATTAAATACATAGATTAGGTACCTTAGCTACATCATGTTTATATTTTGTAATTTTGTGTTTCTCTTTTCCTGGTATTTTGGTATCGCTTATTAACTACAGTGTACTGGAGTTTCTATATGTGTCAATACTTATTGGGGCATTCCTCATTGATATGGTTCACTAAATCTGGCCGGGTGATGCTTAGGACTAGCTATCTGAGCACTTACCTGCTTGTGCACATTTAATCCATTTCTTTCACTTTCCGAGGGTAGTTCCCAGAATTCGCTGTCATATTCAATGATTCCCCTTTACAGTTTTCTATAAAAGAGAAGGACTTCGCTTATTATCCATGTATTCTTTGAGTCCTAAAACCTGTCCTCAAAGGTCCCTGCTAATTCTGAGATATTCCTGTCTATTAATAAAAAAAAAGGACATATGGGGACAGCATTTGCTACTTTGATTTCTATTAAAAGTTTGCAACAATAATAAAAAATAGGAGGGGGGGGGGAGTTGCAGTGCTGTATGTAGAACAAATCTAGCATACTCTAATGCAGTAGAAGTCAACATACAGAGAATGTATATACTACTTATGTACATAGAGTTGGCAGTGTTGACTTATGTTTTGTGTAGCCTCCATTTATTAATTAATGCAGAAGATTTTTACTTTACATTATCCTCTTGATGATGTACATTTATGAAGTAAACCAAATTGTTGCTTTACTTTGTAGAATTTGAAATTATTGAGATATGGATTCTGTGAAGGATCCATCTTAATCATCTTTAAGAATTATATAAAAGCCATGCTGTTTTTAGAATTCTTGTGCTTCTGAACATTCTCTGAGCATCATGTACAAATCTTCAAATTTTATAATTTTATTGATAGAAATAGTTTATATGAAATTGTCGTCTCATCATCAGGAACACCAGTAACAATGTATGTGCATGATAATGTAGGGCGTTTTGAATTCTGATTCAGATAGAGACTAACCAAAAACAATATGGAGGGACTCAGATGAATATAGAAGAAAGTAAAAACTGGCAAGCCCCAAAGAAGTTGGCCTAAATACCAATAAAACACATAAATTTATGCTTCTTGAAGGAAGTCAGCAGAAAGGTTCCCCATAAACTAAGATATATAAGCAACTCAGATGTGTAATTTCAGTATTCTTATTATGAACCATTTTCTAATATGCCAAAATTATTAAAACTATAAATACTTTTTTGAGGGTGATTAATTATATTTTCCTTATAAATGTTATAATGCGTGAATGTATTTTTTCTAGTAAATTGGGATGATTCTTGATTGTAGTTGTTAAAATCCTTACAATCAAGCCCATGTATATTATATTCTCTTTTAAATTTACAATATATTTAAATTAATTAGAACTGCTTTTAGCAGATTTCCCTTAAGGGAAATTAGCTATTGAGGTAGTACTCACGTCAAATGTCCATCGATCCTACCTAGGAGATGATGAGTGTGTGTGTGCGTGCGTGTGTGTGTGTGCGCTGTGCGTATATATACATATACATACAATGGTTGAAATCGGACAAGGAGGAGGGAAGGGGGGTTTAGAGGGGGAGAATTTCGTTTTAACATTAAGGATGTGTGTTTGTATAAAATTTAATCCTTAAAAATGCTTAGGGTATAGACTCATTCATTATTTGGTTTAATTTTAAATGTGGTTTTGACACTGTTTCAGGATTGTTCGAGCCTTCCTCATTGAAGAACAAAAAATTGTCCAGAAAGTACTCAAATCACAGCAGCCATCATCAAAACCGAAGAAGGCTGCAACGTAATTTTGTGTTCTGAATTTTATAAAAATACATATATTAAAAAAAAAATTGATGATTATTATTATTATTATTTTGACCTTATCACTTCAATTTGTACCAATCATTGGAGGGCTCATTAATAATGTTTAGTCTTGTTGCAGTAAAGCTGTGTACTGATCAAATTTCCTATTGCATATTACTTCTATAAATATTTCAATATTTTGAAGGAAATTCAGATATAAATAATATATTTTTAATTTATATAAATAAAAATAAATGTTTAAATTTTACGCTATATTAATATTCTCCAAAACGAGCAGGAGTTGTGGGGGTTATAAGGTAGGCTTGAAATTAAAATTAGCGATATATCGTTTTGTATTAGCAGATTTCCCTTCAGGGAAATCAGCTATTGAGGTTGTACTCATGACGGAATTTTCGACATTTTTCTTCAAATGTCCATCGATCCTACTTAGTAGATGACGAAAATGAGGTCCGTTCAAAACTGTATATATATATATATATATATATATATATATATATATTTGTCTGTTACCGCTCTAGCGGTCGTAATTTTTGTTTGATCGTTACGAAACTCGAAATTTAGTCGTTTTATGTAAAAATAAAGATCAAGTTCGTTAACGGCTGAAATCGGACCAGTGGAAGGGGGGGTTTAGAGGGGAGGATTTTCGAAAATTCGAAATATCTCCGTTACTATACGTCGGATCGAAAAATTGTATAGAATCAATCTTATTGCAAATTACATTTACTATAAATATTGTTCTATACATATTTTCCGGGTAATGAGTATTAACCGAGATATTTGTATTTTTTGTAATGAGTTCCGCTTTCAGTAAACCCCTACTCCTACTAGGGACATATTAATAATAAGCTGATATCTCATGAACCACCTCATTATTAGGTTAAATACAAAATATTGTTTTCAACAAAGCTTTATTTTACGAGGTACAAACAAATACGTTCTGTTGAACCCCCCCCCCCCTTTTTTTTCTTGGACTACAAAAATCTGAGTGATTGAGATAGAAATTATTTTGATTCATTTCAAATTACTCCACTAACTATAATAAATAGTTTCCAATAAAATTAATATTTTATATTCAGATATATTTCTTTAATTGTTTGTTTTTCCGGCCTTTCTATCGATACTGCATTACAAGGTTGGCTAACCTGTTTGTTTACAATCCAGCCGTATTACGTTGTAGGTTACGTTCTATTATTAATTACAGTACTAGATATAATAAATAGTTATATGAATAAAATTTATTACTTATATTCAAATATATTTCCGTAAATGCTTTTATTTCTGGTAAAAGCTGGCTAACCTGATTGTTTAGAACTCAAGCTGTTTGCTATCAGGAAGGTTCTTACCATTTGACTTGCCCTTTATTTGTTTACTTAATATTCACAGCAGTATTAAGTCTTACAAATAATGGATATTCTGTGGTACTATTTAGTGTTGGTGTAATAAGTGTTCCGAGCGCTGCTATCATTAACGGTAAGTCCATCTTTTGTGTTCTTGTTGTTTTCTGAGATTGAATTGTTTTTAATTTAATCTCGGAGCCTAACGGACGGGAGTTACTTTCCCGCCAAAAGCTAGTTCGGTCGTTTCTTTGACTGGCTCGGCTCTCGTGAAATTTCTCTATTGTAAAACTTCATGTGGGAAATCTGCTTAGTTTACGCAGCCCCTGCGTGACGGACTTTTGCTTTTTCAGCAGATATGCACATAACAGAAGTTGTTCATTTTGTTATTTAGAGTTACTATTGGTATATACTCCTTTTTGATATTGAAATGATTGTTTAAAGTATTACTTAGGTTGCAAGGAGGACAATAATCTCTTCCCCTCACCTAGCTTTTTGAATATAAATGAAATTATTTTTAGGGTACCACTATTATTTAATTCTATCAGGTAGATAAATTATTAAAATAATATTTTGAATCAATAATTTAAGGAAAACAATGTTTATAAACTCTCATGCGGGAGAGGAAGTTGATGACTGGAGCCAAAAACAGTTAATTGAGTTTACTTATTTCCTCTAAAATGCTGGTATTACTGGAAGTGATTGCCATTGAGATTTACAATTATGAATATAATCTTATGTACAAAACTATGCTTAAACTATACGTGCTCGGATTGGTTTTTGACAGGAAATATGTGCATTATAGATGATATTTAATTGTAATAAATGCTACACACGATTATGGTTTGAAGTATTCAAAAGCGTTGAGTCAAGAAGTGGAGAGGAATAGATTAGGAACTTGTTTTCATTATTCCTCAAAACTAAAATTTCAATTCTATTAGTCTCCAAAAGTTGCCCTTTAGGATTGGCTTTTTCGGTATATGTCGTGGAGGGAAGTGCAATTGTACACTTTGAAGGCTTGCTATAAAAATACCATTATTAGTCAGTCGACATTAATTTCCCGGGTAACGCCGGGAACCTTAGCTAGTATATATATATATATATATTGTCATCTCTCTAGCAGTCACAATTTATGTTTTATTATTTGATGTTTACTTTTTCTAATGCAGTTTTTTATGCTCATTACAAATCTTAAAACTGTTTTGCTCTATCACGCCAGGTTTTTTTTTAATGCAACGCTGATATTTCCTAACAAAGCCGTACGGGCTTTCTGTTCTAATGGCACTAGGAAGGTGGGAGTGGTTTTAAGCATGATCTTTTATATGGCATGTAACACATTGAGTTATAATACATTTTTTTCCCCAAACCTAAAAATCAAAATTTTGATTTTGATTATTTTGAAAAGTGCGTCTCCAAAATGCAGGAACTCTGTTATACCTGTGTATTTTATACGTGTATTATGTTGTAAACTAGATGCTGCTATGCAGTTTATGTTAATTAGTACTCTATTCAACAATATCTGCTCTACTCTGTAACTTGTCTGCGAGTTGTTTGCCTTCAATACAATGTTAAACATAAATAAATGGTTAATGTCCGAAGTCTCAAAAACGGTGGGTGATAGAGACAAACGGTTTGCATATTTTTAACGAGCATTTCTGAATTGTCTTAAAACAAGTGTTGGATACCAAGATATCTGCCGAAAGTTTTTTTTGTTTACCAGTGTTATCAAACTCGATGTATAAGCATTACATGGAAAATTAAAGATCAAGTTCGTTAATGGTCGAAATCGGGCTGGGGGGATGTAGGGTTTACAGGGGGAATTTTGAAAATTTGAAATATCTGTTATACATCTATATTATATATATTTATATATAAAATTGTAACCTCTGTCTGTACATTGATTTTTTTCGCAAAATTTCACGATAACTTTTCGTTTCACATGTCATAGACACCATAACTGCATTTTGTTTCTTTCGTGTCTGTTTGTTTCTTTGTTACCTTTTCACGCATAAATGGCTGTGCCGAATTTTATGAAACTTGGGATGTATATTACTACTAGCCCAACTTAGACTTTAGGCTATATTAATATTCTCTGAGACGAACAGGAGTGGGGGTCATAAGGGAGACCTGAAATTAAAAATAGTGATATTACATTTCCTATTGGTTTTTCGGCAAATATGCACATAACAAAAGTTATTTATTTTATTATTTAGAGTAACTTTTCTTATATATACTTTCGTCGTATTCCGAACTTTAAATGCGTTATACGCTAAAAACTATAGCGGGAGTAGAAAATTTTATTTGGCACAAAAGACTCAATCGAACTAAATGAAACTCGGTACGTGTGTTAGCACTAACGCCTTCATTATAACAAGCCATACCAACATTTCTAGGGACGGGCAGGAGTGGGGGTTGTAAGGGAGGCCTGAAATTAAAAATAGCGATATTTTGTTTACTATTGGTTTTTCGGAAAATGTGCATATAACAAAAGTTGTTTACTGTGTTATTTAGAGTAACTTTTGTTATATTCAGTTTTGTTTTATAGCAAAGTATAAACGAAATATACACACAAAAAACTAAAGCGGGAGCCAACTATTATATTGGGCACTAACAGTTGAACCGAATTAAACAAAACTTGGTATGTGAATTAGCATTAATTTTTACAAGATTATAAACTATATTAATATTTTTAGGTTCAAACAGGAGTAGGGGATATAAGGGAGGCCATAAATTAAAAATAGCGATATTTCGTTTCGTATTGATTTTTGGTAAATATGCACATAACAAAAGTTGTTTAGTTTGTTATTTAGAGTAACTTTTGTCGTATACATAAGTATAAATGAGTTATACGCTGAAAACTATAGCGGAAGTGAACAATTTTATTTGGCACAAAAGACTCAACCGAACTAAATAAAACTCGGTATGTGTATTAGCACTAACAGCTTCATTATAATAAGCCATACCTACATTTCTCGGGACGGGCAGGAGTGGGGGTTGTAAGGGAGTCCTGAATTTAAAAATAATGGTATTTCGTTTTCTATTCGTTTTTCTGCAAATATGCACATGACAAAAGTAGTTTGTTTTTTTATTTGAAGCAACTTTTGTTATATTCACTTTTGTCTTATAACAAAGTATAAACGAGATATACACTAAAACTTTAGCGGGAGCCAACAATTTTATTGGGCACTAACGATTGAATCGAACTTAACAAAACTCAGTATGTCAATTAGCATTAATTCTTCCATGATTATAAGCTATATTAAAATGTATAGGTTCAAACGGGAGTGGGGCTTATAAGGGTAGCCTGAAATAAAAATTTGCGATATTTCATTTTCTATTTGTTTTTCGGTTATGATGTATCTAAAACAGCTGTCACCATTAAGCTTTGGACAGCATCGAGGGAAAGGAACTTTAATTGATCCATGGTTTGGATGGATTGGTTCTACGACTATGAATTATACTGTTCTTTAAGTTATAAAAAAAACCTACATGCACAGGAGACGGGAAATATAATAATATTAGAAGAGTGAAGTCTTAAATAACAAATAATTTCATTATTAACAAATCCACAGCAACGACGGGTATAAACCCTAAAAACTGTGACTCGGAAATGTCAAAATATTGTGGAAAGTAAAGCCTTGGCAAAAAAATACCATCTTTATTCAGCCTAAAATGAATTCCTGGGCGAAGCCGGGTACCTTAGCTTGTCAGATTGAAAAATCGTATAAAACAAATTTTATTTTAAATTGAATTTCCTATAAATGTTGCTATATACATATTTTCTCTAATATTAACCAAGATATTTGAATTTTTTAGTTTTCTCCCTTTAATAAACCCCCACTCCAACTCATGACGTATTAAATATAAGCTGTTATATCATGAACCACTTTATTCTATCTTATATACTAAATATTGTTTTCAAGAGTCCTTTATTATGCGAAATACATGCAAATTTGTTTTGTGTTGACACCATTAATTACAATTTTACGTTCTAACTTGAAAATGTTTATTTGACCTTTATCATACTCAATATTTTATTGTGTCAGTCATCATTAAATATCATATTTGTTATGGGCTGGATTCGGAGCTGGAACAGTGGGGTTTTAGAGAGGAGGGGAATTCCAAAATTCAAAATATCTTGGTGTAATGAGTCTGATTGCAAAATGTTATAGAACAACTCTTGTTAAACTATTGTTCTATACATTTTTTTGCAACTCAAATATTAAGGGAGTTATTCATACGGAACCCACTAAAATAAGGCGATTTTTGGAAAAACAAAATACAGCCTTATATACTTGGAATAAACAAAAACCATCATACACAACCCTCTTTGGGACTTGTCTGGCTACCACCCTGCAAAATTATACTAAAAAAAAAATCAGTTTGCGATTTTAAATAATACATTTATATAACCGATATTGTTGGAATTTTAATTTTCTACAACGCTTTCTCGGACTCATATATTAGAGTTATTTGTATTTTTTTTTTTTTGTTTCACCCTTTTGTAAACCCCTACTTCAACTCATCTGATTTTCTCTTTTAAGTACCTCAGTCACTAAACAACTGAAGTACAACTGACATTTTAATTTCCTTTTAGATAGGATTCCTACTGCAGGAGAAATAGAGAATAGATAGTAAGATGAGATCATCAATGTATCATATTCTAGTGCTTGGGAAATTTTCTTCGTGTACTCTGCATCGGCGCGATTGACATTTTGTATTACCTCCTTTTTTATAAAAAAAAACAAATTTTTTGCCTATATACAAACCATCTCTGGCTCGTTTGTCGACACTATTTTGTGTACTGACAGCTTTTTAGCAGATTTCCCTTAAGGGGAAACAGCTATTGAGGTCGTACTCATGACACGGTTTTCAAAAAATGTCTTCAGTTGTCCATCGATCCTACCCAGGAGATGATGAAAATGAGGTCCGTTCAAAATTATATATATATATATATATATATATATGTGTGTGTGTGTGTGTGTGTGTGTTTTCAGCCTTCAGCAAACCCCCCACTTGTACTCATGTTACATAAACAATACTCTGTTATGTAAAAACCACATTATTCGAAGCTTTAATACCAGATATTGTTTTCAAGAGATCTTTATTATATGTGATTCATGCAAATATGTTCTGGTGACTCCCCGTCCCCCCATGTCTTAAGTTCTGGGACTACTAGAATTTGATTGAGTGAGATAAAAGTTATTCTGATTCATTATAAATTACAGTGCTAGATATAGTAAATAGTTTTCAATAAAATTATAGTTATATTCTGGTATATTTCAGTAATTGTTTTTTTCCCAGAAAAGGTTGGCAGATCTGTTTGTTTACATTTCAAAGGCTTCCCGTCGTCGGGAGGTTTCTTATTATCATTTGTATTTATTCGCTTAATATTGACGGTGCTTTTATGTTACCAGTATGTATTATCTATTGTTAAACTTCACGAGAGAAATCTGCTTGTTTTACGCAGCCCCTGTATGACGGACTTTATCCCTTTCCCTTTGTTCCTGTTTAATGTATTTCCTCCAAATAGCCCATGAACGTTGAAAAGCATGCATCATTGAAGTTGTTTTTCTGAAACAGGTATGCTCTATTGGATGACAAAAAGAAAACATTTAAATAAAAGTGCTATTTATTTGCTAGTGCTATATATTTGATTTACATTATGTGCATTTTAATTGCTATTTTAATAATGAGTTCTTTGAAAATAGCTGTTTGTATACATTGACTAGTGGAAAAAATATTTATTTACATTCTATATTTATACAAAAATAATCTTATATTCACAATTATTTATATAACAAATTTATATACAAAATATTTTCTAAACTCTGCTCCAAAATATTTTTACAATTCTAAATTAGAGCAGTTGTTTAGCTTGAAAAGATTATGAGATTTATCACATTTTTTATGACGAGTTCTTGTTTGGTATCTATCTCTGATTGTAAATCTATTAGTTACTTCCCACCTGCAAAATACACACTTTTATTAATAATAACCAAGAAACTAGTTGAAATCATATAGATGGTATTAAATAATGATTACTTACCCCTGACAGAAAAAAAGAAAGAAAAAAAAATTGAGCTATATTTTAATAGGGGAAAACTTGTGTTTTCCTTTACATCATTGTGTAATGTCATTTTCATATTGTAATTATGATTGTGACAAGTATTGATAGCAAAGGGCTAACTCCTGGAAAAAAAAAAAATCAGGATTAATGAGCAAAAATGTGATGGAATAACGTTGAAAAGAGAATATCTTTTAGAAGACCTTACTCCCTATTATATCCCTGAATGCTTTATTGGTGTCGTTGCTCTTGTTAAGCCTCAATGGCATGTTTACGAAGTCATAGCTAGCATTGAACCCAGTGCTGTCTAGCCGGTCATTAGATTTAAAGGTTATCCTGAAAAATTTTCCTTCAGACTCTATTTGAAAAGGCTCCAATTGTCCACAATGCCTAGAATTCCTGTTTTCACGACTCATGAAGTTAGAAAATTCAATGTAATCACTTGCAGAATTACTTTTACACCTAAAAATTAATTCATTGTATTAATCTCAAAAATGAAATAGACATATATTGTTAATTCATTGTCGAACAAATGTCCTAAAAATAGATAACTTATTTGTTTTGTATTTTTAATTATGGGTTTTATTGCAGTTTGACAACTTCAGAGTTATGACTTATAATAGAAATATTTAATAGTAAAGGAAAGGTATTGTTGGAGCCCCCTTAAGCAGATTTTCCTAAAGGGAAATCAGCTATTCATGAGGATGAGCTTACGTTATCATGATGTGGAATTAGACAATTTTTTTCAATTGCCAACTTATAGGTGATGAAAAAGAAGTTCATTCAATACACACACTCACTATAACTCTGTAAAGCTGTCATACAGCTGTGGAACATGTATAAATGAATAATAAATAAGTGAAAGGTATTTTGTTTTCCACCTCGTGACCTACTGCCATTGTACCTTCAATGGAGAACTAGAGTGTGCATATGTAGTAGTGTTTGGGAACAAACCCGGCTCGGTAAGGCACTTTAAACTACTTGTAACCATGTATAGGGGGGGGGGGCATAGTAATGGAAACACACACAGCACTCTGAATATGGTTTTCAATCAACCTGCTTTTTTGAAATATACTCAACATCAGATTAATCAAGAGAATAACTTAGCTTATGTTTTACTATGTTAATTTGAATGCTCTGAGAAGCTGCTGGAACTAGGAAACTGTCAGGGTTTTTCGAGAGAAGTTTATTTAATGTAAAACTAACTTCTCTCATATGGAAATCTATCTTCCTGGAATGTATTTCATAAAATTTCATTTTCTCCTAAGCACCTAGTTGTAGGAACAATGATTTTGCAAATTTATTTCCCTACAAATGTTAAGTATATTAATGGGCTAATATTAACAGAGATATTTTCAGTTTTTAATATTCAGTCTTCAGTAAGCCCCCACTTCTACTTATCTGTTTTCAAAAAAATTTAACCGTGTGCCACCTGTTTTTTTTACATAACCGGTGAGCTAAGAGCTAGATATAAATTTGAAAGTTGAAGTGTTCCTGAACAGATTTGTTAAAACCAATGGTTCTCTTTTAATCTCCGGTGTTTAACTGAGTGCCACTGTAAATTTCAAGCCCTTTCTTTGTGTGCCAGGGTGGGGAGAGTTATACCTGCTCCGTAGCATCTACGGACCCAGGACACAGAGTGAAACTCACGCTTCCGTATACGATACGGAGGTGGCAGTGAAAGTGTTAACTATAAGCTGATATATCATGAAATGTTCTATTCAAAGCTGAAATATAACTATGTTAGATATGCTCAAATTTTACTTTAAGATTTTACTTTGTATACTACTTAATTTTTTTTTTTTTGCCAATACCATACTTGATATTTAATATTACATGCAAAAATAATTATTCTATTAATGACTGAAATCTGACCATGGTAAAAGGAGGGGGTTTGGGAGGAGGAGGACTAAAAACTAGGACTATCTCACTTGTTATGGGTAGGGCCAAAAATTGTATATATAAACAATCTTATTACATATTTAATTACCGATATTGTTCTATGCATTTTTTCAGATCTCGAACATTAATGGTACACATGACTATGTATTTACGTTTTTTTAATATTCAGCCTCAGTAAACCACCATCCTATTCATCTGATTTTCACTTTGAGATATTGAGTCACTAAACATCTTATATCCAGCGATTCCTATTTACATAGGCTTCTTAATACAGTAAAAATAAAAAATAGATGTCGAGTTGAGACCAGCCCAACATGTGCTAGCTCTTGGGGAATCAACTTATACTAGATCCTCCATGATAGATTTTATTTACTTGGATAAAACACTTTGGTTGAAGGTATTTGAAAAGATTATTGAAAACCCTTTGAACAATATTAAAAGTTTATTAATTATTTCCACTGAGAGAAATGAGCTAATTAATCTTTTAGGTCTATTTTACCCCTGATGTTTGAGAAGAGGAGGTAGTACTAGACTCTCTAACTCTCTGCTTGATTTTACTTCCCAATTTAGATAAACATTCTGAAAGTATTCTTCAAGTGGAAAAACTATTTTCTGTTCCTTTATATTGGATCTTTTAATGGATAATTATGGGAGCAGTATGGATAGATGATGAGTTAAGTTCATCAGATGGGTATTCTGCTTATTTATGTAGTCCTTGCAAGATGACTTTTTTTTAAAGCTTTTTGAAGTCACAAATTTTTTAATTGTTATTAAATCTATATTTAAATGTTTGGAGTAACTCTAATGAATAAGTTATGAATTTGGAACACGAGAATTGGGTGGTTTAAACATCAATATGAATATCAAAAAATGCTGTTTTACTAGCAAAATCACTTCTGGAGGAGGTAGGGGTTTAGTAAGAGATGGACAAAAGAATTAGTGAATTTCTTCTTACTCGTTGGAGATATAGTATCGTAGTAAATATTGTATGGAACATTTTATGTTTATCATAATAAGGCTTAAAATTATGTAATTTAGCATTTTTCAAACTAAGAAATAGGAACAGAGATAGTTCAGATTTTGTTTTTTGACTTGTAACCCCTTAGGACAGTTTCGTATCAGCAATCTCCATGTTTTATAAATATTCTTCAAAATACTGTTTCTTTCACATAAATTTTTAATTTTTGGTTTTACTTTGTTATGAACAATTCTGAAATATCAAACGTGGTGAAGATAGTTTTAGATTCCTTAGTATGCATTTTTTTAAAGTCCACTTCATGCTTCTGGAGCTACTTGAGATGGTTATCTACAGAATACCTCATTTAATCACTCTTTGTGGAATAAAGTACTTTTTAACTGACCATGGCATACAACCCGGGGTCAAACCAACACCACTCACCTTGTAAATATTTGAGTTAATTCACAACAAAGAGTAAAGGAGTTATTGATAATTGTTTTAACACTATTTTAATTAAACTGAATGGAATTAGTTTTTCCCCTATAAAAATTAAATTTTACTGTTAATTGGCATGTGATATTTTTCAGGGGGACATGCTAGTAGAATATAAACAGTAAATGCCAAGTTTATTTTAAACAAAGTTTTATAACTTATAAAATTTTTATAGAAAATTAATTATTAAATACTTACGGAAGAACTCCTTCAACATCAAAATGTAGAAAATTTATTCTCACTTTTTCAAAAGAATTTCCATGGAATAAATAATGACATTCTACATCCCTTGGGTAATTACCAGGGTAGTTAGGGCTATAAAAATATCCTTTCTTTGAATCTTCTGAGCTGAATCGAAATGCACAAGGGTACTGAGAAAGCTGCTTTCCAGCTTTAATACCAAAGTCTGAAAATAATGAAAAATATTTAATTTGCTACTTTTTCCTCTTATATAAGGAAGGGAGGGTAGGGTAGGCTTGTATTTAGAATGGTAAATTATTTTCAATGAACATTTTTGGTTTAAAAGAGGTGAAAATAAACAATAAAATTGTTATTTATTAATGCCCACTTTACACTATTATAAGAATTGGGATGTCTTATCAACAGTGTACCGCCCTTTTCCAGCAAGGGTGGTAACACTGAGGTCAAAGGATTTTATTTTGTGAGTTCTTCATTAAGTAAGTTCCTATTTCTCCACTCAGATATTGAACCCATGACTCTAGGTTTACCAAGTGTATTAAGACCAACACCTTATCTCACATGGCTAGCGTGAATCCCAAGAAATACAATCAATTAGTTTCATATATTTAAATTTAATGCAAAAATTAAATTAAAATTAGTCTCATGTATTTAATCAAGACAATTTAACATTTGAATTAAACTGCTCTTCACCTAGGACTATTGTATCATTTCTTTTCCAGTGACTTTTCTTTCTCTATTAATTTTTTTTTTTTTTTGGATTTATAGGGTGATCAACTAGAAGTTTTAGTTTGCTCAGTCATATATTTATTGGATTTTAATATTGTTCCTTAGAACTTGGAATGTAATGTGATAGATGGCTAATCAATAATTTTCATTCAAGTAAACAAAAATATCAGAATTTTTCAGAATAAAAAGTATTTTATTATTAATACTGTTTTTTTATTAATTTTACCAACTTTAGGTTTAAACCCTTGTAATAACAGATCAACTACTGTTGACTAATTCCACTAGAGATCATCAAGTACCAATCATCCCTGGACATAGTGCGACTAAAGACTATTTTTAAGCCCTTAATTAATTTCTTTATGCAATTCAGATTTGCAGATGACATTGCACTGGCGGTAAAGAGATGAATAGATTGCTGCAAATCCTAAAGGATGCCCTAGGTCTATTTAAACTAAAGATAAATTAACATAAAACAAAAGTTTAGGCAGTGGAGAAGAAAGAAAGCCAAGGAAATATAAATATTAGAATTGTAAATATTATACTTGAAAAAGTGAAGGAGTTTTGTTATCTAAGAAGCATCACCACTGAAGACAATGATAGTAGAGCTGAAGTCGATAGAAGAATAGCACTTGCTAAACAAGCCTTCCAATGCAAAATGAGTGTTTTAACTAATAGGCGTATAAGTAAAATGTTTGCCAATTCTTCTGTTTAGAGCATACTGCTTTACGGGAGTGAAAATCGGGCTCTTCACAAAAAGGATTATAATAAGTTGGAAGTAATAGAAATAGAAGGATTTAGTGCATTTGGATTTTGAGACTGGTTTTGCACGGACCCTTTTATTTAATACTTCTCAATACCAAGTTATATAGGTTCTAAATTGAGATTAGCAAATTCTTGGGGTTCCAGCACAAGAATGGAACACTAAATAAAAATTAGAAGAATAATCCACAGGGTTTAAAATGAGATTTCTCCTTTTCTTCTTGTACTTATAGAGTTTTTGAAGCAATTTAATAGGCACTGAAATAAATCAGTTGGGAATTTTGTCTGTCACAAAGAAAAAAAATTAACTTTTATAAAAACAAATGTTATGTATTTTGTTCCATTCAAATAATTTTTTTGGGGATGGGAAAATTAAAGAGAAAATATAAAAATAAATTTTTCCTTTGTATTTACTTTTAGAAATATTTTGGAAAATTGTTATTTGAGTTTTTTCAACGAGCTATTTTGACCAACTATTTGATATCTTCTAATTTGTTTGTAGAGTCAGTAACTGTCTATAGAAAACCTCTGTGTCTTCAAATTTCTCAACTTTTGCCCTACCCGTTTCATTAGCAGTATACCAACAATAGAGCAGTGCTTTTTGACATTGAACTATTTGTTTTCTATCACGAGATGGTCACATACTATACACTAAAAATACTTACTGGAATCCCAGTAGAAGGCGTATATTGGCCACAATATATTCAAGAGAAAAGTTAATAAAGATGTTTGAAACTGAAGAGGAGTTTTATTTACTGGCAATGCCAACAAATTAAGAAGATACTATTTGAACATGTTTTCAATGTGTAATCAAGATATAATTTCAACAAAAATTAGATAATAAAATCTGAATTCCAACACAATTTCATCACTTTTTTATTTATTAATATTGAATAATTCAATTTTTCTTAATTCCAGCTATTCAGGAATTAAATTATTAGTTTTTTTATGGAATTTCTAAAGATTAATAATTTTAAAGATTTGATTAATTTTACAAGGAAAATAATTTTGATCTCAATTAGTTCAAAATGATACTTCTATGACTTTATTTCACAAATTATAGTACGGAAAGTTACCTAGTGCCATTTGATCTGTGAACAGAAATTGATAAGGTCATTATTTGACCACCTTTATCATAATTGTGTCAAAACTGTATAAATGCTAAATTACCTATAATAACTTATTTTACTGTTTCAAAACTTCATCATATTCATTCATTTCTTTAAATTATTTGATTAAAAAAATAGAAATTATCTTGCCTCTAGTAAAAATATAATGTGCTTGAAAACCATCAGAGCCTGGGAAAATATTTTGAGCTTTAAATTCAAGAATGAGCCTTGGGCCATTAGACATGATAGACGTTGGTAAAACATCACCACAAAGAGTTTCAGTCCTTTCCATTTCTCCATCGATTAACATGTATATTGTCAAAGAATCTTTTCCTTCACACCTGCAAAATACAAAATTAAAACTAACTAAAGATTAAGATATTAAAATATTTAATACTTTATTAAACATTTGCGCTTAAATATCCTTTTGTGGTTTCTCCTACTGCACATAATATGTAGTTAAAAAAAAAAACATTCTCAGTGATGAACATTTTAAAATTGTGTTAATGTTTGAAAATAAACTTCTGTAACTGTTTCAGTAATTAGTATTGAAAATCTAACCTTATGAATTTACATTCTAGAAATACACAAAATAATATTACAAATAGAAGACAAATTAAAAAAACAGAATTAAAAGAACAGCAATATCTTAATGGCTTGTCAAGCTTCCGACAGGTTTCGATAAATACATTATAGCTTGGACCATTCTTGATTCAGTGTCCCAAGGGTTCTTCATTTCCTTGATGGTTCCCAGGTGAATGGGGGTATGCTCTCATTTCATGTTTACTCTACTTAGCTGCACACACCCAGGAGATTCGTTATCTAGGAGCCACCGGACCATAATTCTAGGATTAATGGTGAAACTCCTATGTCATCCCATCGGATGGTCAGACCAAGTTTAAATCAACCAGTTTGATGTTGACAAATCCTAACTTTGAAATGATCGAACCAGTGGATTGCCTTCTTGGAGCTGACATAAGTGGCAAATCTCTATTCGGCTTCGGGACCTAGGTGCAAGTCTTCCTGTAGTTGTGGAAATTAGATTTGGACCTATCCTCTTTGGTTGTGCCTCTACAATTTCCAAGTTTGATTCTCATCCTAATGCTGTTAATTCTCTTGTTTCTTTTATAGTCGAACAGGATCACCCACTGATGAACTCCTTAAATTAGTTCTGGGTTGGAGTGGAACCCCATTATGTACCCTATCTTCTCTTGACGATCTTACATATAAATCCTTTTTTAAAGAAAAGAGCTCTCCACCTCCCATCGGTGTGTTAACAAGTTAGAATTCCATTTAAGGAAAGTTTTAAGGATTTTCCAGGTGATTTCTATCACCTAGCTCTAAACCATTTTATCTTCCTGGAGCACAGGCCTTCCTTTCATATTCTATATGTTCTTTTCATGAAAGACTGCAGAGTATGCTCCCTTAAGCAAATAGTTCGCCGAAATACTTTCTTTCCTACCTAACTATTATTAAAACCCATGAAAACAACTTCAAAATTCATCTGGTTTATAAAGGCAGTGCCAAAACCATATTAGACCTTCACCGAATGATATCCCCCTTCAAGTCAAGCTGAAACTTGACTAATATCTCAGACATTTTATGTCTGGTTCGAATGTTTTCTATGTCTTTTTTGTATTCACCTGGAAATTATTTCAGTTTTGTGAAAAAGATTGTGGTCCATCCAGTAGACTAGGCTTATCAGTGTATCCTGTGGTGGCACCATTGAAGTGGCAGGATTGAAGTGGAAATCTGCTTACTTTTAGCAGTACCTGATCAAATAGTGCGAAGAATGCTTTTTTTGTTTCTTTCATTCCATTGCCTAACTTAGGTCCATTCCTCATAACCTTAAGAAAGCTAGCAATTCTAGTTCCTCTACACTAATTAGCTAGTACAAATGTACTTGTCTTTGAGTCTCAAATATTATATCAAATATATTTGCAAGATATTAATTTCTTGCCAAGGCAAGGATAACATAACTTATACCTACAGATAAGGGCTATATAAGTGCTTCGGTGCTTTTTGTTGCAATCTAAGGTTCTCTGTTTACTGGCTGGGAGAAATGTTGTGATACAAGTCTTTGCTGTAAGTCCTAACTTTCGATTCACACTCTAGAAGTATTGAATATAACAGCATTAATGGTGTTTTTAAAATAAATAAATCGCAAAAGAAATACCTCATTGGTTGATAACTGAGGTTTGATCTCCTGCCAGTACACTCATTAAATTCATATTTTGAATAAACAAAAAATATCTAAGTTTATATGTCATATATTTCTTTGGTAGGTAAGTATTATCTTTCATTTAAGGAAAAAGATATTTTATTTTTCTGAATCTTTTTGGTTAATTTCTTTGTTTTATTTTATAAAAGAAACAAAAAAAGCAATTTTCATTTTAATTAGAACATCGTTTTCATAGATCATAGATGAATTTCATTGAGCTAATAGTCAAGTAATTTTTTTTAATCACCATAACAATATTGACTTCCTGTTGCTTCTACAATGGAATAATATTCTTCAATATCTGATTAACATAAATTGTGGTCACACAATATATGATATACGTTATAGGGTTCAAATTCATATCTGTACATTCACAAGCACACACACTCAAACATTTTGGGTCTTGTAGCTCTTTTTTATTTCTGGAACACCCATTTTTTCGTATTTAACTTTAGATAATTAAAAAAAAAATAGTTTTTGAGAGTGGTGAATGTATTATTTTATTTATAGAATGAATAAGAGTTAATATTATTTTGTTTTCTTTCTGTCCATCATGTCTCATTAGGCAATTTAGATGCTACATTAAAAAAGAAGTAGAGGTCTTCGGTCTGTAATGCCACTAGAGTACAACTGGGAATGTATCGAATTGACCACTTCCACCAAAGCCATATTGCAATAACTTGACAATCATGGACTTGAGTTAAATATTTTATATTTATGAATAATGATTTTGTATACATTTGAAAGCATTAGTATAGTGAGCATAGATATTTTAATTTTATCATTTGTTAGGATTCAATCCATTTTGTTAGATTGGGGTTTAATTCTGATTTGATATTAACACTTTTATTTTTTTTACTTTTTTAATTTTGTAGATCCAGACAATTTATCCAGGACCCATCTTATAGTATCCCCATGATTACCATTTTTATGAAAAAATTGTAGTATGTATATCATAAGAAAATATACGATATTCTCACTTAATATGTGTTATCTATAGCTTGAGCACCTCAACTTAGTATGTGGGACTTTCCATTATCATGAACTTAGACAAAAAATAGACAGTGCCTAAACATGTTTGTGCTATGATTAAATCACCATGTGGGTCAGCCAAAATATTGGTTAATATACTTTTTACTAAAATTAAGCCATTGTTGAATACGTGAAATTTTATATAATTATACTCAATTTTATTTTGCAAATGTTAGAATATATATAAAGAAAAGACTTGGGGTAAGTGGTTGTATGCTGTAATTGTAACTACTTGGTCTGAGTTTGATTTCCGCAAGAGTTGTAATAAATATGGCCTTAGCTGTCTGGTTAATGTGTAGTGCTGACAGACTCTTTCAGTACCTACTCAGCAATATAAGGCTATTGCAGAGATCGAATAGAAAAGTAGTGAATGCAAAGGATGAAGCATACATGGTAGTGAGCAACATGATGGTATGGCAGGCCCTGGCCCTTCTTGGTCTGTCAAAGTCGAATAATTTACATATAATTCTCAGTATTAAAAGAAAACAATGTTTTTGAGACTGGTATGTGAAATTTAAATGAGGCATATGAATTTTGGCCTAGCTTACTCTCTATTTAGATGGTCATAACTGGAGAGATTGAAGTGCGTGAAGATAATTTGGACTCTTTCCTTGCCACTTCCAATCAGATGGTACCTGCAGTTACTCTGAGAAGGGTATGGAAGAGGGAAGTTTGGTGATGTTATAATACCTTCTTTATGAGAATCACTATTCAAGACAACATCACAACTTGTTCCTGAAATCACATAAAAACACATTCATGTATAATCCTAAACATGTGAAAGTAAGTAATTAAAATTGCCTAAAAAATAGAAAGAGCTCAATTTAAACAGTAATATATAAATTAAATAATATCTGCTTTTGTTTAAGTCATTTTTTAATTGGTATTGTATTAGCTATTGTTATGTCACGATATCTAAACATTGAGTAGTAAGTCAGATGATACTCATTTAGAACTGCTGAAGTATGAAAGTGGGCAAAGTGGGGAAACACCAGCTGAAAGGAAAGGAAGAAGCCACTTTACTGCTGATGTATAAAAACTGAAATTGATCAATAGGATTTCATTAAGAAGCACATTCGTCAAATTTAATACTCTACACAGATGTATATATTTAAATTAATCTATACAAAATTTATTTTAAAAGAAACAGCAAGTTGTAGTTTTGGGATTCTAGCCATTTTTCTCTGCCCCATTCAAAATTGCAGATTGTTTCTTGTCATGCCTTACGGTTTACTGACACTTTTCTTGAATTTTTTTATTGTACCTTTATATTAATACATGTAAATGCTTTAAACATAATCAGAATAATATTGAGCATCATATGTATGAGTGGAGGCTGAAGAGTAAATTTAAATTTGAAGCCCTATCCTAGATAATTACTTCTAGAATTGGATTACAAAAAAAAAATCAGATTAAATAAACTAGTGTCCTGCTAAATACAGTGTTTAATCTTCACTTGGTGTTATTCTAATCTACAGGCTATATTTGTACCAATATGCCTAATGAAATGAACCAGAATGCAACTAAAAGTTCTTCTTCTTTTCCCATTAACCTAAGGAGATGTGCACTTAATACTGAAAACTAATTTAATTTAATTTATGTTACACTTATTTTTCTATCAAATGGCTTTTTGGAGGTATTGAAAGGTGATGTCACCTCTCGTTGTTTATGGCATAGACATGTCAATTTTCTTTGATGATTTGCTTTTGAGATTATATTTTCATGTATTTAGCTTTACCTTTTGTTCTTGATAGACATCATGTATTAAAATAAATATAGAGCCCTTGATAGTTATTTCAGACATTGGCTCCCCACTTACAACTCAACCATTTTAATATTTTTGTAAGGATTGGTCTCGGGCTGTCTTCACCTTATCATCACTAGCCAAATGGAAAGGAAGAATCTGCTTTGAAACTTTTCAAAAATTCCCTGAGGAAAGCTTGGGTGGTGGCATTGACTTTCAGAATTTACTTATAGAGTTAAGAAACACACTGTTTTACAAGGCAAATACCACACCCCAGCTCAGCTCCTCATGGCTCATGGAAAATGACATGCCTATCCTAAACTGTTGAACCCAACACTTGAATGAGTAGTTTAATGATGGGATAGGAAGAAGGCTCAATGCAAGAAGCATTTGAGTTTGACTGAAAAACCAATGTACTGACTCCTATTTTCATCGATCAGAAGGCATGGATAAAGAGGAAACCGCAGAATGGGCAGGAACTGGGGAGTAATTATGTTGTGGATGCCAATGAGATTCATTCGTAAAATATATAAAATATCTGCGATCAAAAAAAAAAAATGGAGGAAAAAAAGAGATACTGGCAGGTGATGTTAACTTCCCTTGTTTATGATATAAACATATTTTAATCATATGTTTTTACAATTGTGCTTTTGAGGTTTTCATGTTTTCAGCTTTGTCAGTCTTTTGCACTTGTTATGCACCATGTTACTAAAAAGGTGTATGCAATTCTTAAGTATTGTCTTCCTGAATTTTTTTTCTTCTTTTTTTTTTTTTTTTTTTTGGTTGGCATAGTAGACCTTTGAGGTCTTTAGCCACCCCCGATTAAACTCGAGAGATTCGTGATCAGAGTTTTTATGTAGTGAGTGATTAACTTGACATACAACCCTCGTTAACCACGGAGGACCTGGAATGTGTTGTCTCCATTAGACTTACGGGCACCATAATATACCCGGGGGAGGGGAGGGGGTCAGTAATCAGTTCACCTTTTGTCAGCCTGCAAGCACTACAACACTAGCGCACTCTGATAGTGAACTTGTGAGTTTGTTTTCTTTTGGTGGGGATCATACCTGCACCTATATTTATCTTCAATTTACTGATGGTTGCGTTTGATATACCCTTGATTGAACTACATGGCTCCCACTCTTTATGGATATTACCCACTCAATAGAAGATGTTATTAATTTTAATTAACCCCAAATAAAAATAGTGGAGATGTGTCTTACGTTAGTACGATTACACAAAAGTTCACAAATATCTGTTTTATCTGAGTTCCCTTAACAACACAGAACTGAAAACAGTTGACAGTTTATTAAGTTAGTAATGAATTTAATACTTCATCACAAATACATTTTTTTTTTTATACAGCCATGTCAGGCTAAGCCGATGATACTTTATTTATAGAAGTTCAAATTAAAGCGAGATTGTATTTGTTTATGCCATGCATAAAGCTATCTGATTATGAATTTTTTGAGACTAATATAGTTAATTATAAACAAAATATTGATTAAGCCCATGATCATGAATAAGAGTAAAATGTGTAGCCCCTAAAAGAAAAAGAATGGAGCACTGCTGCAGGAAGAGCCATAAGAAAAGTAGAAGGAACTGTCAATGAGCAGCTCAGATGGCGGCAATGCTGCTGTCTTAGTGCACAGAAGCTGAGGATTCATAATTGGAAGAGCATGATTAAGAATCACAAGGAATGTTGAACAATATTGATGGCAGAGACGCATGTTCTTCAAGGAATCTAACTCCTATTACCAAAATTTTAATGAATCTGTGATCAGTTGAGGAATTATAATTTATATTTCTTTTTGACCTCATATAATTCAAAGAATTTTTTTCTATTTCCATAATTTTTCATTAAATTTATAACGTTTTTAGCACAACCAAGTTTATGATATTTAATTTAAAAGATAAACAATGATGGCTGCATGTGTTCTAGCAACTAAGGTATTATTCATTATGGGCTGGTACTTATTACTTCTTTCTGAACTTAATAGTGCTATACTATCATATATTATAATCTTTTGGATGAAAGAACTGTTATGAGGGCTAGATCTTCCTCCATCAGGTTTGTATTAATGAAATGAAAACAGTACTATAAATTCCACTTTTTTCTATTAAAAATACTATATGTTTATGAATATATATATATAAATAATTCCTCTGCCTTCAATAGAAACAGTCATATTATGAACTATTTTCTTAGGGATTCAAATGAACGGCAACATTCATTCATGAAATTTCAACTGCCAAACTAGGTTTAAGTAATCTATAAGGCTTACACTACAACTATTACTGACTAATCTAACTTTTAACTATAAAATTTCTATGTGATAGTTCCAAGCTTTCTCATCTAATGAGAAATAATTTTTTTAAAGATTTGCCTTAGAGAGAGCACATGCCTTTGCAGAGAATGGACCCAGTCTTAGAAGGCATATCATCTTCTGTAGTCCTTATAACTGCTTCTGCTGGAAATTTTAATACACATTTCTTTTGCTTCAATCATTGCAATTCAGATGAGTTAAAAAATATGCTGTAAAATTTCAGTTTACAGAAAATCCACATCCTAGGTCTAAGATACTTTTGAAAATTATTATTTACTTTGTGCAACTAAGGCTAATTGGGATCGTTAATATCTTGGTTACCACTGTTTCTAGCGAGGATGTTTATTTATTTTTATTTTATTTTTTTATCTGAGGCCCTGTGTGCCAGTGCCTTGGTCGATAGGAATAGGTCTATCAAACCTAGGGAGGCGATGACAGTTTTACTTTTCTTGATTGGGGCACTCTATTATAAGGGAGTGGGGTAGTGTTGATGGGTTGTAATAGAGCTTTCTTGGGGTTTCCTGGCAACGGGAGGTGCCGGAGGGTGTGGTTAGAGATTTCCCTATTCCTTCCCTAAATAAAATCCTTTTACCTTGATGGGAATCAAACCCACTACTCAAGGTAATTTGAGCTAGTGTCCAAGTGTACTAAGACAAAGGCTTTAACACATGGTCAACTTGCTCTTATTTATTAATGAGTTATATCAGAAATGTTTTCCATTCTGGCATTATTAACAATTTATGGAAAATAACATATTTTATTTGTAAGTAATAAACCATAAAGTATACATGTCGAAATGTGACCACAATTTCATTTTCTTTTCTTTTACGTTCACTTTATGCTACTATGCCTAATTGGGACGGGTTCTCTACAGGTTACCACCCTTTTCTGGCCAGGTTGGAACTAAGGAATTTATTTAATGAGTTCGTCACTAAATAAATTCCTATTGCGATAGCAGGGCAGGAATCGAACTGGCCACTCTAGATTTACCATACGAGTTCAAGACCAACACTCAAACTCACACGGCCAACCTGAGCCCCAATTTCATCTTTGTTGAAGGGTAAATGGCGGAAGGTCAATAGTTGAAAAACACATGAAATATCTTCTAAATTAATTTCCTCAATGTATTTTTGCATCCCCTATTATGCCTTTTCAGGAGTAGTACCCATATTATAAAAACAGGATTCAATCATACCACCAAATGAGAAAAAGGCCAAATCTTTTTATAATGAGTGTACTACTCCTGAAGAAGCATCATAGAGGATGTGAAATGTGTAGAGGAATATAAATCAGTGGAAGATATTTCATGTGTTTTTCATCTATTGACATTCTGCCATTTCACCTTCATAAACCATAGTCACTTATTTTTTATAACACCACCACAAACAGTTAAAAATAACTTTATCATATATCCTTTTTTGATATTTTAATTATTTAAAACAAAGAGTATCTGTCATATAGCATCCTTGAGCACCTGGAGATGCTGCTCTTAGCTATTTGACTTGGTTGTTAATGTGATATGTTTAGTGCTTCTTGATGCATTGAGCCAAAAAATTATGTTTGGTACTCATTTGTTGTAAAATTGTTTCAAGGCAGAAAATATTATTAATATTACAGCTTACACCAATATTCAAACTATTGTAACCTAATTATAAATGTAGAATTCCCTCGCTAAGAAATCCTTTTATATCATTTCAGGATTACTTTTGCTATAAGAAGAGCAAAGTAACAATTCAATCGAAATCACTTTCACTTATTTATTTCTCTCAACATGTTTCATGTAATTCTTTCACATTATTATATCCATGCTAACATATGTTGTATATTTCACTATGATAATAATTTTTTATTATCTATTTATTTAGACTCACATGGTAAACCTAGAGTGGCGAGATTGATTCTTGCCTGGGCAAAGGAAATTATTTAGTGACGAAATTCATTAAATAACGTCCTAAAATCCCACCCTGGCTAGAAAAGGGTGGTAACCTGTAGATAACCCGTCCCGATTAGCCTGAGTTGCAAAAACTGGACGTTAATAAATAAATAATAATATTTATTAGAGTCCACTTTTGGCAACTAAGGCTAATTGGGACGGGTTATCTACAGGTTACCACTCATTTCTAGCCAGGGTGTATTTAGGATGCTATTTAATGAATTCTGCCAATAAAAAATTTCCTTTGTGCCATTCTAGGTTTACCATGTGAGATAAAGGTCAACACTTTAACTCTAAGAACAAAGATACGAAGTACAAGCCAAGTAATATTAATGAGATTTAAGAACATCCAATTTCAAACGACTCCTCATTTTTCTTACTAATAAACATTTGTACTTGGAGTGGGTGACTGCTCAATGCAATCACACAT
The DNA here is from genome assembly GCA_019009955.1 of Riptortus pedestris. Taxonomy (NCBI): domain Eukaryota; kingdom Metazoa; phylum Arthropoda; class Insecta; order Hemiptera; family Alydidae; genus Riptortus; species Riptortus pedestris. The sequence continues at coordinate 218,244,333 of CM032228.1, read as the reverse complement.
TGGATATTTGCAAACACATCTTCGGGTATTAATAATTATTAAATCTTAGCATACAGATCAAACCCAACACATTGGACTTAATTAATTATAGCCTGTTATGTTTCATTATTAGGAGGTAGTGGGGTAGTGGAAACTAGAGCTGTGCACTAGAGGTTTGAAACCTAAATTTTCAAGTAGTGGTGTGGTAACCAGGCTTTGTGATTTGAGATAATTCAGTGGCTGCTTGAGTAGCAATCATTGGTATGCAATGCCATCACAATTCAATTTCTTATCACTTTCCACAAAACCCAGTGGTAGACCTATGAAGGTATAATGGGCTGTCGATCCAAAGATTTTTATTTTTATAATTGATTATAATTACAAAATAATATTAGTTTATAGTATTTTAATTCATTAGGAATATTACAATAAAAGGAACCAGCTTAATGGCTAAGCTTAAACATGAATATAATCATTAGTTACGTATTTATACCATTGTAAATTATCTTCTACATTAAGCTACTAAGGCTAATTGGAACAGGCTTCCATCCTTTTAGCAGATTTCCTCAACAGGACATCAACTATTGAGAATGTACTTATGATGCAATAAGATTCAAAGGAATTGAAACAATATCAACAATTTTTAGCTTTGGAGTCTGTTTGTTCGTGCATTTTCACTTCTAAATAACTGATCCGAACTTGATGAAACTTGGTATTGCATGTGGTGAGTGTGTGTGCACACGCGCGTGTAAGCTGAGTTTAGTCAATTTAGACCTTAGTCTATACTAATATTTTTAAAGACAAATAGGATTAGAGCTTGTAAGGCAGGCCTAAAATTAAAAAAAAAATTATAATTTTTCTTTTTCTACTTTTTTTTTGGTAATCCTGGGCATAACAAAAGCAGCTTAAGTTGCTGTTTTGAGTCATGCAGCACCTGTGTGAGGGATGTGTCTAATCAGGTGGGTGTCTTCACTGAGCGTGTTGGTCATAAGTAAATAGTCATGTTATTGTGAGAATCGGATTCATGCCTCTAAGAGCATTAATGCCAATTTCTTAAGAGACGTGATTAACCTGAGCTGTTTAAAGTTAATAGAATAATTTAACAAGTGTTTTTTGGAAAAGTGCTAGTGATAGGGAGAATGTCTTTCCAATACTTCAAAGCTGGTGGTGTTCAAATTACCAATTAATAAACTCCATAACATAATAACATTTTTAGATTTTTAGGGTACTTGGGGAGGGGACCATTTATTTTCCCCTTTATACAGGGAGTTAAGGATTATTTATTTAAATAAATAAATGAAATGAAATTGCATAATTTAATTTTATGGTGGTAACCCGACAACTGACCCGACCCGTTTCGCCACAGGAGCTTAAAATGGATACTAATTTAAATGAGTTGACAATTTAACTCCAAAAATATATTTCAAATCACAGTAAATTAGCATTTATTTTTAAATAAATAATTTATTACATACTTGTCGCGCTGACAGCAGGCCCATCTGTACCTAGAATTTGGTCCTCTGAAACAAAAAAAAAGTAATTAGAGAAGTTTTGGAGGCCATGAAGCTAAATTAAATAAATTAATATTTTGGTTAATTAATGAAAAATGCAAGTAAAGGATTTTTAATTGCCCTTTTACATAAAAAAAAATACAATGTTGTATTCATATTTTCCTGAATTAATGGGGAAAACTAACATATACAAAACTTATTATTTCATGACGAGAATCATACAGGGTGGTTTGTGAATTTCAAGATGAAACAGCAGATCTCAGTTATGTAGGATACAGTTTCTTTTGGTAATGAAGTCAACTTTCTATCCATTTCCAATCCTACTTCAGCGCAAAAACTCTGGAATGACAAATGGAAAAGCATACTTTAAATGTCAATTTCCTGAAGAAAATCAAATTTGAAAACGATTTTATATAGGTGATTTTCGCTCTGGCCTATCCTGATGCAGAAATTCCCAAAATCTACAATAGATACGCCACACTTATTCCCACACTTATCGGACTAATTTTTAATTATTTTCAGAAAGAGTTATTGTATCAAAAAACACCTTGATACATATTTAAGAGTAAAATTGTCTTTAAAATAAGGCCCTGTTAAAAGTGTGGCTGAAGTTTGAAATTCCGCAAAACCATCAAATTCCTAATGATTCAAAATTTTCAGTCCCATTTTACGGTGCAATTTATCTTTGCATAGTAACCTTAACATCAAATTTGTTTACTCCCTTGTCAAATTCTGATATTAGAAATTCTATTCTCTCCTTTCCCACTAATTCAATTTCAATCCTGTAGTCCATTCACTTTTTTCAATCCATATTCCCTATATTTTTGCTTTATAACCATTTGTGCTATAGTAATGGCTTAGATCTCATTTTGGATAACGAAACTCACTAATTACACTGGCCAACGAAGATTTTGTACTAGATGCGTTATTTGGTGATCTTAGTCGTATTTTCGTACTAATTCCGAATCTGCGCTTAGATTCTTTCTATCACGTCTAGTTTCCTTAGGACAGCTAAATGTATGTTTTTGTATTACGAAAGTAGTAATTGAGTTCATTTATATATCGTGATAAGTAGGTAAAAATAAAACTTTCCTGCCAATGATCTTAGATTACTATCCTGTCAAAACACGTTTAAGTTTACACTTATTGTTTTGTTCAAATCAATGCTGAATCAGCTGCCACTTCACATCAGAATGTGACTAACTGTCGGGCGTGAGAAGACGTTTGTTTTTTCTCTGATTTTGCTAGGCTTACAGCTGGGCTACCCAAAAATTACATGTTGTAGGGCGTATGCAGTTTCCTTCTTTGAAACTTTTTCAAATCTCTGATACCTCCTCTAGAGGGAGATGCGACTTGCAAAAGTCTGTCATTTTGGCCCGTTATTTTATCACTCTTTCCATCGTAACTCTCTCTGAATTTGAGCCACTCCGTGAGATTAGGCAGGTTGGTATAGCCGGATAGATTACAAACCGAGTCCAAATTCTGAGGGGCGTATTTTGATTTGCCTGAAATCGCCCGTTTTTCGATAAAATGAGTTTTTCGGGGTACTATTTTGAAACCCAGGCAGTCGTGACATTCCGAAACCCGAGGTTTTTTATCCCTAAGAGATACGGCCTTCGCGTACAACCCTCTAGAACCCCCACTTAATCCTGTTGCCCTAAATAAATGTGATAAACAAAATTCTAAGCTGAGATTCGGAATCAGAATGAAAAATACACCTAGAATCTCCCAACAACATGTCTAGGACAGAAAACATTTTTTTTGTTGTTGACCAGTGTTATTTCTACAATTGAACAAACGAATTCGAATGAAAAGGCCAATATGTTCAATTCTTGTACACGTTTGTATAGCATTTCAAATAAAAAGATAACATCTTTAAACTTATTTATTAAAGTCCACTTTGGGAACTAAGGCTAATTGGGACGGGTTATCTACAGGTTACCATCCTTTTCTAGCCAGGGTCAGACTAAGGATTTTATTTAATGAATTCAGTCACTAAATAAAATTCTTTGCCCAGGCGAGAATAGAACTGGCCACTCTAGGTTTATCACGTGAGATTAGGGTCAACGCTTTAACTCACACTGCTAACCAGAGCCCCCGATAACACCTTTACCTAGAGAATAAATGTATTAAGAATAGAAGAAATGACATTTGGACTTTCTGTTTTATTAATTCCTTTTCAACTTAAAAAAAAAAAAAATATTAAAAATACATTGTTCCAGTGATATTGTTTCCCCCTTATTACTGCATTTGTAGCGTTGGAAATCAGAAAATTGTAGGTGCCTGGTTATAATAATAATTGTAGCAAGTTAAAATTTGGAATTTTTGTTTTATTAATTCCTTTCCAAATTAAAAAAAAAATATATATTGAAAATACATTGTTCCAGTGATACTTTTTTTTCTTATTACTGCATTTGTAACGTTGGAAATCAGAAAATTGTAGGTGCCTGGTTATAATAATAATTGTAGCATGTTAAAATTTGGAATTTTTGTTTTATTAATTCCTTTCCAAATTAAAAAAAAAATATATTAAGAATACATTTTTCCAGTGATACTTTTTTTTCTTAGTAATGCATTTGTAACGTTGGAAATCAGAAAATTGTAGGTGCCTGGTTATAATAATAATTGTAGCATGTTAAAATTTGGAATTTTTGTTTTATTAATTCCTTTTCAAATTAAAAAAAAAATAATAAAAATACATTGTTCCAGTAATATTTCCCCCCCCCACCCTTATTTATGCATTTGTAACGTTGGAAATCAGGAAATTGTAGATGCCTGGTTATAATAATAATTGAAGCATGTTAAAATTTAGAATTTTTCTTTTATTAATTCCTTTCCAAATTAAAAAAAAAATAATAAAAATACATTGTTCCAGTAATATTCCACCCCCCTTATTTATGCATTTGTAACGTTGGAAATCAGAAAATTATAGATGCCTGGTTATAATAATAATTGTAGCATGTTGAAATGTAAAACTTGTTTACCTGTGATAGGAGTGAACCTGTAGGTAGCCCTGAATCCCTGGCCAGGCCATTCGGATGCAGAGGTGAACTCTATGAACAGATGGTTGGATGTGGATATGAGCTCTCTCATACCCAGTTCGTTGCAGAGGACGGCCATCACTGGAGCAATGCTGCTGTCACCGTCATGAATCTTAAGGACGTCCTCTCGCTCCAAACAGCTTACAACAAAATGTTTCGACAATCATTAAAAATAAATTAGTTAATAAGTAATGGTTTAGGTTCATTAATTTGTTATTGATTGTTGTTCTTAGTAATCAACAAGTCAAACACGAGCGGGCTGCGTGAACTAATAAGATATCCCACCTACAGATTTGACATAATTCTTATCTCTACTCCCCATATATTCTCCATTTATAAATAAAAATCCCATGAGTAGAAGTGGGAGTTTACTGAAGACTGAACGCAAGAAAGTATGAATAACTGGCTTAATATTTGAGCTACAAAGAAAATTGTATAAAACAACACTTGTAGAGCATCAATAGTTTAACAAGATTTATTTGGAACTCTCCGGTCTCAGAGAGAGTCTTGAGGATGCTAGATGTGCAACTAGCGAAACGTTGGCCAGAAACACACGGTCAGTATCGAAGACTGATTGCAATATTCAAAATACCTCTTTTATTATGAATCGAATAGTAGAATGTAATAGACCCAATCTTCTTAAACTGCTGATGGTCTACAGCAGGTATTGGCAACCTGTGACATGTTGTGTGTCAAACTTTAGTGTGCAAACACGTTCGCGGGCCGCTTTTAAAAGTAGTGTTCATAATTTTGAACGATAGATATCAGACATGAAATTATACGACTATTTAATTATAACACAATTTATTAAAATAACAAAACGAAATGAAAAAAACAGGTACAATATTATAATTAAATCGTAAAATTTGGAATTATTACAAACAACGAAAGTTAAATAGCTACACCGAAATCAATGAGACACTTGAGCTTGAATTTGGGAAACCAATCCATCGATGTTAGGATTAATTGCACTGATACAAAGACGAAAAGAATTCCCCAAATTATCGTCAGTCAGCCTTGTACGATGTTTTGATTTATTAACTTTGACCATTGAAAAGAACTGTTCGCATTTATAAATACTGCCAAACTAGCAAATCTCTCCTCATCTTCCACATTTAAGAGGAAGTAGTGTAATGCTTTTGTTTAATTGGGTTTTTCAAAATGTCTTGTAGGCTCTGCCAGGGTGGAACCGTCTAGACAACGACCCGATGTCGAGTAATCAGGCAAGTTGCGCCTCGAATCTAAGTCGACCAGCTAGTCCAGCAGTTTAGTTTTCTTAATTAAACATCAGTTCAGTGCAGTTACTAGTGAACATCAGTGCAGTGCAGTTTTCAGCTACATCAGGCAGCGCAGTTTCAATCAATGATTCGAGTGATCGTGCTGTTATGATAAGATTTGATGTTTCATAAGAACATGAAGTTAATAATGCATATTATGATTAGTAGGGAAGAATAATTCACCGAGTGTGTGTATTTAATTTTGTAATCCAAAAGAACCCTAATAATCAACGTTTATTATTTTTTTAATAATCGTAACAATATATAATTTTGAACTCGTTTTCGGAAATCGCGCCATGAGTACACCATTATTCATTCCATTAGTCATTTTATTCTAAAATTAAATTCATATTAACTTTAAAATGTTAATCAATTTTATTAAGAACTCTTTATGTTTTGTATAACTAAAGCAGTTAATTAAAGTTTGGCCATTAAAGCTTTGCGTTTAATAAATTGTATTGTGTAAAAAGGGCCCTTTGTTTGTATAAGATTAATTACATCTCTCCCTCCTCAAAGGTACATAATATAGATGAATTGAATCAATTAGTTTAGGATTTTCCTTCCGATATTAACTTATTTCTAACTTGAATAACTTTCATTATTATTATCGTAAATTGTTCAATTATCTTGACAACATTTAGGATGTACAAAATTGTGTGTATTGTAAAAATATTGAGTCATATTAGGTGCCATTCACCTAGAAAAGAATCATCAAGCAAATATTTGGTTAGGCATGTCTAAGTTACCGCCAATTACAAGCCCGTCTAAAGTATCAAGTTTGGAATTTGAGTGAGAAAATATAAAGAATAAGAAAAGTAAAGTTGTTTCATTTTATGACTAATCAGGGTTTTCCTATTAGCAGATTTCTCTCAAGGGAAATCAGCTATTGTGGTCTTACTCATGACGCGATTTTCAAAAATTTTCTTCAAATGCCCATCGATCCTACCCAGGAGATGACGAAAATGAGGTCCGTTCAAAATTATATATATATATATATATATATCTATATATATATTTGTCAGTTACCGCGCTAACTGTCGCAATTTTTGTCTTATCGTTGCCAAACTCGATATATAAGCGTTTTATGTAAAAAGAAAGATCAAGTTCGTTAATGACTGAAATATTTTAGGTTTAAAGGGAAAGAATTTCGGAAATTCTTAACATTTGCGTTATTATGCGTCGAATTGGTATAGAACCAATCTTATTACAAATGTAATGTTCTGTAAATAATGTTATGTGCATGTTTTCACTATATTGATTATTAACCAAGGTACTTGCATTTTATAGTTTTTGGCCTTCAGTAACCCCCCCCCCTCCTAATCATTTCATATTAACAATAAGCTGTTATATTACGAAACACATTATTTGATGCATAAATACCAAATATTGTTCTTACAATATAAATTTCAATTTTTGAGATAAATGAAAATACGTGGCAAACGTGGGAAATCTGCTTAGTTTACGCAGCACCTGCGCGACGGACGTTTCTGCTGAGTAGAGTGTATATGAGAACAAGATTTGATATTTTATCCTCTTAATCTTCGTAGTGGAGTTGTAGAGATGCTGTACATTTGTAGAATATTTCATATTAACGAGTTGGCTCCAAAATGTTTTATATATATAAACATTTTCGAGCCAACTCATAACAGATATATTTTAATTTACCCCACTCAGAACACAACCTACAAACATGTTCTTTAGCTTTACATGAAATGTTTAAAAATCGAAATTGGTAACCATTAAACGAAAACTTTGGCCAATCAGGGTTAGGAATTAACACACAAATAATAACACACCCACATTACTATTACCACTATGAAAACATATATAAATTTGAAGGGACACTCTTTTTGACAATTGCTTCATGAGTATAACCTCAACAGCTGAGCTAGAAGGTTTTGTTTCTGAATTTAATGTACTCACTTGGACTTGGATACAATCTAAGCCTTTATCATGTAGGTTTAACGTTTTCCGATATTCAGTCTTTTGATCTGTATTTCCCTGAGATAAAAATATTTATAATATATGAAATAGAAAGGGGTTTAAATGTACCATACAGAAAGGGAATTAAATGTGTAAGCATTATATACAGTTTAGATTATAAGTGTGGATTTGCAGTCTTCCCCTTGTATTTTTTATAAGAGACATTATTGAAGTAAAAATGTTAATGAACTTGATCTTTAGTTTTGCATGAAATGTTTATATATCGAGTTTGGTAACGATATAACAATAATTGCGACCGCTATCTATGTCTAGGTAACATAATATATATATATATATATATATATATATATATATATATATATATATATATATACAATTTTGACAGGACCTCATTTTCCCCATCTACTAGGTAGAAACGATGGATATTTGAAGATATTTTTGGAAAATCGTGTCATCAGTACATCTTCAACAGCTGATTTCCCTGAAGGGAAGGGAAGGCAGTTAGCAGAAATCAGAAGAGCATTAAGTAAACTTTGTATAGGGTGTTTTTGTTTAGTTTCTTCCACTTCTTATTGGAAGATAGCTTTTTGAATGAAATCGATTGAAGTGTATACAGCTTCACAATTGATCTGCTAATATTATTTTATTATAGTATAAATAATAGTTCTAATTTCTGCCAACCACCACTTAGACCTAATCAAATCTTGATACCGAAAGTAGGAATTCCCAAGAAACCCGAAAGGAACTGACAGGTTCATTATCGGGATATCTGGTAGTGTAGTCATTTTGTTTCTTTACATCCTTAGTCCCAATCTAGCTATAAAAGGACGGGAACTGTAGATAACCCGTCCCCACCAGCTGGAAAAGTAACAAATGGGTAATAAATAGCAGTAACATTTTTCTTATACCAGGACTTTCTCAAAATCTTTTCCACAAACATTCTTTCTTTAAGAAATATGAAATCTATTACATGGAGCATATTCTGGTGAATGTTTCCACTGAAATGCCTACGGTTATAGAGATTGTTTTACACAAAGACTGGCATATTGGCTGAAATTTAATCTAGGTCAGACTTTAGTAAGAGAATGGTGCTCACCTTATATCTCCATTTTGTAAATTCACTTCTTCGAAAACCACGTTTATTCGTTCCCGCGCCCTGCAAAGGAAAATTTACATATTTATAGCACACAGCCTTCTAGAGAATCTACAAGATTTCACAACATAAAATGTGAAAATATTCTCTTGCGGATACAAAGTAGTTTTGGCTCATATCTAGCATGGCAGTGTAATATCTCTCTAAAAAAATAAATAAAATGATTACATGATTATTTCAATGATATTTATACTTAATAATTATGCTGGCTGTACGCTGTGATTATCCATTCACAGGAAGAGTGTACAACCAATACCATCCAACAATTCTTAATAAACTTTTATTTCCACCAAACGTCAATCTAAAATCCTTCATGAAAAACAGGATAAGTTGTAGAATGACGTTGTTTACTGAGGAGTTACATATGAGGCGCTCAGTATTATAGTGGCCCAACCCTCAAATTTGGTTATTTGAGTTACCATAGCATCTGTTGCTGAATAATGTGTTCTATGAAATATTAGTGGCCTAAGCCACCTTCTAAGTTTTTTCACTAGATAGCAGCAGCAGTTTGTTTTTTAACTAACAGTTTTGGCGGTCTTTGAAAAATATATAGTGGCCTAACCAACTTGGTTTTACACAAATCTTATACTTGGGGTTAGGCCACTATTATTCTGATCGCCTCATATGTAAAATGGATATTATTAAGTATTAAAAATTTTAACAATGGGATTTGTGTATGTGTGCTACCGCTCGCGTGTGTGCATCATTCAAATGTTTTTTTTTTTTTTTTTTTTTTTTTTTAATTCTTACAATAATTACATTTCGCGACTGGGCGATTTAGCGAAGAATCAGTTATATTCCTATAATCACTTTATTATATTTACGTAAGTATGCTCATTTCTGCAAATATTTTCAGTATTGTCCTACATTATATTTTTTTGAAAATGTTGTTATGCTTCAAGTAGTGTAATACTCGGACTATATACTGGCTTCGATCATTTAGTAATACAGTCAAAGTGTATGGTAGGTCTATGTGAGTTCTTAGACAGCAGTCAGTTAGTATATGTTTTATAGTAAGTCTACAGTTACAGTGTTGGCAGTAGGGCTCCACTTCTCCAGTAAGTAAGTAAATGTGAGTCAGTCGTGAATGGTCAATTCTTAGCCTCATTAAAACTACTTCTCTTGGCTATTAGCCTTTTTGAGGAAGGTCCTTCACGAAATTTATGTTTCTGTTCTCGAAGTTTGTTATCAGTTGTAGCAAGCCAAGATTTCTGCCATGAATTGAGTGTCATATGTTTTGCTTGGGCTTGAATATCTTGGTGTGTACAGTATGTGTTGTCGTGAGTTCTTTTTTGAGTAGCTGATTTGGCAAGTTCGTCTACTTGTGTGCTTTGTTTAATTTTTGGATGTCCAGGTAACCAGTACATAGCTATTCTTTTGTTTAATGTCTGGATTTTGTGTAATATGAACGAGATGAGTGGATGTGAACTATATATGTATTTTAATGTATGTAATGAGCTAAGAGAGTCACTGCAAATTGTGAAGTCCGTGTCCGTAGTTTCAGGTATATTGTCGGTAGCAAGTTTCAGGGCTTCAAGCTCACGTGTATATATTCTAGTCTCATCTGGCAGCTTTATTTGAAAGTTAGCTGAGACAACAATTGCAGCTGCCGCTATTCCTCGGTCCGTTTTGGATCCGTCCGTGTAAATAAGTAGGTCTTATTTCTTGTCTGTTAGAAAATCAAATGGTTTTAACATATTTTATAAATATTTTGTATATAGTAATAATAAGCATTTTACTCCCAATTATATTCTTTTTGTGTGAGTTTATGTTTGACAAAGTATTTATGAAACGGTTTTGGCTCGAAAAGCAATGACCGAAGTGATATTTGCTGTCAATAATAGGCTATTAAATAGTGGAACTGGCATTTTAGTTTGAAGTTCTAGTAATGACCCTGTAATAATTGTTATAGTAAAATACATTAACTTATATAAAAAATAAAATAAGTAAACAAATGCTCTTTTATTCCGTTTTATTTTTTTTTCATTAGTGAATGACGTTAAATGTATTTATGTTTATTTATGGGATCTCAACCTTAAAGAATGTTATTTATTAACGTCCATTTTGTGTTACTAAAGCTTATTGGGGCGGGCTTTCTACAGATGACAACTCTTTTCTAGTCAGGGTAAGACCAAGAATTTTATTTAGAGTGTTCGTCATTAAACAAATTCATATTGCCCAGGTGGGATAGGAATCCAGAATTCTAGATTTACCAAGTATATTAAGACCTACGTCTTAACAAACATGTCTAACCTGAACACAGGAATACATTTTAAATAATTAAATTAGAGATGTTTTATTAATTTAGAATATATGGTTTATTAAAAAATTCATAATCGGGATATTTTTACCATTAAAAATAAATAAATGTACATACGTTCATAGTTTGTTTTATGAGTAGTAGCATTGGAATAAATTGAATATTAATAGCGTTTGAAGGGAGGAGGGGAGTAAGCCATTCATATATAACTGTATTATTCATGCTTCATTAAGGTTTGTCTATTCGTCCACATAAATCAAAGTTAATGTTGATTGCTATTAAATTACATTAGAGTTGATATTATACTCGAATTGTAGCTATAATATTCCACAATTCTTCAGTTGTCATTATAAATAAAATATTGAGTTTTGTTTGAAATTCTATTTAAATTATGCAGAATTTTTTTTTCTTTCTCGTTTATTATTATAAAACTTATAAGGCTAAAACTATAATTCTCTTCAGGCTCTGATTTGACAGCTTCGTTGATCCGAAAAAATTTAAAAATTATTGAAAAGATTTAAATGCATTCTCATAGGTATTGATTTTTAGAATTCTCTCAAGAGAAAGATATTTTTCCCTGCTAGTGAAATTTAAAAAAAAATGAGATTAAATAGAATTAAAATACACCGGGGTGAATTATATTATTTTTTGTGCACAAGTTAATTCTATATTGATAATAATTCTTTACTATGGGAAACTACATTTTTACTAAGTATCAACGGTATAAGTGAGTCTGATAATGCGATAACCGATAGTTGTTAATTGTCCCTGAAAATCGTGATATTAATATATTTTATAATATGTTAGCCGTTATTCATTTTTTTGTTAATCAAGTTAAATCGGTATTATCAAAGATAAATTTGTAGAAGAAGGGGGGGGTGGAGGCGTCAGGGAGCTTAATGAACATTTTTCTATATCTATTGGATATGCAAACAATTTTTCCGTCACGCAGGGGCTGCGTAAACTTAGCAGATTTCCCACGTGAAGTTTCACAATAGAGAAATCTGCCTATTAATAACAATAGTAGAAACGACTGTATAAACCAATTCACGAGGGACGAACAGTTACGGAAACGGCCGAACAAGCTTTTGGCGGAAAATCCCAAATATAGCCGACTTCTGCCGACCACACACACAATACAAATGCAAATATCTCGGTTAATATTCAAGATAGAGAATACATGTATAGAAGAATATTTATAGTAAATGTAATTTGCAATAAGATTGATTCTATCCAATTTTTCGATCCGACGCATAATAACGGAGAGATTTTGAATTTTCAAAAATCCCCCCCACCCCACTGCTTCAATTAATGAACTTTACATAAAACGATTAAATTCCGAGTTTGGTAACGATAAAACAAAAATTGCGACCGCTAGAGCGTTAAGAGACATATATATATATATATATATATATATATGTGTGTGTGTGTGTGTGTGTGTGTGTGTGTTTGTGTATATATATATATATATATATATATATATATATATATATATACAAATATATATATGTATATAATTTTGAACGGACCTCATATTCGTCATCTTCTGGGTAGGATCGATGGACATTTGAAGAAATTTTTCGAAACTCGCGTCATGAGTACGACCTCAATAGCTGATTTCCCTTAAGGCTATTTCTGCTAAAAAACATCTGTTACATTTCTCATACCCATACAAAGATATTTATGAATTGGATTTTTCCTTGGCTACAACCTTCCCCTCCTTAGGTTATTCCCATATTGTCTGCAAACTACTTACATTGAATAATATATTTCTCTCTCTAAAAGTTGAAATGCCGTGTTTCATTCATTTAAATGTAAAAACTTTGGGTTAGTTGTTAATAAAAATACGCAAACTTGCAATTAGCTAATTATCGTCTAAATACTGAGCTATTTCAATAATAAAAATTGTATTTATTAGCAGATTTCCCTCAAGGGAAATCAGCTATTGAGGTCGTACTCATGACGCGATTTTCGAAAATTTTCTTCAAATGTCCATCGATCCTACCCAGGAGAGGACGAAAATTAGGTCCGTTCAAGAAATTATATATATATATATATATATATATATATATATATATATATATATATATATATTTATATATAATATATATATTGGTATGGACTCCTGTAACAATGGCAGAGGTTACTACCATGTGTCCCTCAGTGGGGTCCGCGCCTGGGCTTGACAGGGTTTCTCCGGCTGTTTGGCGGGGGTTGGACTGGCGGGTCCACGCGATCATTTTGAACATACTTCTGCTTGAGGGTCGGGTGCCGAAAGAGCAGTTGAGAGCCAGAGTGACAAAGTGTGAGAGGCCCAGGAGCCCTGACGACTATAGGCCTATTTCTGTGGCATCAGTTGTAAGACACCTCTATCGTATATTGGCTGTACGGTTGGAGTCCGTGGTTCCTCTGGTGCCCCAGCAGTTTGGATTCAGGAGGGGATTTGACGGCGTGGCTGGCAATGTCTTTCTGCTGGACGCAGTCTTGAGAACCGCATTAATAGAACAAGAGGAGTCTCTGTGGGGCTTTTCTTGACGTGAGAAAGGCGTTTGACAGTGTCAGTCATTCCGCCTTGTTTCGTATCCTAGAGGAGCGGGGAGTACCGGGGGAATTCATTGAGTACATCCGTGCAGTTTACGGGAATGCTACTTCGCGAATTTGTATGACTGGGGAGGAAACTGCGGAGATGCACCCGACCAAAGGAGTCCGACAGGGTGAACCTTCCAGGTGATGTGGGATTTCTTCTGGGCGGGGTTCGCTGTGGGGTGCTGGCGTATGCGGATGATTTGGTTTTGCTTGCGTCCTCTGTTCCTGGTCTGAGGTGTTTGCAGAGAGCCGTGGCTGATGGATTGGGTGATTGTGGGCTGGAGCTTAATCTGGCTAAGTCACGCAACCTGACTGTTGTACTGGAGTCTGTGAGGAAGGTGGTCTGGCTGGTGACCGAGGTCCGTTATATGGTCGGTGACGCCGTCATCCAGCCCGTTGGTCTTGAGGATTCCTGGGAGTATTTGGGAGTTAGGTTCTCTCACTCGGTGTGGTGCGTGACCATGTCGATGTAGGGCCGGGGCTTGAGAGGATCTCTAGGGCTCCTCTCAAACCACAGCAGAAGATGGAGCTCCTGTTTCTTCTTCCAGCGATGTTTCATAGGGGTACATTTGGTGTCACCTATTAGTAGACATTGAAGGCCATCGATGTGGCGGTGAGGTCTGTTGTTCGGAGATGGCTGAGGCTACCTCACGATACTCCGTGCTCCTTTTTTCATGCTCCTGCTAGATTCGGTGGTCTCGGGATCCCTCGGTTTGAGTCATTGATGCCTTACTTTAGAGCAAGGCGCTTCTGCGGGGTGGATGATGGTCTGGAGAACTGTGGGCTTGGCGATAATGTCCGGAACTCATTGGGCTATGATTTTCCATGCCATGGGGAATGTCCTCCACATCCAAGGGGCTGGGAGATTGAAAACCTTTATTCCACAGTTGATGGGCGTGACCTGAGTGGTGTGGAGGAGATGGGGGCCTCCTCGGCTTGGTTGGTAAGGAGATCCCACGATATGTCGGGGCGTGACTACGTCCAGTACCTGAGGTTGTACGCGGGAGCACTCCCTGTCCGAGTCCGGTTGTCACGCGGGATTGGCAGGAGGACGGATGACTCAATCAAATGCAGACTGGGCTGTGGAAGAGATGAGACACAAGTGCATGCTGTCAACTACTGCCCGGCAATGCGACCTGCGGTCACGTTAAGGCATCATGCAGTAGTGAAGCTTCTTAGTGAGTCCTTGCGGAGGAGGGGATGGAGGGTCTTCCTGGAGAAGACACTCGTCAGGGAGCAGGAGGAGGTGTGCAGGCCGGACATTATTATTGCCAACGAGGAAGAGCTGGTCATCATGGATGTCACGGTCGTGACAGGGCTCATTAAGGAGGAGATCTTCAGTCAGCTGAAAGTGGAGAAGTATGGAAAGGAGTGGGTGCTGAGCGCTGCGGCGGCCGCCACAGGCAGTCTGGCGAGGAGGCGTAGGGTCATTCCGGTCACTGCTACATATAAAGGAATTTGGGCCAAGTGGACTGCGAAGGAGCTTAGGAGTATTGGCGTGGGAAGCCGAGTCCTGCGCTGGATGACCCTGCGGATACTTCGGGGTGGCAATATGAATTTTGGAACTTTTAAGAAAATGGCCACCCTAGGATGCCGTCGTCGGGGTGGAGTGGTCCCAAGGACGTAGCCCGGGGTAAAACTGGACCACCGCTGTGTGAGGACCTCGTTTGTTGCCTTATAATCCGTAATCAAGGGTTAGCGTTTTTATTTTAACATTAGGTTTGTTTTTGTTTTTTGTACGGACTGGCAGAGCTCTTATATTTACGTATTTTCTGTTACGGAGTTGTGTTTTGTATTTTGTTATTTCTATTATTTTTTTTCTTGTGTATTTTGAGGTAATATTATCTTTATTTTATATTTTTATTATTACTTTTATATTTCTTGTTTAAGTCTAGGTTAGGGCCTGTCCTAGATGTGTTAGGTGATCTTAGGCGAGTCACCCTAGCAGGGGGTAGGCTCACAAATTTTGACCTGTATGGTCAATCTTAAGGGTGTAGCGAGCCCAAATGTATAGACGCTGTTTCATGTATTATTTTTTTTATGGTTGTAATGTATTTGTTAATGGAGTATTTGATGAATTGTAATAAATTATCGCAAATAAAATATTTATATAGGATCGATGAACATTTGAGGAAATCATTCGAAAATCGCATCATGAGCAACAGCAGATGTCCCTTAAAGGAAACCTGATAAAAGAAAACAAAACGCGCTACCTTCAGAGTGATTTTTTCTTATTTGTTTGGTTTTGTCATTGTAATTTATTTCGGTGCAAAATTTTATAGTTTTTAATTAGTTCAGTAGCGCTCACCCAAATAACAGTAGGCAATTGGATAAGAAAAAGAATGTAAACTACAATTTCAAATAATCTCTGGCGTATCAGGGGAATTCTTGGTCCAATTTGCACCTCAACTGTATTGGGCCATTCGGGTATGTATATCCTTTAGTATTATTTTTCTCATTCTTATTTGAGTACATTGGCAGAGCAGCCCGGTGGCATCTCTATAGACACGCCCTATGGTCTGACGCTGAGGATGGGAATTTAATCCCGGAAAGCACTAGCGTTTTTTAAAAAATAAATTGTAATGAGTCACAAAAAATGTTTCTGATTAACCTGATTATTTTTCCCCTCTGTCTAGAATTCATAGACACTTCGAATGACAATAAACCTTAGAAGCCAGTCTGCTTTTGCGGTTTGAAACCAAGTCGCGTGACGAATGCGAGTATGAATTTGATGACACGATTTGACAAGGAGATAAAGCGCAAGTCTATTATTAAAGTCACTCACCGAGAGAGCCCTAATTCGGTCCTGTTAGTGCATTAAATGTTGGAAAACCATATTAGAGAGAAGGGGGTGATTAAATGTCTAACTGCCATAGACAGAAAGGCAGTTGTGGCAACAGACCTTGGCTGGATTGCCTTATTAAGCTGAGGTTTGAAGTATTGGCCGAGTTGGCAGTGAACAGCTGTAAATTGGAGCTACCTCAGAGTTATGACCTCACTCTCTGATTGAGAGTCCTCCTTTATGAACAATAAATTCCACAACTTTCTATAACAACTTCCCTCTGTCCTTCTTTTGAACTTAATAGTTTATCATCACCGCTCACCTCAAATATTTCGACATATTGTGTAACTGAAAACCCATTTTTAGCATTGACGAATATTTGTACACTAAAATTATTGGCGTGATATGACACAAAAATGAAATGTCAAAAATCTAATCAAGAAAAGCCCTGAAATTGAACTCTTTGGTCAGTTATTGAACATTTGCTTCCAACTGTTTATAAGCAAAAACAAAAACAATGCAACTGTTACGAAGCCGTAGTATTCAGCGGAAGCATATTTCTTTACCTAAAATTAAATTGACCCAGGAAGAATTTCAGTCGCAAATTTGTAAGTTTATTTTAAGTTCCATGATTCCCTTCCGCGTCGTCGAGAATGAGTTTTTCAGTGACCTTTTGGAAAGTCTTAGTATAAGCAGTTATGGCCTAAAAATTCCCAGCCGGCGTTCTGTTGTTCAGACATGTGAAGAACTATATGAAAAAAATAAATCTGCTCTACGGGAATTACTGAGTAACAGGGACAGTATTTGCACGACTGCTGACATTTGGTCGGGTAAGAGAAAGAGTTTCATTGGAGTCACGGCCCACTGGATGACACAAAATTATGAGAGAGAGTCGGCAGCTTTAGCTTGCAAGAGGTTCAAGAGTACACACTCCTTCGACAGGTAGCACATCTTCTACATGAAATACACTTAGACTTTGGACTAAGCTCTTCAAAATTAGTAGCAACTGTGACGGATAATGGGTCAAATTTTATTAAAGCCTTCAAGAAATTTGGGGTTGATCAATCATCAATAGATATGACCAGAGAAACTATTTTTCTTCCTGAAGATGACGAGATTAGAGATGATGATGATTCGACAACTGATGAAGAAGAATCTACAACAGGTGTACCTGGGCGAGAATTGGACCGAAAAAAGTTCCCGGAAGCAATGGACAGTCTCTTGCCAAATCATCTTCGATGCTGTTCCCACACACTCAATCTATGTGCAGTGTCTGATGTACAGAAAGAAATGAAGAAGTATCCTTCAATGTCTCAGCGTTACCTTTCTGTTATGGCCAAATGTAATGCCTTATGGAATTTGTGCTCAAGACCAAAATCGGCAGAGATAGTTACAGATGTTTTAGGACATACATTGTCTAGGCCTGGAGACACGCGTTGGAACTCTTTATTTGATGCAATGAATCAAATTGTAAAAATCAAAGACAAATGTTCCGTACTATACCGACAGTTGAATGTCACACACCATTTGACCTGCAACGACTTTTTATATCTTGAAGAATATATAACTATTTCCACTCCTTTAGCCGAGTTGCTAGACATTTTACAAGGAGAAAAAAATATTTTCTTCGGCTTACTTTTACCTTCATTGTTGTCCCTTCTGAAAAAATTACAAGATTTAAGAAAAAAACCGTGGATGTATTGTGAACCCCTTGTAGAAATCTACATTTCCAGCATCGAAGAAAGGTTTGGACATTATTTAAGTATTAGTTCAAAATCAGCTGAAACAGCAGCTATTGCAGCGCTATGTCATCCAGTATTAAAAAAGAGGTGGTTTTCATAAATGGGCAGCACCTATCAACAACAAAATTTGACTCTTGTCTTTAATAAAACTTTACACTTTAATGAAATTTTCCCTGTTATCTAACAATTTCGTAGAACATAGCCAAGGTTAAAGTTGAGGTAATTATAGTAAAAGATAGGCACTATTGTTAAGGAGTGAGTTGAATGGAACCTCTTATAGGCTACAGCTGCTGTCTCTCTCTCATAATTGGTGTGATCCATAACTAAGAATGTCTTATATCATACTTGCTCACATGTCAGAAGTTTTATAAACTCTTTTGTCTCTGATCTTTCCGAGTCTATGTAATTTTAGGCAAAGGAATATTCTTCAACTGAATACCTGAGTTTCCCAAATGCATTTTTTTTTTTACTTGGCTTTTGCGTGTCTTCCATACGAGCCACAAAATTTCTTTGCACCTTTATTTCTCATTCTTGGGGCTTACATTTCGTGGAAAAGGTTTCGACTAAGTGCCACAAGTTTCATGTGCAATTTATATACTGCTCAAAATGTAAACATGAGATGCATATTAGTGTTTCAAAACTTTTGGTTGACCCAAAATCTCAATTCATTGTATGAGATACTTTAATAACAATTGTTTGTTATTTAATGTATTTCACTCTAACTAAACATATTTTTTTTTTCATTTTTTACATATTTAACTATTTTAAACAAAAAAATTGTAATTATGCATTGTTATTATTTATTTGAATAGATTGTTTTGTAATAAAGTTATTTCTCTAATGTCTTAATTGTTTGTTAAAATCCCACAAAATATTATGCTAATTTGGACTATCTTTTATTAAAAAAATATAAAAGGACCGCCAGTTTATTTAACTAATATATGCAAAGAAAAGAACAGGTTCATTTGTTTATAATATCTTATCATACAGAATTAGGCAACATTTTCAATATAAAGTAACTGCCGGACCTTTAAAAACACAACCCGAGATTCACAGAGAGGATATCCCCCCCCCCCCAACACCACCACGCCCCCTCGTATAATAACAGTAATAATAAGGTGGGGGAAGTTTTAAGCAGGATTAATTACAGGAGAGATATCGGTATGATTTGCAAATACATAGGCAAAATATCCATATCAACTAAGAGTGTACCTTACGAAAAAATCCAGTTGAAGAGAACAATTCATGTACTAATGGTATTTAATGTTTTGTATTTTTAAAGTATACCACTTTTGTACTTTGGACACTTTTGTTTAGTATTGGTATCATGTTTGAAAATGAAATAACCAAAAACACTTTAGCGAGCGCTTAAATAACCACACACACACAGCAGTAAGATTATACATGCACAGTGTTGGCTAATAACTGGCCACACCTCATGAATCCCCCCTAAAAACTATACACACACTCTATCTCTCTCTCTCTCTCTCTCTCTCTCACACACACACACACACACACACACACACAAATAATAATTAATCAGCGTAGTAATTTAATTTAGGCTTGTTTTCACCTCATGTGAACTATGAAATGTACCTGACAAGACACCAATTATTATTTTAGTACTTTATTGGCATACTAATTTATGTTTTAACTGAGCCCATAGGCTTAGTCTCCCCCTGCTATAAAGTCTGTAGTTAAACTGTCTCAGAAGATGTTAAACACTAAAACATACAGCAGGAAAATTGTGTTGCAATATTGTATTGATTAATATCGCTATGCCAAATTAATAAAATCCCTAGTCTCATCCTGGCTACAGGGTGGAAAACCTATTGATAACCCACCCTAACTAGCCTAAGTAGCACAAAGTGGACATTAATAAATAACAGCAACAATAATTTAAAAACTGAATTTGATATATAAATATATATTTTTGAAGTACTATTTATAACTTGATATTTCCTTGTTTTTGAGAATAAGTGGAAATGGGTGAGGTAAGGTGTATATTTGGCGTACGTACCTAGCCCTGAATGTGTAGGAGCAGCGGGTACCTTTGGCATAGCTTGACGGATACCTCGGCGAGTAGAACTTCCCTTCGCTCCTGTAGAATTTGTAGTCACAGGTGGTTCCTGGAACTCGAGTACCGTCCATCTTGTATTTATCTACAACAAACAGATTGAAGGTGTTATTGGGGACAATGTAACCATAGGATACCACAGTTCAGTTAGTCATCAGATAATTTATGATGATCTGAATGAATGGTTCTCAGTTGCGCATTTAAGGTGCGTGGGTTCACCACAGCCCGTGTATTGGTACTCATCCTTCCAGGAATTGAAAAAAAAATATCTTCAAATAATAGGTTGAATTAAGTGATATTATATAGTTTTGCTCCTGGGCGAGTCTAAATGGTGTGAGATGGGCTTTCTTCAAATAGAAGGTGGATTTTAAAGTTAAATTAGAAAATGGATCTTTAAAGTTCGTCACGTAAGTGCTGCGTTAACTAAGCAGATGGCTTAAAAGTAAAATGAGAAATGGCTTATAAGTTAAGTTAGAAAATGGATCTTTAAAGTTCGTCACGTAAGTGCTGCGTTAACTAAGCAGATGGCTTAAAAGTAAAATGAGAAATGGCTTTAAAGTTAAATTAGAAAATGGATCTTTAAAGTTCGTCACGCAAGTGCTGCGTTAACTAAGCAGATGGCTTAAAAGTAAAATGAGAAATGGCTTAAAAGTTAAGTTAGAAAATGGATCTTTAAAGTTCGTCACGCAAGTGCTGCGTTAACTAAGCAGATGGCTTAAAAGTAAAATGAGAAATGGCTTAAAAGTTAAGTTAGAAAATGGATCTTTAAAGTTCGTCACGCAGGTGCTGCGTTAATTGAGCAGATGGCTGAAAAGTTAAATTAGAAAATGGATCTTTAAAGTTCGTCACGCAAGTGCTGCGTTAACTAAGCAGATGGCTTAAAAGTAAAATGAGAAATGGCTTAAAAGTTAAATTAGAAAATGGATCTTTAAAGTTCATCACGCAAGTGTTGCGTTAACTAAGCAGATGGCTTAAAAGTAAAATGAGAAATGGCTTAAAAGTTAAGTTAGAAAATGGATCTTTAAAGTTCGTCACGCAGGTGCTGCGTTAATTGAGCAGATGGCTGAAAAGTTAAATTAGAAAATGGATCTTTAAAGTTCGTCACGCAAGTGCTGCGTTAACTAAGCAGATGGCTTAAAAGTAAAATGAGAAATGGCTTTAAAGTTAAATTAGAAAATGGATCTTTAAAGTTCGTCACGCAAGTGCTGCGTTAACTAAGCAGATGGCTTAAAAGTAAAATGAGAAATGGCTTAAAAGTTAAGTTAGAAAATGGATCTTTAAAGTTCGTCACGCAGGTGCTGCGTTAATTGAGCAGATGGCTGAAAAGTTAAATTAGAAAATGGATCTTTAAAGTTCATCACGCAAGTGTTGCGTTAACTAAGCAGATGGCTTAAAAGTAAAATGAGAAATGGCTTATAAGTTAAGTTAGAAAATGGATCTTTAAAGTTCGTCACGCAAGTGCTGCGTTAACTAAGCAGATGGCTTAAAAGTAAAATGAGAAATGGCTTAAAAGTTAAGTTAGAAAATGGATCTTTAAAGTTCGTCACGCAGGTGCTGCGTTAATTGAGCAGATGGCTGAAAAGTTAAATTAGAAAATGGATCTTGAATGTTCGTCACGCAAGTGCTGCGTTAACTAAGCAGATGGCTTAAAAGTAAAATGAGAAATGGCTTAAAAGTTAAGTTAGAAAATGGATCTTTAAAGTTCGTCACGCAAGTGCTGCGTTAACTAAGCAGATGGCTTAAAAGTAAAATGAGAAATGGCTTAAAAGTTAAGTTAGAAAATGGATCTTTAAAGTTCGTCACGCAAGTGTTGCGTTAACTAAGCAGATGGCTTAAAAGTAAAATGAGAAATGGCTTAAAAGTTAAATTAGAAAATGGATCTTTAAAGTTCGTCACGCAGGTGCTGCGTTAACTAAGCAGATTTCCCACTTGTCAAGTATTTGCATTTATACAAAAACGTAGAAGTTCAATCAGGGAAATATTTGGTATTTAGGCTTCAAACAAATTGCTTTATATTTATATCCATAAACCTACAATTGTAAAGCCTGATTTATACTAAATTCCTCAAGAAAGCTCGAAATATGACTCAACGATTTTTAAAGAGGAATTATATGATACGGCTGGTGTAATGACGGAGTGTAATAGAATTTAAATTGGAAGATATTAATATTTATAGGAGGAATGGTGAAATAAATATAATATGGCCACTAAAGCGGAATGGGGGTGTTCACAGTCGAATGGAAGTTGTACGAGAACTCCACAAACTTAGTTTGTCCTAACGAGCGAGCAATGTTCGTCCGCTCGTAAAAGGTGCTTTACCATCGTTCTTTACAACTTTTCAGCAACTTTTCTTTATTTGCTTTCGTATTCATAACTCCTATTTTTGACTTATATATCAGCTATTCATGTTCCATTAGTGTGACTCCCTTCTGTATTTGTTGTTGGCTTAAATATATTCCAGTACCTCTAAACTAAATATAAATCAAAACTCCAATATGAAATATAACATGCAAATGAAAGTCCTTACAACGGGAATCATCAATGTTTAAGGCTGATGATAGTAAAAACCTAACCTGTCGTCACTGGATGTATTTGTATAGTTCTTAAAACTTAATTGCTTTTCGAAAGTATTTACACGATTCGGCCATTTCCATCTCCAACCTACTTGAGTTTTGTAAAGAGTAAATATGATAGTTGGGGGCAGGTAAGTTTGTATTTTAACTGTGTTCTCATGTCTCGACGATTCTGTATTCAAGAAAGTCAGGCGGGGGCTGCGTAAACTAGAAGATTTACCACGTATTTGCATTTATCTCAAAAAGTAAAAGTTCAATGAGAACAATTTTGGGTATTTATGCTTCAAATAATGTGCTTCATAATATAACAAATTTAATATGACATGAGTAGGAGGGAAGGTTTACGGAAGGCCGAAAACTATAAAATGTAAATATCTCGGTTAATAATGAAGATAGTGAAAAATACATACATAACAACATTTATAGAACATTACATTTGTAATAAGGTTGTATCTATACAAATTTTCGATCCGACGCATAATAACGGAGATATTATATTTAATAATATTTGTAAAACTTTTCGAAATTTCTCCCCTTTGAACCTCCCCTCTCACTGGTCGGATTTTAGCCATTAACGAACTTGGTCTTTTTTTTTTTATACTTAAAATTATTAAATACCAAGTTTGGCAACGATTAAACTAAAATTGCGACCTCTAGAGCGATAAAACACACACACACACACACACACACACATATATATATAGATATATATATATATATATATATATATATATATATATATATAAAATTTGGACGGACCTCATTTTCGTCATCAACTAGGTAGGGATGGACATTTGAAGAACGCTTTTGAAAATCGCGCCATGAGTACAACCTCAATAGCTGATTTTCCTTAAGGGAAATCTGCTAAAAAGTAGGCTGGAAATTTTCTTATTACTAGACTGTTTCTATAACAAAGCGATGCCCAGAATAAAAATCTCACTAGAAGATTGCTTAAAAATGTATAAAGTATGACTTAGCAAATAGTTGATAGGTTCCGTCACTTTATATATTCTTTAAGGTAATTAGGTTCATTCACGAATTTCGAAAGGACATTTCAATTGGTTCCAAAGTATAAAGGTGCTATTACCTCTAGCTGTTACTTTTTACTGTTAAAACTATCTGTGAGATGCTAAGCACGTAAAAGTTTGGTAAAAGAAAAAATTGCTAATTTCCTCTCAGTAAATTAAGCAGATTTTCCATGTGTGCCTCGCATTGGCATTTATCTGAAAAAGAAAACGTTTAATATGAACAGTATTTGGTATTTATGATTCAAATAATGAGCTTCATACTATAACAGCTTATTGTTAATATGAAATGATTAGAAGGGGGGGGGTTACTGAAGACCGAAAACCGTGGTTAATAATCAATATAGTAAACAAATGCACATGCCATTATTTGTAGAACTTAACATTTGTAATAAGATTGGTTCTATGTAATTTTTCGATGGGACGCATAATACTGGAGATACTATGAAATTTTGAAATTTTTTCCCTCTAAACTCCCCCGCCCTCACTCTGGTCGGATTTCAGCCATTAGCGAAATTGATCTTTCTATTTACATAAAACGCTTAAATAACGAGTATGAGTATGATAAGACAAAAATTGCGACCGCAAAAGCAGTATCAGACAAATATATAGGTAGATAGATATATCTATATATATTCATTCATTTTCATCATCTCCTAGGTAGGATCGATGGACATTTGAAGAAATTATTCGAAAATCGCGTCATGAGTACAACCTCAATAGCTGATTTCCCCTAGGGGAAATCTCCTAAAAAGGTCGAATATGGCTCTGGACACAGCCTTTTCGTCTGATCGAAGATTTAGCACAAGACTCTTTCATCAGTATATTTTCAGATCTCTTTGAAAAGTCCGTCGCGCAGGAGCTGAGAAAACTAAACAGATTTCCTGCGTAGTGATCATTTCTCACCATTTATTTTTTATTTTGAAATTATAATCAGATGATTAAAAGAGAGATTTTTTGAAGATCGAAAACAAGAGTGGGGAAAAAAATGTACACGAATTGACGAGTAACAATAGTTTAACAAAATTTGTTTCAATCCAACTTATAAAAATGGAGATTTCAAAATTCCCACTCGCTGTAGACTCACACTTCTTCGATCCAGCGCATATTAATGGAGTTATAGGGTGTTTTTTTTTATAGGTATAGAACTTTAAGTTGGCATTACTGTTCAAGATGGCGACCGATTTAACAGCTGACAAGTGATTTATTCTCAGTTTGGTTTGGCAATTCATCATGAATAGACTCACGCCTGAACAACGCTTGCAAATAGTGCAATTTTATTTCGAAAATAATGGTAGACCCCCAGAGACGCCGTACGGTGCGTACAGAAGAAGCTATTGCTACTGTAGAGCGTAGCATTGAGGAAGACGCGAATGAGTCCATCCGCCATCGAGCATAGGAATTGGATCTGTGTCCATCCACTTTATGGAAGATTTTGAGGAAGGATCTTGGCTTGTGTGCTTACAAAATCCAACTCGTGAAAGATTTGAATCCAAATCATATTTAAAATGTAATGCCACAAGATTATCTTTCGAATAAAAAAAAATTCTTGTCAATCGAATAATCCATCGTTGTTTTATTGCAATTTAAAGTTCTATACCTCTAAAAAAAACACCCTATATTTCAAATTTTTGAAATCCCCTCCTCAGAGTCCCTCCCCCTGGTAAGGGTTCAGCAGGTAACGAACTTGGTCTTTAGATTTCTTCATATGTGGACAACCACCGGTCCGCTGTAAGATTTGATATGGCCAATGAAACATTTTGAAAAACCCAATTAAACAAAAATATTACACTACTTACTCCAAATGAGGAAGATGAGGAGAAATTTGTGAGTTTGGCAGTAGTTATAAATGCGAACAGTTCTTTTCAATGAGTTAATAAATCAAAACATCGTACAAGCCTGACTGACGACAATTACGAAAATTATTTACGTCTTTGTATCTGTGGAATTAATCCAAACGTCGATGTATTAGTTTCCCAAATTCAAGCTCAAGTGTTTCATACCTTTCGTTGTTTGTAATAATTCCAAATTTTACGATTTAATTATAATGTTGTACCTATTTTGTTTCAATTAATTTTGTTATTTTAATAAATTGTATTTTAATTACATTGTCGTATAATTTAATGCCTGATATCTATCGTTAAAAAAAAAGTCCGTCACGCAGGGGCTGCGTAAACTAAGCAGATTTCCCACGTGGTTTTGCAATAGAGAAATCTGCCTAATAACAACTGTAGTAGTAAGAAACCTCTAAACCTAAAACATTATTTAGGGCGTAATAACCCAGTAGTTTCTAGCCCCAAAAAACAGTTAACCTAACCTCTAAGCCTATTCACGAGGGACGAATAGTTATAGAAACGGCCACCAGAGCTCTCGGCGGGAAGTCCAACGTAGCCTACTGGCAATCACACGCAGAATACAAATGCAAATATCTCGGTTAATATTCAAGATACAGAAAAAATGTATAGAACAATATTTATAGTAAATGTAATTTGCAATAAGATTTATTCTATACAATTTTTCGATCCGACGCATAATAACAGAGATATTTTGAATTTTCAAAAATCCCCCCCTCTAACCCCCCCCCTCCCACTGGTCCGATTTCAGCCATTAACGAACTTGATCTTCCTTTTTACATTAAACGATTAAATTTCGAGTTTGGTAACGATCAAACAAAAACTGGGACCGCTAGAGCGTTATTATTATTATTATTATTATTATTTATTAACGTCCACTTTTTGCAACTTAGGCTAATCGGGACGGGTAAGGTTAACGCTAGAGCGTTAACAGACAAATATATATATATATATATATATATCTATATATATATCTATATATATATATATATATATATATATATATATATATATATATATAATTTTGAACGAACCTCATTTTTGTCATCTCCAGGGTAGGATCGATGGACCTTTGAAGACATTTTTCGAACCTCGCGTCATGAGTACGACCTCAATAGCTGATTTCCCTTAAGGGAAATCTGCTAAAATTATGAATACTACTTTAAAATGCGCTACTTTTCCCGCGAACGTATTTGCACGCTAAAGTTTGGCTCTCAACATGCCAAAGGTTGCCCTGGTTTAACATGAAATTCTTAAAAGCCGAGTTTGAGTAGTGATTAAACAAAAATTGCGACTACTTAAGCCGTCTGTAGGACATTAATTTGTTGACCATCTCGTCATGATTACAACCTCAATGAACCTGAAGGGAAATCTGCTAATCATCTTACAATACTTCCCAGTTTAAAACAATACGAATTTCATTTAGCAGCGATTTTTGAATCTCTCCTGCAAAGTTTAATATTATTTTTTTTATATTATTATTTACGTCCACTTTATGCTACTACATTACTTACATATTTTAAATTTTTTTTTTATTAAATGTTTTCAGGTACTCAAACTTCTAAAATTCTTTATAATTTAATCTGATTAGTACTATTCAACATATACGTATGTACTTTTATTTATTTGTTTACTATGACGCGTTAATTGACTTCGTTGGATATTTCTAAATAATAGCATTTAATTTTCATGATAATGGTATAAACTATGCCGTTACTTTGTTGCATTCTGCTGACAGGAATGAGTAAATCATGTTCAATTTATAAATGTCCTCAATGTGAAGAATATTTTCCAGTGACATTAAGTCATCACTTGTGGCTATAAACTTCTTCAAGTATTGATTGCTCTCTATAATAGCTGTATTCCGAGCATTGCAATAATAAATGTTTTAATCCGTCCGATATAAATTATTTCTTGCAGCATTCACAAATTTCTCCGAATTTTATTACTTTCATTTTTTTTTTGTGATACAGCTTCAAGAAGTCGTTATTTGAAATTCTAAGTTGACTTACTAATCTTACTTTCATCATATTCACTTTGAATTTAAGATAATCTTCGGGTTGGGGGCTGGTATAATGACGCACACTTCTATAAAAGGGATTGTATGATGTACTATATACTCTATTGATTGAAAAAAAAAATTTGTAAGTAATGTAATTTTATTGTATAGAGTAGGTTAATATTATGTCTCTAGTGTCAATACCGCTATAAGCCCCTCTCCCGTTCGAACCTAAAAATTTTAATATAGCTTATAATCATGGAACAATTAATGCTTATTTTGCAAATTATGTTAAGTTCGGTTCAATCGTTAGTGCCCAATAAAATTGTTGGCTGCCTCTTTAGGTTTTAGTGTATATCTCGTTTATACTTTGTTAAACGATAAAAGTGAATACAACAAAAGTTACTCTACATAACAAAATAAACAACTTTTATCCTGTGCACATTTGCCGAAAAACCAATAGGAAACGAAATATTGCTATTTTTATTTTCAGGCCTCCCTTACAACCCCCACTCCTGCCCGTCCCTAGAAATGTTGGTATGGCTTGTTATAATAAAGGCGTTAGTGCTAATACACTTACCGAGTTTTGTTTAACTCGGTTGAGTCTTTTGTGGCAAATAAAATTGTTGACACCCGCTATAATTTTTAGCGTATAACTCATTTATACTTCAGCATATGACGAAAGTGTATATAAGTAAAGTTACTCTAAACAATAAAATAAATAACTTTTGTTATGTGTATATTTGTCGAAAAACCAATATTAAACGAAATGTCGCTATTTTTAATTCCAGGCCTCTCTTATCCAGGCCCACTCCTGTTCGTCTCAGAGAATATTAATGTAGCCTGAAGTCTATGTTCGGTTAGTAGTAATACACATACCAAGTTTCATAAAATTCGGTTCAACCGTTTATGCGTGAAAAGGGAACAAACAAACAAACAAACAGACACGAAAAAAACAAAATGCAGTTATGGAGTCTTTGGCATGTGAAACGGAAAGTTATCGTGAAATTTCGCGAAAAAAATCAATGTACAGACAGAGGTTACAATTTTATATATATATATATATATATATATATATATATATATATATGTGTGTGTATATATATGTGTGTATATATATATAAAATTGTAACCTCTGTCTGTACATTGATTTTTTTCGCGAAATTTCACGATAACTTTGTACATTACTAGTAAGATTACTTACTAACACTAAATGGGCCAGACTCAGGCTAAAATATGTATATATTAGCCAATAAAATCTTTCTATGTATCTATCACTTTATGCTGCTATGGCTAATCGGGAGTTTAATAATAATATTTGATATTTGGCAGATCACGCAAATGTTAAAGGGCTTTAGTTACTCTTGACCTGAGGACCGATGGCCACTCAAAAGGGATGAAGTGACAAGAACAATCGATATTGATTAAAAATATTTAGCAAGGGGAGGCGATTGGTGCAGCACTATATAGGGTAACTATGACGTAAGAAGGGGCAGAGGCTAGTCTCTATGTTCTCCTTCCTCTATGGAGTAGAGTGGCTTTTAAGAAGGCTGGATAGAGGTGTGACGGAGGATACTATCAACATGCTGACTCCTGCTGATTCAGCCACTCCAGCCAAGGGCCCCCCCCCCCTCAGTCTCCTGGGAAAATTATATTGCCCCCCCCCCTTCAACCTCTCCTGTCAGATTACATTCACTTCTACTTCTCTAGCTCCCTTCCAATTACACTCAAAGCTAAGGGGTGTTTACCTGTCATGTTATTATTATACAACACGAATATACTACATTTGTTAATATTGCGAAAAAATATGTAAATTTTCATTCTCAAGGAAGTGAAATTTCCGAAACGTAAGAAGGAAGAAGAAGTAAAGAATTTGAATACCATATCCGCTAGGGGACTCCCGTTGATATGAGTATGAAGAAAAAACTTCCGTCATGCAGGGGCTGCGCAAACTAAGCAGATTTCCGAGCGAAGGTTTACAATAGATAAATATACATGCTGGTAACCGCCACCGCAAACATTTAGTCAATAAATACAAGTTAATGAGTTAATAGTTTCAGTTACAAGTTAATGACTCTAAAACGTAAAGCTTCTGAATTGTAAACAAACAGGCCAGCCAACCTGAATTCTAGACCGGAAAGAAAAACCATTAATGAAATATATCTGATATAACACTGTAATGTTATTGGAAACTATTTACTATAGCTAATGCTGTAATTTGTAATGAATCAGAATAATTTTAATCTCAATTACTTGAATTTTAGTAATCCAGCTTATTATTAGTGTTCACCCGCAAAGTTTCCCGCCAAGGTTCTCTCCCTTGAAAAGTTTACCACCTTACTGGTCAGCATTGAGGCCATCCTCAATAGTTGCCCCCGCTGCCCCCCTCTCTGCTGACCTCCATGATTTGGATGTGCTGACGCCTGGACATTTTCTGATTCACCGCCCTCTCCACGCTCTTCATGCAAAGGAACGTCCTCTTCAAGCTGTGTCCTCTTCTTACTCAATAATGCCGCTCATCGCGCCATGGGCGGGGGGATGTTCAGTCGTCAGTTTGAATTTAAACTTCCCGCGCTCGCAGTGTTCCTAGACCCGCCACACACACACATGCATATCGCCAAGGCCGTGGCTACAGCGGAAAAACACATGCAGTTCAAGAAGGCATCGGCCTACAACAAGGATACAGTCAGTTGCTTTTAGACGCCCGCTACAGTCAGTTGCTCTCAGACGCTGGGGTCGTTCATACGGCCAGGGGCGTAGCCCCTCTTCATCCACTACAGATCACCGCTTCATGGACAACCGCAGTTGGAAGTCACCCGTGACAGTCTATGATCACCTCTCCTAGAATCAACAGGTTTTGCTGCTCCCGCCTTTCTCCTTCTTGGCCACGTGCTCATCCAGATTTATCACCGCTACCAGACTGCATCATCTCTAGGAAGTGCATGATTCCCGCTAATAACCACCTAAATAATGCTAGCATTATGTTCGCAAGTATCGCATGAGTACTCATATATATTATAAGATACACCGCTAATTTTATATGTATAGTTATGGCCGCCATCTTAGATCATAAAGTTTGTTTAATGCTTACATTTCATGTCTTGTTATAGAAATATCTTTAACTATTCAATTTCCCTAATTCTTAACATATTAGTTCTTAAAGTTTGTTTAATGCTTACATTTCATGTCTTGTTATAGAAATATCTTTAACTATTCAATTTCCCTAATTCTTAACATATTAGTTCTTAAAGTTTGTTTAATGCTTACATTTCATGTTTTGTTATAGAAATATCTTTAACTATTCAATTTCCCTAATTCTTAACATATTAGTTCTTAAAGTTTGTTTAATGCTTACATTTCATGTCTTGTTATAGAAATATCTTTAACTATTCAATTTCCCTAATTCTTAACATATTAGTTCTTAAAGTTTGTTTAATGCTTACATTTCATGTTTTGTTATAGAGATATCTTTAACTATTCAATATACCTAATTCTTACGAGAACTCACATAGTTGTTTTGTCTTCTTTATTTATCTTTTTCCCTCATCTCTCCATGAGAAATAACAAAGGTTTCAGTCTAAATTCTCTCCCAATTTTTCTTGCCTTTAACACAAGATTTCCGCCATTACATTTTGGTGCCGACATTTTCTATTACATCTAAAGCTTACCGCACGCCCCTACAATTAGTATAACATGAGTATGAGTGGGGGTTTACTGAAAGCGGAAAACTATATAATCCAAATATCTCGGTTAATATTCATGATACAGAAAATATGTATAGAACAGCATTCATAGAACATTTATTGTGCAGTAAAATCAGTTCTATACAATCTTTCGATCTGACGTATAGTAACGGAGATATTTCGAATTTACAAAATTCAAAATTTCGAAGTCACATTAGACAAACTACTAAGTTGGAAACTTCACATCATACTAAAAAGACAAGAATTGAATCAACGGTACAGACTTCTACTAAGACTACTTGACAACAGATCTAAACTATCACTGCAAAACAAGCGATTGATTTATACGACAGTACTCAGACCAATACGGACTTGAACTTTGGGGTTGCACTAAACCGCCAAATTCCTCCAAAATAAAACCCTCCGATCCTGAATACTCCAAAAAATTACAGATTCCCCATTTTACGTATCCAATTTAACTCTTCATATTGATCTCAACATTTCTTTTGTCCATTCCCTCGCGAAATCCCGGTATCAGAAATTTCACTCCTTCCTACCCTCACATCCTTATCCGTTAGCCGAATCTCATTCATTTAATCATATTTCTGAAAACCCAAGACGACGTCTGAAGCGTATGATGTTCCAATGTTCATTCCAATGTGGGCATTGTTAATGGTCAACTTCCCACCTGATTTCAATAATCAAGCTAATTGTTATTATTATATATATATATCATTTGCTTGTAATATTTATATATTGTTGCAAATAAACGATTAATATAAAATAAAAAAGAAAAAGCTTTGAGATTACTATGATTTGATGTTGTATCGAGTAGTCCAGTAGTTGAGTTGCTATTTGAATAAAAGAGGAGCCAAATTTCGTTTGGGATGCATATAAGACAGTATACTTCATGTATCCTTCCTTCAAAAAACGTCTATCAGAAACTAGCCTCACATCGACTGTTAGGCAAAATATTTTTGTTTTCTTCTTTTATCGGGAGTGGGAGTCGTATACTTATTCTATTGTGTCTGTTTTGGTTTCTAGAATTATCCTCGGATACCACGGACCTGAAATCTTCGATGTATTTTGTCAATGAAGTGTAATCCCACGTGTTTAAGGGAAATTTGCTAAAAATAAAATTCCAAAAGCAGAAAGGGCACTATTTAAGACCTAAAGTTCACAGTTTATTTATACAATTAAATGCCCGAATTATTTGAATATGTTGAGAAAAATGTACATGATCTGGTAAAATTGGAACGATTTAACAGAAATTAGGCCAATTAAAAAGTAGAAAATCGAAAGTGAAGTGGTATTAATAATGAAAGGAGAGAGACAGTGATAGCATAGTAAAACACTCCAGAGCTATGAAACTTCACCAAACATCAATTATGATCTTCTTAGCTAATTAGAATTACTGGTTTCATTTAATAAAATCTTGAAAATATATTTAAAAAATACATACTACCTAGGACTGTGTCATATTGAATACTGCATGATTATTGGACTTCTATTTTACCCACCGCTATAAAAAATTATTTTCCTCTCATGCCAAAAGAAATGTGGATCCATTTTAAACGAATTATCCCATGAATCAAAATGACAGACATCCTCAGCTAACAACCATAATATAATTACTAGGCGAAACAATTGTAAAAGAGCGCATGAATATATACACTGAAGCGGGCAATAAAGTATCAAGAAAATTCGGTAACTCTATGAAGGTTCTGAAACTGGTATAACCCGGACTATTGTGTAATTCCGGGATGCACAAGGGAATTTACAGTCGAACAGTAATCAACTCCTGACCTAAAAAGAACTTCATAAATAGTTGATAAAGTTTTACGACTCGTTCCTGAGTAATTGTTTACTTGCTCTGTAAGGAGATTAAATCTTTGCGAGTGTTTTCCCCTTCTTTCTTTAACTTGGGAATACTTAGAGGTTTTCTCTACTAATAGAAATTTGAATGTTTAATAAATTTAATCTTTAAGGTGGTAAGGGTTTTTTTTTTTTGTTTTAGGCCATGTTGTACTAGTACAATTCATTATTCTGAACTTTTCAGGATCATGAGCGTGTATGTATGGTTTTGGAGATCTATCTACTTATTATGGTATCCTAATCACGTCTTTGTGAAAGGTTCAAGTATAAGATGTCTTGATTAATTATAGTCCTTTAATAAAAATCATATTTATGCTTTGCAAAAATAATAGATTAATATCATTAATATTTCTACAAAAATGACATATATACGTCATTCGTCAAGTGGTACTAAAAGCCAATGTGCCTCAAGCCTCTGGCCGTTCACGGGATGCAAGGTTGTTACTTGGAGCAGGTAATGTCAGCTGATACGACTTAGATATACGGCTCGTATAAATATGAATATATGGATGAATTAAACATATTGTTACGTTTTATTACAGAATCAGTAATAAACGTTGTTTATAAGAGTACTTTTGAATTGAAAAATTAAACACACACAAGCTTCAGAGTTTTTATTACTGCACAATTTATTTAACAACACACTACACACTTGGTTAATTATTCTTAACTACTACTCACAGTATGCTCTGATTGCTTCACTGTTCTTGTTATCACACAGTTCAATAATTCACTCAAGATCACTGAAGTTCCCAAAAAAAAAAAAACACGGCACTGCACTGTCCTTTACATCGCGAAGTTAACGCACTGCACTGTCTTAAACAAGGCAACATACTGCTCTTTACAGAGTCACGGCAGAACACTGTTCGTCACACAAAACAGTTTACCGCACTGCAGCAAGTCGCACTGTTGCACTGAACGCACTGATGATCACTTGAAGACAGCTGAGAACAAAACTAAACTAAACTCGCGGCGGGCAGGTTCTTTATAAAGAGTGTCGGCATACATCAAAGGAGAATGATGAGACACTTCCAGGACTGGTCTTGCCTAGGACGAAATCGAATCTCTGTCGGCTTCTTTGATCTACTTCGTACTTCACAAATACGTGACAATGTCTCTTTATATAATGTATATAAGTCTCGCAACAATTATTTTTTAATCCGAAGATGACCTATTATATTGCCAACCAGCAATGTGATCTTGAAAGCGGTAAAAGATCCATTCTTCATCACAAATGAGTATCTTTATTTCAAAAAACGAGTATCTTTAATGCACTTGAAAAATGTCTATCCGACGTTGGGCTTACGTTGGGGGGGAGGGCGCCCGACAAATCATAGGTTATGAATTGCAGTTCCTAAATTTCTTCCTATAGATTTGTTATGAGGACATATTGTTGATCTAGGCCCTATAATAGTCGACAATTGGCGGTGGTAATGGTTGACGGATTTTCATCGACTACATTTTTGTTGCCTCAATGTTCCACTCAGATGGACGCCCAGGGCCTAGTTCATTCCGAAGTTTGGTGTAGCCGCAGTTGAAAATGCCAAACCAACGTTCTGTAGTCATTTCATTCACAACACCTTCCCAATCCACTTCACATACATTTTAGCAGCTCCAGTTAATCTCTGTTTCCAATATTTCCCCAAAAGTAGATGAATTGCAAATTCTTCTGAATTCATGTTAATTGATTAGCGCAGGTATTGGTTCGACGAAGCCATGTCCATATTTACTTGAAAATGATCAGTGTTACATCAAATCTCTGAAATAAGTATTGATACAAACATTTTTTAATCTACTTCTTGTATTAGATGATTACTTCTTTGATTTGTTAAATTTTTTTTTTTGGAAACGGTTTCTAAGATAAATATTATGCAATAAATGGAAAATTGTGTTTTGTTGTAATAAATGAGTTGGAATTTGCGTAAACCACCCTTTTCGGAAACGAATGCCTTTATGTTTCAGGGTACAAAAGGTGTCATTGATAGAGCAACTGTGGGGATCTACTTGACTAGAGAACCGTTCAGTGAACGAGAATCAGGTGATTAGAGGCAGTCGAGATGAACGAGGTGGTTTACAATGACGTCACGTTTCTCTATTGCCACTAAACCACTCCTAATTACAAATCCCTTGACTCCAGGCAATCAGACCAGCCATTAGCAATGATTCACGGGTTGAATAAACTCATGGAAACGATTTATATGCTTTCAGAAACATGGAAAATGCCGGTTTTGGTCTTACTCAAGTACGCAAATCATGACATTATTTTAAAAATAGAATTGAACTGAATTAATTAACTAACTAATTTCGAATTTTATTCAATACAGAATGTAGAGAAGAAATTTGAGCAAGCCAAATTACAACAAATAATAGAGTAATCTGATTTCATTTATTTGGGATTTCCGAGCCTATCAACACTATTCACTTAGTTAAAAAAAGTAACAAATAATTTTAGAGTCGTAAATTAATAATCCTAGACGTTCTGAAACATGTCAGAAAATAAATTCATGCCAACATATATGCAATATACACTTATCGTCCAACTCTGATATAGAAGCTATCATCTTCAAAATTTAGTGAATGAGAACACGAACCACGCTGAACACTTGGACAGAGTAGTGGTTGAGAAACCAGATTGTTTGGATGTGGAGATAGCTTTCCAAAAATCAAAAGGCGCCAAGTTTCTGGGATTGAGTGTTAGTCTGGGAAACAGCACAAAGATGGAGGTGAGCAATTGATTAGCCGGATACATCAAGTAATCCTAATGATCTGGAGGGAGGAACGCATCCCGGACGAATGGACATGGAGGTCTCATAGGCTCCAATAATACGTGCGGAAACTACCGCGGAATCTCCACTGCTCCAAAATCCTGACGTACCTACACAATGCCTAATAGAATTAACACGTACTGCGAATGGACCCTAGTGGATTATCAGGCAGGGTTCAGAAGAAGAAACACGTCAGATACTTGAGAGGCGGTGAGAGGTAGATCAAGATGGCACGTCCTATTCATAGACTTCCAAGCAGCTCATGGTCCAGTTGATAGATGATGTCTTAGGGAGATAATAACGGAATTGCGATATCAAGGGGAACTTATCAGATGACCAGGGCGTGCACCGATGGCTCCCACTGCCGGCTGTTGGTTCAAGAGGAGATGACTGAAGTATCCTCGTTAAGACAGGTTTGAGATAAGATGGCCGCTTACCTGCGATGCTGTTCAACCCAGCGCTGGAGAAAGTGAATCTTTCTAGACGAATGCGGCAGTACATGTAGGCAAGATACACAAATTTCTCGATATGCAGAAGATGTATCTGTTCTCGTAAGCAAGGAAAAAGGATATGCTATTTCTTGCCAGTTCATTAATATCAGCGGTAAAAGAAGTTTGTAAGAAAGTCAATAAAAGATGACATATATGGTAGGGAGCTGTACCCTACATCTAGAAAGCAACTAGCGTATAGGACACCTGTGTGTAGAAAAAAGAATCAAATACCTCGGAGCTACAGTAACCTCTATCAGCTATCAGTTTACTGAAATTGATTAAAGAATAACTAGTGCCGACCGCGCTTTCTTTTACTCATTTATGGATGTGAGACATGTTGACCTGTATTCTTGAAACAATGGTTTCACATCATATGATTGCTAAGAGAGAATGGGCGGAAGATGTAGCAAAAAGTAACCCAAGGGCATGTGTGTGTGTGTGTGTGTGTGTGTGTGTGTGTGAGAGAGAGAGAGAGAGAGAGAGAGAGAGAGAGAGAGAGAGAGAGAGAGAGAGAGAGAGAGAGAGAGAGAGAGAGAGAGAGAGAGAGAGAGAGAGAGAGAGATTGAGAGAGAGAGAGAGAGAGAGAGAGAGAGAGAGAGAGAGAGAGAGAGAGAGAAATTATGGAACGTCCATTATTCTTGAAACTCAAAAATGAGGTAAAAATACAAACTTCTTCAGAACCGGTAATTCAAATAAAGGGTTAGAACCGCCAATATAAATGATACTATTGTCATACCTCTCGGTGGAGACCGTCGTCACTGGCTGATGGTTGAGTACCGCTGGCAAGCGCTTTCGATGCGATGGCATCATCTTCAAGCCTTTTAATAGTTATACTGAGCTGCTTGTCCGTCAGTCAGTGGGTTTTATGCTCTGTTCACCGTATTAGTTGTTTACGTTTAGTCCAGATCTGTTAAAGATTTGTCAAACGAGGGATGTTGATGTTCAGGTAAATTGTTTTCGTGTGGTGGGTTGTTTACATTTTAAATCCAGATCTGTTTACTTACCACTCAGATCTGTCAACGGTTAGTGTTCAGGTAAATTGTTATGTGTGGTGGGTTGTTTACGGTGGACAGAGCATAAAACCCACTGACTGACGGACAACCAACTCAGTACAACTATTAACAGGCTTGAAGATGATGCCATCGCATCGAAAGCGCTTGCCAGCGGTACTCAACCATCAGCCAGTGACGACGGTCTCCACCGAGAGGTATGACAATAGTTCTTCAGAACCTATTAGAAATGAAGCAGATTAGTATTGGGCAATGGAGTTTTTATTGTGGTTAACATTTGAATTTGGGAATTTTTGGTTGTTTATCTATGGGAGTTTTTGGTTAAAAGATCTATTAAAAACACTTCTGAATCATTTGTGATTCCAATATCTAGTAACGGATACTCGGCATACATCGTCCAAATAGCTGATTCTATTAATGTTGCGGACTTATATACTGTTACGAAAATTAAATACATTAATAATCCTTCAGAGAAGAGTCGCGTATTTGGAAAGTGAGAGATAGATCAAAGAAGCTGACAGAGGGTCGAGCCCCTACTAGACCCGTCCAGTCCAGACGTTGAAGGGCCAGCCCATTCCCCTTTGATGTATGCCGACGACCTATATAAAGAACCGGCCCGCCACGAGCGAGTCAGGTTTCTTCTCAAGTGCTTATATGTGCGTTCGGTGCTACAGTGTGACTTAGTGCGGTAAAGTTTTTTATAAGAAGAACAGTGTTGTGTCGTGACTGTAACAGTTTAGTGACGGGTTTAAGACAGTGCAGTGTCGCGAAGTAAAGGACAGTGCTGTGCCGTCTTTTGGTGTACTTCAGTGACCGTGAGTGAATTATTGGAGAGTGTAATCTGAAGAAGAAGTGACGCCTTCAGTGTATACTGTGAGTAGTAATTAAGAATAATTACCAAGTGTATTGTGCATTGTGAAATAAATTGTGCAGTGATAAAAACTGTGTAATTTGTAAGTATTTAATTTTGCAATCCAAAAATAACTCTTATTAACAACGTTTATTACTGGTTTGGGTAATAAAAACGTAACAATACATTTTCCAACCCTCTCCAAAGGTTTAAATGTCTCTAAGAAATCTTAAAGATTAAGGCATTCATTTAATTTTAAAGATATTTAATATTTCCGGAGTAACATTTTTTAGGTCCTAGCATGATTAATGCTGTAGAAAATTAGCTGAGTGGGAAGTATGCAGTAACCAGGGTACTTTTTTTTTTTTTTTGTACAAGAAAGTACTAAATAAAACAGAAATGAACTCTACAGGCTGTAACTCTTGCTTCGGTGCTTCAGTTCATGCGGATTATGGTAGATACTAGGTTAGTAAGAAGGTGTTTCTTACATAAAATGGAATATCTGTAAAACATGTCAGATTAAACAGGTTTTAATTACTTCAAAATACAATGTAGAAGGAATTGTTTATGAGGAAGAAGCCAGATCCGGTGGTTGCTTTGGGAAGGAATAATACCTCGGGAAATAATTACTTATTCACGAGGGCCTCTATGAATAAACTATTCAGCTCGTAAAGTTCTCTCCGGGGAAAAGTGGAATGGCGAATAAAGCTACCTACTTTTACTAGAAGACAGTCCATAATGAACTATCTGTTGTATACGCTTCCTTGGGCGCTGTATTTTTTGTGGGGAGTCTAATGTCCTTGCTTGACTTTTATCGCCACCAAAAAATCTATTAGCGTTTTGTAAGAAAGTATGATTACGTAATGATATATTTTCATTAGAAGGAAACACTTAAAGGCTAAACCCTTCTCTCTTTTTATCTCTTTTTCCCCTCTCCTAATTCTCACCAAGTCGTAATCATTCTCGCGAAGTTGTAAAGTTGTAACTATGGTAACCACAAGTCTGTTTTAAATATTGTTTTATTACAAGGAATAAAGGCTAATAGAGAATATCTATTCCTCTTTTTTGGTGATAGCTAACTTTTTCTAGCCAGAGTGGAAGAGGGTGTTTATATAGCGAGGCCGTCACTAAATAAAGTCCTTTTGGCCACGACGAAATCGAACAAACGACTCAAAGCATTCCAACTCTAACCCCGTTTTAAATAATATATCCGTGTAGCACACAACATAAAGTACCAATAGTTATATTGGGTTTCATAGATTCCCATTTTTATTATGGGGGAACTTTATTGTTGCATATAGTTGA
This sequence comes from Riptortus pedestris, assembly GCA_019009955.1. NCBI lineage: Eukaryota > Metazoa > Arthropoda > Insecta > Hemiptera > Alydidae > Riptortus > Riptortus pedestris. The sequence goes on along the minus strand of CM032228.1, from coordinate 218,204,552 downwards.
CAAGCTTAAGGTAGGAATATAATTGTTTTGTTAGCTTTATTAGTGGAAAGCTGAAGAGAAGAAACGAGATTTAACTCAAGTCAGAGGCATTTCTTAAATAGGAAAGTCAAAAATGGAAGTATTCTATCGCACAAGCTCGCTTATTTGGGCCATGATTTTCGGTAGCTCATGCTCCCAGTTTGGGCTTTAACATTTAACTACGAATACTTTCAAATGGTCCTTTTGAAACCATTATGCAGATAATTTGATTTATAATATTCGGCAACATTTATCTGCTTATGTATTTAAAACATTTATATTAATGAAGCATTAAAAGACAATATTAATGAAAAACATTAAAAGTAAATAAAAAAATATAGCAACAAACGTTTTTCTTAATAACACATCCATATTAGAATAAATTTAAACCCCAGAGTAAAATATCGAATAAAAAGAGAAAATCACAATGTGTGTTAACTGTTATATTATTGCGCTATTTATTAATGTTTACTTTATGCTACGGTTGATCGAGATGAATTAGCTACAGCTACGTAACTAACGAAATTCCTATTAACCACACGGGAATCCAACCCACGACTCCTGGTATATCAACTGATACAGACCAATTCCTTGACTCACGTGGCCAACCTGAACCCTTGATAAAACATAACACAATGTTAACGCAAGTATTAAAATTAGCTTATGGCTCGGGTTGAAATAAAAATAAAAAATAAAAATAAATGGTTCATACACGTTAATGTTAAATTTGGAATAACCTATGTATGGAAAAAAACAAAAACGATTTTTCCTTTTTCGGTTAGACTACTGAAGCAATAATCAACATCGCTCGATGTGTATCAGGCCGTTCAATGTGACTGAGAAACAATCGATGGGCAGACAGAGAAACAATTTCGATTAACGGACAATTATTTTTAGGATAACTAAAAAATGTATTCCACAGAAAATTCAATAGGACTCAGAAAAGTCATTAAAGTCATTTGTTTTTGTATATAAAAAGTAAATAAATTCGATTTTTAAATATTAAATTCGCTAGTTACAAATACTTAATGAACGGGAGCACATTCAGGGTAGATGATACATTAGAATCATATAAATGGCATAACTGCCCCTTGATTCTTGAATATATGACCCTATATATGCACACCATAATGTAACACCAATGTACACATGCACGTGCGCACGATGATCTTGCAATATCGCGTAACGTGATCACAATAAATTAAAAAAAAATGACTAACTTTTTTTTTGCAAGCCCTTCGGCATTACCCGCTAACGGCATTGCAATTTTATGAGGTGGGTGTTCAGGAACATGTTGTGGTTACAGAATTTGAATTCCGGAGGATCTTTGAAATATACAAGATGGTTATTTGCTATGATACTGGTGTATTATGTAATTTTACAGGATTTAGAGGGAATGGCCTATGGCAGGGCATTTGTTGTTAGAGAGTTAGAAACTGAAATATAGGGTTCCTTTATGAGATGCTGAAAATGATGTTGGGATCTCTCTCGCTCCCTCTTGCTCCCTTCAACCTGGTCTCCCACTTGGATGTACTTTTCGCCTACTCACTCATGGTGAAAAATGAATAAAGGGGTGAGAATGGCACAAGTAGACTGTACACCGCCAAAGATGCAACTCTTCTTTCCTCAGCCTGTCCTTCCATCTTCCCTTTGGACTCCAGGATATCCTCTCAGGTTATGTTTGATAAAATAGCCTATAGAGGCCAGTACACTCCAAAGGCATCCTTGGTTGTCGTAGATGGCAACAGATGGGGCTGGTGTCGGGTTGTATGTCAATTTCAATTTTAAATTGAACAAACTTTATTAAAGGAAAGTGAAGTAATTATTTTTAAGAGCATCCGCGGAACTCTTTTCCCCAAGAGGTTGTCTTCTTGTCAATTGATTTATTTTAGTTTAGGCTGGCACAAACAATCTAACATGAAATCGAAGTAAAAAACATTGGACCACCACAGATTGTAAAATTTATGGTGTAGTGGGAGATCCCATCAACAATGTGTGTGGTTCTCTAACGGCAGACCAATATCAGAATCCAATGGGGCTGATGAAAATAAATTAATTAACAGGAAGTGGATCTCTTGTAACTCCGACAAGAAAGTGCTTTAGACTGTTGAAGGATATTGATAACAGATTTCTGGGTCAACACCAAAGGTCTTATCAATTTTAAAATTACCCAAGTAGCTCTACTTGTGTTGGAGTAAAATTATTCATATAAGCAGGCCCTCCTGTTGCTCTCGGCATTCTTCATGTCCCAAAAGAAGGCTTAATGGCTCCATCGCCAATTATTACAGAAGGTAGATCCGAACAGGTGGGAGGACACGGTAGCTAGGACCGTGTAAAAACAGGGGTATAAGAAGGAGAGGGGAGGAGATTCCCCCGTTAGACCGGGAGCAAAAAGCCAGGTACAGGAAATTAAAGGGAGTCCCCGGAAAAAGTTGATAAATGATGAGAACGGGGAAGAGGGAGCGTGTAGGGGGGGGGGCAACCTCTATCATATCCCATCTGTGACGTCATAATTCACATAAGATAGCCCAGAGACAATTTAACAGATGGTCAACTCCTTACGGTATAACGCCTGTACAAATCCTTATTGCTTTTTCCCTCTCTCGCCCCACCATCCTTTTATATCTGAAATACGAGACTCGATTCACTAAGCTATATATATGTTTTTTTTTCTTTTCCAATTTTTTGTCTCCGGGCCTAACTGCCAAATACAATGCTTAAGATATAAAATAACAAGCCCAGAGGGGTTATATGAATTATCTTAGCCAAATTATTTAATCTAAGCACTGTATCCTTTCACAGTTTGTAAATGTAGGTTGACTATAGAGGTTCTTTTTCAAGGAATAAATGTAAAAATGAAATTAGGATTGGAGAAATCCTCTTGAACCGAAAAGCATCGACCATCATTTTGCCTCATTATAAAGAGAACTGATTGTTCAAGAGTTCAGTTCAAACTTACAGAAAGAGAGTTCGGATTTGGAAGCTCGTAGTGCTCGAGAAGATGTAACTACAGTAACCTTCATCTCCCCAGGCGATTGAAACGCGAGTTTCAAAAAATCATACTTCAAAGGTGGAAGTCAGATTGGACGAAAAACACGACAATACACTGTGACAAATCAAAGAAATTACCGAGCGTTGGAACACCGCAAGTAGAAAAATCCGAAAATAGGAGATCGTTCTTGCCCGTCTCCGAATTAGACACACAAAACAACTCATGTAACACATAGTTATTTATTGAAAGGCTTATTCCCACCAACCTGGGATTGTAATGTCCATCTTACTGTCTCACATCTTCTCCTCAATTGTAAGAAATACGATCTTCCTAGAAGATCTTTGAACCTTAAACCGATCGAACCAAAAAGAACTCCTTAGAGACGATGAAGAAGACATAAAATGGCTTTTTGCATTTTTAACTGAAACCTGTTTGTTCCAAAAAATATAGAACCACCTACCGCTAATGACAATAGTTGATGCGGTATATTGTAATAAATAAAAAAATAAAAAAAAGAGAGTGAGAGGTAGACCTTTTGATCCCTAAATATAAATCATTGAGGGACTAAGTATAGATGATATTTGTATACTGAATTCATTATAGCCTTTTTTGAACCTGTCAAGCCTTTGAGCAGGATACGTTGCTAGGATTCATATCAAAGCAAAGATTACAAAATACAAGAGTTGCTTTGGGGTTAAAAATAAAAATAAAGCGAACTAAAGTTGTCCGGTATTTGGATCAAACCAAAGCTTTTCCTTTACAGATCTAAATTGCCCGACAAAACTATTGATGCTGTTTTATAGTACTTAATCGAGTCCCAAAAAGAGTAATACCAGAATGTTTCGTATTGGGTTACATTCACAAATTTAAGTATTTAGTTGCAAAAGTCCCTGTACGTGGATGAAGTAACGGTTCTTTAGAAGTAAGAATGAGGATATCAATCTTTCCCCTGATCATGTCAGCTGATAGATAGATAGAATTTCTAGATAATTAGTAGAATACCAAGAATATTGATGTAAGCTGATGTCTACATATGGAGATCAGCTTCAGCGTAAATTATTTATTCAATCCTGAGTAGATATGTAAATTTAATGACCTTGTTTCTAAAACAGTCTCTATCGGTGATTAATTTATTGAATCTATCACAGTTATCGCCCGAGATAATATTTTGGCACTTCATCGATAATCTCTTCTATCTGAAATAAGATTACATTTTAGCAGATTTCCCTTAGTGGGAAATAAGCTATTGAGGTCGTACTCATGAAGCGATTTTCGAAAACTTTCTTCAAATGTCCATCGATCCTATCAAGGAGATGACGAAAATGAGGTCTGTTCAAAATGTTATATATATATATATATATATATATATATATATATATATATATATGTCTCTTAACACACCAGCGGTCGCAATATAGTTTTAATCTTTTCGTGTAAAAAGAAAGATGCACTTCGATCATGGTTAAAACCAACGCTCGGGAGGGGGGGGGTTTAGAGGGGAGGAATTTCGAAAATGCTTAGTATCTCCGTTACTATACGTCGGATCGAAAATCAATCTTATTGTGAATTAAATTTACTATAAATATTGTTGTATACATTTATTCTCTATCTTGAATATTAAACGAGATATTTGCATTTTTATTAAATGTGGTTAGTAACGGACGAAAGTATTTCCCGCCAAAAGCTAGTTCGGCCGTTTTCGTAACTGTTCTGCTCTCGTGAAATTTCTCTATTGTATAACTTTACGTGGGAAATCTGCTTAGTTTACGCAGCCCCCGCGTGACGGACTTTTTATCTTCTTCCTTCCTCATCCAGGTTATACCGCAACTGATTCTTCAAGAGGCCGACCAGGCTGGGAAGTTCGGGAGTGAATACTTAGACATTATGGCACAGTTGGAAGAAGACCTCACTTATTTACCTCTTGCTCCAGGAATAGTATGGGAAAACAACAATAAGGATGATATAGATTTTATATGATATATTTATGGAATAAATACATTTATTTTCCTTGTGATCTAAATCCAAGTACAGGTATTGAACAGAAGTATTATTCATACGTGGGCTGATGTAATGTTATGTAATGTGCCAGATACGTAGGTTAAGGCATACCAGTATCAGTTTCACTAAAACTACAAATATTTCAATCTAATTTTAGAAAACAATAGCTATATGAGTAAAATGAACAGCATAAATTTCATAATTTGATTTACTCAGTATGTAAAACTGAAATTTCATTTCATAACAATTTGCCCCGGTACTTCAGGAATTCAGAAGGCAACTTCTTGGATCTTCAAAATTAATTCACAACGAAAGTAAACTAATTTCGTTTCTGAATGGCATAGATTGGTAGGCACTTTATCAATATCTATGTGCCACACAAAGATATTGGAAATTCCTAATTCGACTAAAATAAAATTAACTATTTTTTGTTTTTGCCTTTTGTAAATGTATATATGAAAGCATGAATGAGGAGGCGGAGCTCAACAGACGGACTACATAGTTCAAGTTCAGTATATTTTAAGAAATTTTCTTTTTTCATTTATTGTTGAATTAAATTTGTAATTTAAATTGCTACTGTTTTAATGAACATATTTTATTATTATTATTTATAAGTGGCCCGATCCCGACATTAACGAACTAATTATTAAACAAAGAATTATGAATTTTGATGAATTCATCATCTCAATATGGGCGGCGCTAGATAGCGAACAGGCAAAAAACATCTAGATTTTGGAGTCACATACATTTACTCTTTCCGACGGAATTTTTTGATTTTTTTTTTTTAAATTTGTCCTTGCTAGAAGAAAATCGTTAAATTAAAAATCATAATTGGATAAGGAATTTCTCATGAATATGGCAGTGTTTATTCATGCTAATGATTCAGCGTAAACAAATTTAAACAGGGAACTATTTTCCTCAGGTGTCGTAATACTAATATACACAATCGAAAAAAAAAGGGTCTTAAAACTTCCATACAATTATATTTATTGGATCAACCTTCCCAGCGTTGTCCCTTTAACCAGTAGTGCCCCAACAGCCAAACACATAACATCTCTGCTTCGATCTCGGTATGAAACGATTTTTTAAAAATAAATGTTATAGATTTGTTCATTTATCATACATAACAATATTATATCGTTAGCATTTTAGTGTATATGTGTTTTTACTGTATTTTTAGGGGTTTTTTTTTTTAAAGACAAAAGGAATGATATTTCCCTTCTTTAAATTGTTTAATTTCGTATAACCTCATTTACCGAATAGCATTTATTGCGCCAGATAGATTAAACAGGAATAATGAAACATCATAATAAAAATCTTCTTTAACAACAAACTTTTAAGCGTAATTCAATTACATTTTACTTACATGTTGAAGCACCACTGTTTCAAACAATCCTATAAAAGTCCAGGCCACCCTAGGGGTAATGGTCTACTCTTTCGTGGGCTATCAAACCTATTGGAAAGCGGGTTCTGTAAAGATCTCTACCCATTTTTCGTTCTCCATATTGTCCTATCTCTTGACAATCCTCACCATTCAGGGCCACAGTTATCTTGAAAGAGTCCATCCATCTTCTCCTTTGCCTGTCCATCTTCCTCTTCCTCCTTATAGTGTCCATTCTGCCATTACCAAAGACCACCGGCCATCCTGCTGCAGTAGACCATGCCCTGCCCATTTCCACGTTAGCTTCTTGCAGTGTATCACCACATCTGTCAGTCCAGTCCTTTCCCTCAATACTGAACACCTCACCGGCTCGTTCCTGGAATGCTGCCAAACTGATAGTTTGTTTTCCTGTACTCTTGTCAAGGAACCATAGGATACCACTGCGAGGACACAACTTTCAAAAACTTTCTTCTACTATTCCGCACTAAAACTCCCTCACATGATATCCCTCAAGGCCCAGAACTTCTTCATGCCTGAGATGTCGTTTTGTATAACTCCCTACTTGTTCGGTTTGAAAAGGAAATAATTTGTCCCAAGTTTACAAATTCCTCCACATGCTCTATTTCTTTGCCATTCATATTAATAGCAACTTTCATTGGTCATGATGTTAGGCTTCGTGTTATTTGGCCTTAGTCCTTCTTCAGCACGTAGCTGAAATAATTCTATTAACATTTGATATATGTCTAGCTGTTTCGGAAGTTAAGACAATATCATCCGTAACCCTAAGATAGTTCAGTAACCTTCCATTAATCCTTATACTCGTACCATAGATCCATAGAAGAGTATTTCTAGAAAAAATATGAACAATAACGGGGAAAGTGGACCTCCTTGCCTTACGCCTCTTCCGATGGGAAAAATAACCCCATCTTTTTCTTTGGACATGAAAGCAGATATACCTTTTATAATGTTCTTATGAATTCCATATATTTCCTGTCCACTCCAATTTTTTTCCAGCCCTGTAGTACACATATGTGAAGGATAGAATTAAACACCTTCCAGAAATCAATGAATTTTTATAGTATGTATACTCCTCCTCTTTCTCTATCAACTGAACCCATGACAGAGAAGCCGCTATGCAATACTGCTTGTTCAATTTATATACCCTCTTGAATTCTTTTTGTCAACCTCTGGTTAATAACATAGTATTAATGAAATTTTCATCAGTGTGTCATTCCCAACCATTAATCTAATTCCAGATATATCCAGCTTGTCAATGCTATTTTTCTTTCCTTAAAAATATTTCAAGAACTCGTGATACGTAAAATGTATGAATAACATCTATGGCAAAATTGCCTGCTTTGCTTAACTTCAGCGAGACGGATTCTTCTGATTTTCAGCTGCAAGTAAACCCTAGCTTACGGTACTCATTTTCTCATTATGATAATGTTTTGTATAATCATGTCCCATGTATTGTTAACAGTGGGTTCTTGTTAAGAGGGGCGGAATTGAAGAAGTGAGAACTCAGACGTTGTCAAAAAATATTAAATTCTAGTGGCGGGTCTGTATTTTTTATATGCAATTCATTTTTTTTAAAGCCTTCCTCAGAATTAAGTTCATTTTATGTATATCTCCAAAGTAGTTGATGGGCAATATGTGGCTAGTAGTCTTGCACACGAGGAAGTAACCTATAAATCCCATGAAAATTTGTTCAGGAAGTAGAAAAATTGGCCCGAAACTTGAAAGCTACTGCCAGTCATTCTTAAAATGAATTGCAGATATCCGAACGAAATGTATTCACAAAGGAATTATTTATAAACAATTAAAATTCAGTTTACTTTCAAGAAAATCAATAATAATGCAATACCATCAAAATGAATAATTTGCATAGTTCATTTTGATCCGAGAATAGAAATTACCTGTTGAATTTAAACCCGACATTATTTATTATCTATAAGCCTATCTAGTAGAGGACGAAAACGAGGTCTCTCAGATTTTTACTTATATCCCTAAAGATATTCACGCAAGCAGCATTCCAATTTTTTCTCGCGTTCTTAGCAGATTTCCCTTAAACGCGATTTTCGAAAAACTTCCAAAATGACCATCGATTTTACCAAGACGTCGATGACGAAAATGAAATCCGTTCAAAATTATATATATATATATATATATATATATATATATATATATATATATATATACTTGTTTGTCATCTGTGTGCTCTAGCGGTCGCAATTCTTAGTTGATCATAACCAAACTCGATATATAAGCGATTCATGTAAAACTAAAGGGTTAGTTCGTTATTGACTGAAATCAAACCAATGGGAGGGGGGCGAATTTTGAAATTTCGAGAAATCTCCGTTATTATAAGTCAGAACTAAAATTGTATAGAACCAATCTTATTGCAAATGTAATGTCCTCTGCTTAATTTACGCAGCCCCTGCGAGACGGAAGTTTTATAAACGACGGGAAAAAGTTGTCGATTGAATAATTGCTAGTATTGAATTTCACGACAATTAGCATTCAAATTCTTTGTGTAACTAAAATAACCAAAAGAAAAGGAAACTAGGTGTGCGCCATAAATGCGAAAGTTGACAAATAAGGACAATTCTTTTATATATATATATATATATATATATATATATATATATATATATATATATATATATGTATATTAAAAGGATCACATTTGTTTTATGAAAGATGATCTCTCTCTGTGAATATCACCTCACCTTGTCATGGGAATAATGAGGGATTAAGTCAGCTGGGAACTACTAATTCCGAAGTTTTCTTGGTTAACGTACGTTGAGTTGATCAGTCTTTGTGTACAAATTTTGATAATGAAATCGTGAATCCTCCTTGAAGGAGAATGTCTTTCATAACATTTAACCTTTGACCATATACGTCAGTGGTATATATATATTAAGGAATCGGCGTCTGCGCAAGAAATTCTTCCAGTTATTAAGGGTGAATGAAATTTCCAAAAAGTGTTTTGTCATAATCAACACAGCCCATGGTAGTGATAATATGGGAGTGTGTGTGTATAAAGTACAAAAATATCGATTATTGTACTTCCCGGGGATTTGTTGTCAAACTTACATACCACTAATGGCTCTCACCCATAACTAAAAGTCGTCTAGACAGAAGTTGTTATGTCGGAGAGGTAGTGTTAGAGATAAGTGAGGATATAGATAAAAATATAAGAGGATGGTGTAAGAAAATATGTATAATACATAGAGCAAGGAGTTAATGATATATGGAGGAGGAAGCTGGTGTTTAATTATGATACATCCATAGTTAATAGACTAGGGTGTGAGAAGCCGGCGAGAATAGAGTAGGCTTGGACAAGGGTGATTTATAACCCTAACTCCACCTTAGGTCAACATTCATCACCCGAGATCTGGCTGTGGGTCTCTCTTCTTCTTACACACCTCTCCTGAGGCTATGGATCATCCTTCCTCGTCGTCTTATAATTGCATTCCGAAACTCTTCTGGCACCAAGGAGTGCAGTCAAAGTTATTCCGACAACACAGCAGCACAAGTCACACGTTAAGCCAACCTAAGGTGTTTTTTTCATTTCTTGATACAATAATGGAAGAAATGATGAAAACACGAATAGCAAACAGCTTCAATTACGTGTGCATTGATGCAACTTCAGGCCGTGTACTAACGGATCTTCTCGGGATCCTGGAGTCCTGAGTGAGCTGATAACGGAAGGTCATAACGGCATTTACATTAGAAAATGCCCGTCACGCAGGGACTGCATTAACTAGGCAGATTTCCCACGTGCGCCTAGTATTTGCATTTATCTCAAATTTGCAAAGTTCAATGAGAACAATATTTGGTATTTAGAGTTAAAATATAACTGCTTCATACTATAACAGCTTATTATGACATGAGTAGGAATGAGGGTTTACTGAATCCCGAAAACTAAAAAAATGCAAATATATAATGAACAAGATAGTGAAAAACATAACGATATTTATAGAAAAATAACAATAGCAATATGATTGTTTCTATACAATTTTTTATCCAAAACATAATAACAAAGGTATTAAGAATTTCGAAATTCCCCTGACTAACCCCCTCCCCCCTCCCTCTCGTTGGATTTCAGCCATCAACAAACTTGATTATCCTTTTTACATAAAATAATTTAATAACGAGTTTGATAACGATTAAACCAGAATTTCGACCGCTAGATTGGTAACAGACATATAGATACAGTTTTGAACGGACCTCAGTTTCGTCATCTCCTGGGAAGGATCGATGGGCTTTTGAGAAATTTTTGAAAAATCGCGTCCCTTAAGGGAAATCTGCTAACAGCTATAGTCGGTGAGAGGAGGAGCTGAGTTAGCCCATGGAATTACAACTTATGATGTCATCTCGAATTCTGTTCCCAATTACTTCCTTTAAAAGAAACCGACGTAAAAAGGACTGGAAATATCTGCTGGAAATCGGGCGTTCACTGGTAGATACTATGTATAATAATCGCATAACGAATAATAAGTGATACCCTTAGAGAAGAGGATGACCATTGGAGGTATCACAACGCCCACACACACACACATTTATATATATATATATATATATATATATATATAGGGTATCCTACGTTACGTGTCAGAGTTTGACATCTCGACGGTAGTTGAATTGGTACTAAAAACCTTGTTTTTCTTTAAAGTATATTTTACCTTGCGCAAAATTTCAAGTGAGGCGGCTATTATTCAAGAACTTTTGCGTAGAATCGGAAGATGAAATAAAAATAAAAAGTTGAAATGTGTGTTTCCAGTTGATATAATGGAAATTATAGTCAAGAAAACATATTTCTAGTCGGATTTAATCTTTCATAACAATATAAAAGTCCTTTACGGACTTGATTATATATAAATGAATTGGTTGTAAATAATTTTTCACTCCGACTTATAATAAAGGTATTTCAAATTTTCGAATTTCCCCTCTCCTTCCAGTCCGAATTCAGCCTTGAATGGAACGAACTTGAATTTTCATGAAACGTTTAACGTATCACATCAAGTTTGGCAAGGATATGACCGCTAGAGCGTCTACAGACAAGTATATATCTATCTATATATATATAGATATATATATACATACACAAATATATGAAGCGTATAGATATATACCACTATCGAAATTGGAGGTTCAATTATCATTTCCAGAATACTACTCAAAGAAGAACAAGTGAATAATTAATTATCTTGAATCATAAAACAGATGGAAAATCCTAAGTTCATATTTGCAATAATCTTTCTCTATATTTTTTTAAAATTTCTACAACATGAGTGTCGGATATTGTTTATAAGAAGAAACCATAACACTACAGTGGTGCATGTGCAAATGCAGTTGTTAATTTAATCTTTCAACTAATTCCGTTTTTCTCCGTTGCAAAACGTGCTGGAGATAAATTGTGTAGAAGTTCGCTCAACTGTGAGCCATCCCAATAAAATAATTTACCGTTAGTTGTCCGAAGGTAAAGTAGATAGATGACCTGCCAACAACTCCTAGGGACTTTCCAACAGAGAATAAATTTCCCAAAGGGTTTTGTTTTTTCCACACGCCCAGGTCACCTTTCCGACCTTCCATTATATACCTGATATAGAAAATGTATGTAAAAAGAAGAAATATTTTTATTAAGATTTGTACCTTTATTTGGAATTGTTTACTTTCAAAGGTAATGAATACTAGCACCGATTGAAGGTTCCATTCCAATATATCCTATAATATATTAAAAATATATGAGATAATAGCTTCCAAACTCGATGATTGGATACAGAATTTTATTCGGGTTGTGTTTTCATAGTATTAAATTTATAAAAATATTTTACATCCACTCCTAGGCAAAAACGTTTAGTATAGAAGAAAATTAAAAAACAATAAGTTAATTCCTAAGCAAAATGAAATGAACGTTTTATAAATTAAACTAAGGAGTTCCACTCTGTGTTGAAAAAGGCGATAACCTGTAGATAACCCGCCTCAATTAGCATTAGTACCACAAAGTGGACGTAAATAAATAACATTTTGTCTCCTTTAGTAAAATAAATTTGATGTGTAAAAGTTTAACACACCTTTCAAAATCAACAGGGCTATACGGTTTATGGACTTAGGTAGATTACATGTATCAAGTTTTACTTAAATGTATTTTTTGGATCTAAATATTCTTATTTAAATGAAAATTCATTGTGACACAAGGATCATGTCACATTCAAAATTACGTGGATATGACAGACCGATTCGTCCTTCTTAAGACAATTGTGTTCTTGCCTGAAAATATTCTACTCCATGCAGTTATGCTTTTTTTTTTGTTTTTTTAAATTCTGGATTCTTTTGTTTGAGTCTCCTTTTCAAAAAAGAAAAGAAATCCGAGAGTGATTCTCTTTGTAAAAATGACAAGGAACAACTAGTAATTATAAGATTCGGTCTAAGAGGTTGTGACTCCATGAAAAGGAGCCAAAATGGGTGGGGGACATGTTGAAAATAATAAAGCAATTTAATAACATGAGGTAAATATAAATTTTATACATTTAAAAATATCTATGTAATATATATTATATTAAATTCATAACCATCACGAAGATAATTCAAGAACAGTTGAGAATTACGGCCTTTCAACATTAGCAGAGGAGTTTAACTTCAGACTATTAAATCATTTGAGGTTTCATATTCCAGAATATTCAAGTCTTATTTATTTTCAGTATTAGTAGGATATAAGGAGTGAAATATGGAGATAACGTCATCTATGCAAGTTTTATATAAGACGTTAACATTTGCGTACGTGTGAACTCTGCTTAGTTTAAACATGTCCAGTGTGACAGACATTTCTTTTTTTTTTTCCCCACATTTCCTTTAAGGGGTATCAGCAATTGAGACTGCAGATACGACACGATTTTAGAAAAAAAATCCCAAATATTTATTGGTCTTAATTAGGAAACTCAATAAGTGTAAAATTATCCACACACTGGACACACCGCAAGTTTAATAAGTGTGATTAAGACCAATGCTTTAACTTCGCCTAGCTTCGTAGTTTGTTGTCAAGAGGGTGATTTGAGTATGGGGTTGCTAACTCTGATTTACTTAGTCCAGTATTTTGTCACCTCAGAATTTCTATTTAAAAATCTCAATTACTTATAAACTACTGGAAAATGGAATTTCCTTCATTCCACCGCAGTCATTGTGTACGACTGACCGAGGCAAATCAATTTTTGGGATTCAGAGTTTTTATACAAACAAATGTCTCATTTCTCCTGTCATGTATTATGGAAGACAGGGTCCTAGAGAAAAATATCAGACAATCAAGACTGCACTATAGTAAAATATGAACGTATTTAATTCTGAATGAGTTACCTTTATCAATGAATCGGAAGGTGCCTATGAATCCAGTGTAGTTTCCCTGGGGCTGCCTGGTGTGTAGCTGAAGGACCAGTGCAGGCCCCGAGCTGTAGAGTACCCTGGGAACATCTCTGCCGCAGAGCAGCCCGGTCCAGGGAGTCAGCTCGTTCACACCTTCTCGATCCAGGTGCAGGAACACTTTCACGTAATCACCGCCGCTGCAACTGCAACAGGTATCAACGGGTAATGCAACCGAAATGTAGAAAATAGTTGAGTAGCATCAGAAAGCTGAATTGAACAAAATTAATAAGAAGTACCAAATTAATTTAAGATGGGATTGTAACAGTTTATCGATTTATGTGCAAGGATGTATCTTCTTCTCTGTATAGTCGAAGCTGGTAGATAAAGGATATCTCTCTAGTCACATGGGGCGACTGAGCTTCAGTTTTAGGTCCATGTACTTTCACTCTTAAGGGGCATTAAATAAAAAAAAAGTGAAACTTGTAGTGTTAATATTATGCACTGAAAAAAACTGGTGATTTATAAAACCTGAGTTATAGAATTGCAAGAGATAGTAAAAATCAGTTTATCGGTATCCAGTCGGGTACGACCGGTAGTGTGCAAGCTTAAATGGTCTTCCGTTTTACACAAAATCTTTGTTTATAAGAAATTTCTATGAACTGAAAAAATCATCAAAATTCCTTACTCGGCAGTATTTTATGACTCAAATGTTAGTAGTTAGTACATTACGTTTCTCAATCCTGATGACCAAAAAATCTTCAGTTTTTAGCAGATTTCCCTTAAGGGAAATCAGCTATTGAGGTCGTACTCATGACGCGAGTTTCGAAACATTTCTTCAAATGTCCATCAATCCTACCCAGGAGATGACGAAAATGAGGCTCGTTGAAAATTATAAACATGTATCTATATATATATATATATATATATATATATATATATATATATATATATATATATATATATATTTGTCTGTTAACGCTCTAGCGGTCGCAATTTTCGTTTGATCGTTACCAAACTCGATATTTAAGCGTTTTATGCAAAAATAAAGATCAAGTTCGTTAATGGCTGAAATCGGACCAGGGAGAGGGGGTGTTTAGAGGGGAGGATTTTCGAAAATTCAATATATCTCCGTTACTATACGTCGGATCGAAAAAGTATATAGAATCAATCTTATTGCAAATTAAATTTACTATAAATAATGTTATATACATTTATTCAGTATCTTGAATATTAACCGAGATATTTGCATTTTTCTGTTTTCAGCTTCTGAGAGATCGGCTAACTTCGGGTCTAGTCGTGAGTTTCCGTCAAGAGCTAGTTCGGCCCGTTCCCATAACTGTTTGACTCTCTATTCTGAAATTTCTCTATTGTAAAACTTCACGTGGGAAATCTGCTTAGTTTACGCAGCCCCTGCGTGACGGACTTTTTTTAGATGTGGCCCTTATTCACAACATTAAAATTTATTTTTCTTAGAATTAAAAGACTATCCTATATAAATAGACAACGCTGGATTAAGGAATATAAATAGCAAAAGTAGTTGTTACTTAAAATATGCTTACTCTTCGTGTTTGAAACATACTTACTTAACCTCCCTAACCTTAACAATATTTATAGTACATTTAATTTACAATAAGATTGGTTCTATACACTTTCGTGATCCGACGAATGGTGACGGAGATATTTCGAATTTTCGAAAATCCCCCTCTAAACACCCCCTCCCACTGGTCCGATTTCAGCCATTAACGAACTTGATCTAGTTTTCTGCATAAAACGTTTAAATATCGAGCTTGGTGACGATCAAACAAAAATTGCGACCGCTAGAGCGTTAACAGAAATATATATATATATGTATATATATATATATATATATATATATATATATATATATATAATTGTGAACGGACCTCATTTTCGTCATCTCCTGGGTAGGATGGATGGACATTTGAAGAAATTTTTCGAAAATCGCGTCATGAGTACGACCTCAATAGCTGATTTCCCTTAAGGGAAATCTGCTAAAAAGATTAAGCCACAATGGAAGTACGATTTGTTACTCCAAAAGTATTAAATACATTATGTTACTAAAAAAGGCGAGTCTTCTAGAAAAGGTAGTAGAGGTGAATCTTCTAAGAAGAATAGAAAATTATGCCATGGGTATTTTTCTAATGACAATGGATTAAATGGAGATTCAGTAAACAGCTGATTAGTGTTGTAATTGCTATGGAATGCGCCAGCCAGATAATAGACAGAGCAATTCAATTTACTGTAATTCCAGGATCGACTATTCATGCAAAATGAATCCTATGCCCCAGAATAGTAATTGGAACTTCATTGGCTCATGGTTGAAAGGTAATTTATCAGTTAAGTATTCATGAACTATTTATTATAATATCATTCTAAATAGTTAAGTAATTTTTTAAACAATTATTAAAGTTAAAAAACATGAACATGATTAAATACACCCTCAACGAGTCTAAGTTTGATTTCTGGTCAGACACGGAACTGATTCACCTATGGGGACTCACTGTAAAACACTTCTCTACGTCTCAAATTCAAAAACCGGCGATGGATTGTTTATTAAATGAAAACAGTTAATATAGCGAATTTAAAATTAATGAATATAACAAAAGATCACGTTCACGTTAGTATTAAGTAAATAAGTACAAGCAGTAATGAGAAATCTTTCAGTCAATTTCAATAACCTCCCAACGGAAACAGGTCAGCCAACCTCTCACAGTTAAATTGATAGATAGAAATATTGTTCACCGGAAGGAAAAACAACTAATGAAATATTTCTGTATATAACATACTAAAGTTATTGAAAAGTATTTACTACATATTATACCGTAATTTATAATGAATCAGAATAATGGTCCTCTCAATCACTCATATTTTAGCAATCCAAGAACAAAACACGGGGGGGGGGGGAGGCGCAATAAACAGAACGTATTTGTATTTATCTCGTATTATAAAGGACTATTGAAAACAATGTTTAGTATTTAAGCTTCGAATAATGTGGTTTATTACATAACAGAATATCGTGACTTGAGTAGGAGTGGGATGTTTGCTAATGGCTCAAAAACTAAAAAGAAAAATTTTGAAAATCGCGTTATGAGTACAACCTCAATAGCTGATTTCTCTTAAGGGAAATCTGCTAAAAATGCAAAATATTTATAATACATTCAGATAATGTAGCCACTTTTCTGTCTGGCACGGCATACAAAAAAAAACCTTGGTTTCTCCACGCTCGCCTCTAAATACCTATTGATTTGGTTACATTCTTCCTAATAGTGAAAAAGTCCGTCACGCAGGGGCTGCGTTAACTAAGCAGATTCCCACGTGCGTCACGTATTTGCATTTATTTCAAAACTTAAATATGAGATAAGTATGAGTGGGGGTTTACCGAAGACCGGAAACTAAAAAATGCAAATATTTCAGTTAATAATCAAGATAGTGGAAAAATGTACACAACAACATTTATAGAACATTACATTTGCAATAAGATTGGTTCTATATAATTTGTCGATAATAACGGAGATATTAAGAATTTTCTAAATTATCCCCTCTAAACCCCCAATCAAGTTTGGTAACGATAGAACAAATTGCGACCTCCAGAGCTGTAACAGACAAATTTATATATATATATATATATATATATATATATATATATATATATATAGTTGTTGTTTTCGACCAGGTTATATATATGTATATATGGTGTTTTTGTTTTTTGGAGTCTTGGTCAGTGTTGGTGAACAAATCTTAGTTCATTCCAATATTTCGAGAAAATAAAAATTCGAAAAATTTCGAAAATCGCGTCATGAGTACGACGTCAATAGCTGATTTCCCTTAAGGGAAATCTCCTAAAACAAGCTTCATAAAGTGTCCTGTTCTACATTTCCGTGTTTTATGCAATTTTCCAAACATGTGAAATGCCTTAAATGCCAGATCTGATTTAAGAACACGTCTCAGTTGTATCAGATGCATTCTAAAAAAAAAAAAAAAAATTCTCCGTTTCTTAAAATCTAGGAGGTAATAGGTTGCTAACCTCCTTAATTTATAATTAATGCCGATTTTTTTTCTTTTAAAATAGACGTATGTTTTTAAATAACGGCATGATAAATAACCAATAATATCAAACAGTCCGTCACGCAGGGGCTGCGTAAACTAAGCAGATTTCCCATGTGAAGTTTTACAATAGAGAAATCTGCACACTGGTAACACAACACCACCATGATTAAATACAAACGGTAATGAGAAATCTTTCAGTTAATTAAAATAAATTCCCAACTGAAACGGCTTCTGAATTGTAAGAATAATTTATATTTTAATAACTCAAATTTTAGTAGTCCAAGAACTAAATCTCACAAAGTAACGAAGGTAAGGTAAGGTTAGAAACAACAGGTAAGGTTAGAAGAAGCCTCTCACCTGAGCCGAGGAATGACGTATATGGCCGAACTAATCCGAACTGTACCCGACCAGATGTCTCACAGACTTCATAAAAATGCAAATATCTCGGTTAATATTCAAGATAGAGAATAAATGCATATAACAATGTTTATAGTAAATTTAATTTTCAATAAGATTGGTTTTGTCCATGTTTTCGATCCGATGCATATTAACCGAGATATTTTGAATTTTCGAAAATCCCCCCCTCCCACTGGTCCCATTTCAGCCATTAACGAACTTGATCTTCCTTTTTACATCAAACGATTAAATACCGAGTATGGTGACGATTAATCAAAAATTGCGACCGCTAGAGTGTTAACAGACATATATATATATATATATATATATATATATATAGTTTTGAACGGACCTCATTTTCGTAATTTCCTGGGTAGGATCGATGAACATTTGAAGACATTTTTCGTACGACCTCAATAGCTGATTTCCCTTATGAGAACTCTGCTAAAAAGTGACTGGTATGGTTATAGTAAAAACACCCTATACATTACCCAAGGTTGCCTTTTTCATTAGAAAACATGCTGGATCATGTTTAGTTAAATTTCAGTTATACCATTTTGGAAACAAAAAAAATATGAAGTTGTGTTACATTATAACCTTGGCACTCTAAACTATAAAAGTTGAGTTGTTGAATATGTTTATTTATTTAGTTTTATTCGAAAAGTTTTAATGCTTGAAACCTAAAAAGGTGTATGTTTTCCCCCAGAGTATAAACTTTGCCAAAGGTCACTTCGTTAGTTCGTGGTTACTATTTCTAGCTTGAACTCTGATATATGTTCGGAGATTCAATAGTCTAGGAATGACCTAACTACATAATTCAAGTTGAGCTAGCAACAGACGGAGACCTTCATAAATTAATTGTGTTTGTTTGAATTGGTGCTCTCTGCGAAAGGTTAATTTAATAAACTTATAATGTCTAATTCAAACTCTGGTTACATGGAGTGATAGTCAGCGAGCCGGTCCCTTTCGGAGAAAACCATCCTAATTCATTGTTTGATTTAGCCAGGCCTCTCTCACATGGTGGGTAAATGAGACGTGCTTTTACAGAACAGGGGCCGACTGTTTAACTTGATGATGATGCTGGTAGTGAGAGAGAGTACATGCTGCATCGGGCAGAGGGCGCTGTAGGGCTACGCATCAATGGATTCCAATGTTGGCCTAACCACACCCTTGACAGAACTACGTTTGACCATCGCCACTCCAAAGCCGAATCATTACTTCCTCCTGCCTTGAAACAGACCTGTGCAAGTATTTAAATGCAGAAAATCACAACACGTTTACTCCATACTTTAATGATACTCCCTTACTTAACCCTTAATGTTGTATCCGTGATTATTTTTTATGATTTTTGAGCAGGCTTCCCTTAAGGGAAATTGCACCCATGACGCGATTCTCGAAAAATGCCTTCAAATGTCCATTGATCCTTCCCAGGAGATGACGAAAAAATGACTATATATATATATATATATATATATATATATGTGTGTGTGTGTGTGTGTGTGTGTGTATTTGTCTGTTAACGCTCTCGTGGTTTCCATTTTTTGTTTTTGATCATTACCGATGCTATTTAAACGTTTTATGTGAAAATAAAGATTTAGTTCGTTAATGGCTGAAATCGGACGAGGGGAGGGGTTTAGAGTGGGAATTCCGAAGATTCGAAACATCTCCGTTATTATCATACGTTGTATATAGCCAATTTTATTGCAAATAACTGCCTATAAATATTGTTATATATATATATATATATATATATATATATATATATATATATATATATATATATATTCTTTATATTTTCTGGCAAGGGTCACCTATAAAGAACATATTTTTTTGGTTGCAAACTTTATTGAGACTGCCCTACATGTTTCGTAGCTTACTTGCCACCTCTTCAGGGGCTATCCCTCTTCAAAAAAATTAGTTGTAGGTACATTTATCTCAAATGTTCAAAGAGATAGACTATGATCCGACAGTCTATCTCCTTGAACATTTGTATATTATTTAATATGTTTTGAATTTTCATAGTGTAATCATTCCTATTCATTATTCATTATCCTACATAATTTGTAGTAATTTTTTCAAACTGCTTTAACTTTTGTGCCAAACAAATATCTATTTTCATTTGTAGAAACTTTTTGGAGAGAGAGTTTATTTTTTATTCGAGATGCAAACTTTTTTTAATAAGGATTTTGGATCGATGAATGTTTGAAAAAAGTGTTTATAATTCCCGTCATTCTCAGAAGAAGATTTCCATTAAATAAGATTCTTGATTTTTTTTTTTGTTCTGAGCAAGATATCGAACACATCCTATCTCCATTATATCAATTGTGCTCAGGTTAGTCATGAGAGTTAACGAATTAGTCTAAGTTCACTTGGAAAACCTAGAGTTCTGGGTTCGATTCCCACCTGGGTAATAGGAATTTATTTAGAGAGGAATTCACAAAATAAAATCCTTAGTGCCTCCCTGGCTTGAAAAGGTTAGTAACCTCTAGATAAGGAGTCCAAATTTACACAAATTGGACGTTAAGAAGTAACATTTTTTTCATTTTAATGAAGCTGGACTACCTAGTTAGGGCTTTTATAATGATAGGCTTCTCATTCGCTGTCATCATTGTTTGGGGAAGAGGTATTTTTATATTAAACACATATAATAACGTTCAAAATTGTATATCATTATTTAAGCGGATAAAGTATTTATTTATTGACGAACTCATTAAATAAAATCAACTCTCCTCTCCCTAGGGATATCCACAAAAATGTCATTGGTAATATTTTTAAGAGTGTTTAGACACCTGAAGGGTTCATGCAATTTAAAGTTAGAATTGAATGAAAATGGTAATTTGCTGTTTTTATTCAGGTTGTAATGTTGGACAATCAAAATAATAATAGGCACTCTGTCAGTGGAAGTAATTTCAAATATATGGGAATTTTAATTTCATGGGAGAGTATAAAAAAACGAAGAATAATAGCCTTATACAGAGGATATATATGTACCTACCTCATACTTATATTTATATAAACACCATGTTCAAAAATGCTTTAATTCAAAACATTTAAGCATATTCTTTCAGTCAAAACAAAGGATCTTAAGGTCTCAACTCAGCTATGTTTATTATGTTATTTCCAATTACAGACTTTTTGCCTTTCTGGGCACTAACAATGCTAAAACCATACAAGGTAAATTTTTATCTCTCATCCATTAAGGCAATTCATAATTTTATTAGATACATAGAGGACTAACTAACCTTTAAAATTATTCATCCCAGTCAATAAAACAATAAATCTCCTCAGGAGAATAAAAAAACTCCTTATTACAATCAGCCTTAGACCATGTGGTAATTTGTCAAACCATATCTAATCTCTTAACAAGGTGGGTTCTATAACCTTCATTGGTGCTATGCCATAATTAACTGTAGTAATAAATATATAACAATAACAAAATCCTAGATTATATTCACCAATTATAAATAAATAAAATGATGAATTAAAAGTTTAATAGTTATTTAAAATTATCACAGCCAAAACATTTACCCTGATTGATTTTAGCATTGTTAATGCTCAGGAGGGCGAAACGTTCTGCTATTGGAAATACGATAATAAAGATAGCTGAGTTGAGGCCTTAACATCATTTCTTTGGTCTGAAATAATTTAATTGGTCTTAGAAAGGATTTGATGCATCTATATTCTCATTTTTCCAAATTATCCCATTTGAGTTAAAATGTTAGTCTTAACTCGCTCGGTAAACTTAAAGCCATGGGTTCGATTCAAACTAGGCAATAGGAGTTCATTTAGTGAGGAACTCATTAAATGAAAACTTAAGCCCCGCCCTGGCTAGAAAAAGGTGAAAACCTGTAGATTAACCTAATCCGATTAGCCGTGACTGCATAAAGTGGGCGTAAATAAATAACAGTACATAACAATGGCCAATTTCTAGGTCAGCCTTTTCTTACAGGTGGATTGGTAGGACTGAGGGAGAGAGCTGACCAAACTTCGGCCCCCGAACACGTAAACGTCACAAGTTGCGATATGAGGTGAGATTAGCCAGCTAAATGCAGAGTTGTCTCTCACAGCTTGTCCGTGACGTTTTTGTTGGCCAAGGGCTCCAGCAATATATATCACAGGCTTGCCAACCCCTCCACTATATCTACCTCAAGGGTGTACGTACACTGACTCAATCTCAGGAACTTTGTGTGACTTCTGTTTATTTTATCATACTCAAGTTTGAAAGATGTCTAGCTCTTGTGATTTAACCTTCTGGTCAAATTAATGCATGGCTATTATTATAAATGTCTTAAGACACAGGGCAAACCTCTGGCTAATAGTAATGTATTTCTCATATCATGCAACAACTTTCACAGATGCTCCATGTAGCTCCTACAAAACCTTGTGGAGTTGTCGATTTGAACAAATTTTTGAACAAGAAGTATTAATAAAAATGAAGATATCACATTACACATAGATATACTAGTTATATTGTTTATTGTTACGTTTATTACAATAATAATAAACGTTGATTATTAGGATTCTTTTGGATTGCAAAATTATGCACACTAAAGTTTGTGTGCATAATTTTGCAATCGTTTTTATAACTACACAATTTATTTGACGATCACTGCTCACTTTTACAAACTTGGTAAATTATCCTACACTACTAATCACAATATGCACTGTTAACTTCACGTTTTACACATCACAATAACTTAAGATCACTGATGTTCACTAAACACTGTACTGCAATAAAGTTCACTGAACACTGCACTGCACTCATATTTAAGCACTTCACTGACACTTAAAAAGCACTGTTCACTAAAAACTGTACTGAACGCACTTATGTTAAGTAGTAAGAAAACTGAGAACTAAACTAACCCAGGCGAGCTTTTATATAGACGGACGCCGGCTGAAGAAGGGTTTCATTTTTTTTTTTGTGTTAACACATTTTTCAAAACTCTCGTCATGAGTACAACCTCAATAGATGATTTCCCTTCAAGGGAAATCTGCTAGAACCACATAAATAACCATTATTCATAATCTTCCACTTTATACTACTGAGATTACTCGGGATGGGAAATTTTCAGAATACCTACCTTCTTTGGACAAAGTGAGCCAAAGGATTTCATCCAGTGAGTG
This sequence comes from Riptortus pedestris, assembly GCA_019009955.1. Taxonomy (NCBI): domain Eukaryota; kingdom Metazoa; phylum Arthropoda; class Insecta; order Hemiptera; family Alydidae; genus Riptortus; species Riptortus pedestris. Next base: position 218,181,213 of record CM032228.1, on the reverse strand, counting down.
CATTTTAACCCAAATGGCATCCCGGAGTCTAGTATACTAAAGAACCGTCTTCCTAGTAGCAGTTTTAAAAATACTTTTAGAATTTAGTGAGGGTACTGAATAAAACCCAGGGATATAATTCATAACATATTTAAGTCAGTGAAATTAAAATTAAATATCCTCAACTGAGAGAGGCTTTTACTTTCAGGAGAGACAAACCCCCGGGCGAGGCCTAATTGGGTCTCGTTCTTGTCGGCTCAGACTCGAAATATTGCGTTCACAAAGGAGAAGCAACAACTATATACAAGTTATAATATTAAAGTGTTTTACTTATTTTCAAGAGCGTTGTATATATCATTTTATTAGTATTGATTTATTGTATTACAGGATAATGAGAGCCTATTGGCAAACCTGCCGGGAGAGGCCGTCATTATCAGCTGATTGTAGAATGCACACAGTGTACTCGATGGTCAGCCAGTGAGGACGGCATCTAGCGACAGAGTTTACAATAGTACTATATATACTGAAGGAGCCATGTTGATATTCAGGTCAGATCCACTTATTGGGCAAATTAGGGTTAGGTAAAACAACCAGATCAACCGCATTTGTTAATATGGAATAATTTGTAATAATTAGAATAATTTCCCGGTCCTCGGTCATTGCCAGTTTTGTCCAACAGGTCTTTGTAATTCTCAACTATAACTTAAAGACGTATATAAATATAGGTATAATCTGATGTTGTACTCAGTATTTGTAAGATCATCCACTGCCTTAATAATATATATAAGGATTAAAAAAAAAAACTTGTTTTCAATTTTTATTTTTACCACATTTATTATTCAGCAAAAAAAAAAGAATTCTCTTTTATATACTATTTTTTTCACAGAATAATATCCCTCTACTTATCTTCTTTACGAAAATAGGGCAATTTGCAGAAAATCAGTACCAATGACAGCAATATAAAATTAACATTACTTTAGAATACAATTTTTCTATCTTCCCCCCAGCAATAATTCTCCTTTTCATTTTGTTTTTAAATTCATTTATTATTATGTCACAGACTATGTAAAACAATAGCTGAATTCCTCTAAGGGAAATCAGATAATAATTGAAGTATATATTTATTTATTTACTGCTCAAAACGAGAATATTTAAGTGAAAAGCAAATAAAATGTAGCAGAGATGTGAAAATGAAGTATATGTGTTTCTGCATATGATCCTTTGTCATTATCCAGTTTTCCAATTTCAAAATACTTTGATTGATAACAAACGTTGTGATCTTTGGGTTGCCAATGACTATTAGCTTATATATTATTTAAACTAATTAACACTTTATTTAACACTTTAAAGGGAATTATGGCTAATTGGGGCAGGTTATCTACATTACATCTCCATTTCCTAGCCTGGATTGGACTAAGAATTGTATTTAATTAGTCTCTAAATGAACTCTCATTGGCCCAGTGCGTGGACTAAATCCTGTGGTGTAAGATCTACACCCATTAGCTCCTAGGAACACAAGAATTTAAACTTTTTATTCTACTTTTGAAAGCTACCAGAGACACAAGAATTTAAACTTGTTAATTCTACCTTTGAATGCTAATCTTTCAGAGAAACGTATTCATCACTACAAGGTTAATTATAAATATCCTTTTTTTCTGCCCAAGTTACGTTCAAACGTTCCATTTAAAAAATGTATTCACCTTTTGACTTGTAATTTTACCCTTTTTCTTGGAGGAATTATCTCCAAAGACATTTTGACTTTCTCGTTACTTACGGCATTCCCGAAGTCACATCACTGAGGCTGACTTTAAAAAATAAAAATTCGTGATATTTTTCACTCAATCTTCTGCCACTTAAAACGAAAAGGAAAATTTCTCGCGATTCTCGGCGCCCTTTTGAAAGCGGAGGCTGTCGTTTCATGAAATATTTAAGACGGAAGACGCATTTTAAACTTAAGACGGCAATCCTTTTACCTGAAGAGGAGATTACGAAGGGGTTGCAACAAAGCGAAGGGCGGTCCTTTCAGAGCTTCCTTTATAGATCAAAGGAAGCTGAGAATACACCGACGGAATTAGAGACCATTATTCCAGCACTTCTAGCCCCTGCCTTCCTTCAACCTGTTTATAAATAGCAATTAGAACATCGAAAAATTAATTAAGGACCCTACAACATTAAAGCAGAGTTAGGAAATTGGGAGCAACCAGGGCTCGCCACGAGAGACATGAAATACCAACGTCACCTATATATATATATATATATATATATATATATATATATATATATATATATATATATATATATAAAAGTCCCGAACATAGCCGACCACAGACAAAATACAAACGCAAATATCTCGGTTAATATTCAAGATACAGAATAAATGTATAGAACAATATTTATAGTTAATTTAATCCGGATATATTTTGAATTTTCAAAAATCCAACTCTCTAAACCCCCCCTCCCACTGGTCCAATTTCAGCCATTAACGAACTTGATCTTCCTTTTTACATAAAACGATTAAATTCCGAGTTTGGTAACGATCAAACAAAAATTGCGACCGCTAGAGCGTTAAAAGACAAATCTCTCTCTCTCTCTCTCTCTCTCTCTCTCTATATATATATATATATATATATATATATATATATATATATATAATTTAGAACGGACCTCATTTTCGTCATCTCCTGGGTAGGATCGATGGACTTTGAAGAAATTTTTCGAAACTCTCGTCATGAGTAGGACCTCAATAGCTGATTTCCCTTAAGGGAAATCTATTAAAAATCTTTTTCCTAGGACACTTTGAGCAAGTCTGAAACATTCACTTTATAACCTCTATAAAAAAATCGATAAGGGCATTCCTCGTAAAACTAAATTGAAATTAATGCAGTAGAACATGAATATTTCTAAGCCAGTTTGAATAAGGACCCAGAGGTAAAATATTAGGAAGACGTTCTTTCTATCGATTAATCAAGTCCTTTTGATTATAATGATTATTTTACTAAAGTTTTGGAAATAAGTAATTGCTACACCGGATGAGCAATATGTAGATGTACACGAAATTTCTGAAGGAAATGAGGTTATTCACAACAGTGGCGCCACTTGGAATTACAACTCCTCATACACTCAAAATCACAACATAATTCAGCATTATCCACTTCAAGGGTAGATTTCTTTTAAAACCCTATTATAATATTGTCAAGGATGGATTATTGTTCCGAGTGAAGGTCTAAATTAAGAATGCAAGCCTTTTGATGAAGTAACTGCGTGACGAGAAACATATAGAAGAAATTGATATATCAATAGAAACTTTAATCAAAATTATTTTTCCCATGCGTGGCCTTAATCTCACCTATTAAGCCTAGAGTGGTAAGTTCTGTTCTCACCGGGGCAATAGGAATATGTTTAGTGATGAACCCATTAAATAAAATCCTTAGTCCCACCCAAGCTAGAAAAGTGTGCTAACATACTTAACCAGTTTGAATTACCCTTACATTAGTAGTACAAAGTGGACGTTAATAAATAACATAACATCAAAATGATTTTATGTTCTGAATGCACGGACGTGAAATCTGAAACGGGAATGATACTCGCTACATTCTTACATTTCACTACGTCCAACCTAGATTGCTGGCTGTTTCTATTTGTCTGTTGAACACCCGAACGGGAATTGGAAACGACCGGACGAACCTGAACTGGAAACTTATACTGACCTATCGCTTCCAATATTTCTCAGCAAGGAAGAAACTTAATTAAATATCAACTTGGGTCTGTCCATGTCGGCACGTTCAGAAGTATTCGTATCTTATTTCTAAGCTGATTTCCTACTTCATATCTATTAAACCAACTTAGCACAAAGTATATTTTCGTCAAAATTCAAGTAGTTCATACGGATAAAGAATAACCACCACGCTTAAATTTATGTTACTAAATTATTATGATCGAGGAAAAAAAAGTATTAAAAAATAGTTATCAACAGGACAGCAGTTAAAACGATATAATAAAATCTTTTGAAATGCCGATTACAAATTACACTTGGGTATTTCGAAATCAATTTACTTTTCATATCATTTTGTAAAAAGTCAATAACTCGATGAAAACAGTAGAAAAATTGGAATTCATAAATTCACATTAAATTATTTTTATATGGAAATGAAAGATTGACAGTAAAACGTTTATGACTTTCAGAATTGTTTGCTGAACAAAATTCGCTGAGCAGAATATATTTGGCAGATTTTCGAGTATGCTGTTGTTAAGTAGTTATTCTCTTGTTTAGCTCAAATTTTTTTAAAGAAACTCCTTAAAATACCTTGGACAAAGATATTAGCAAAAATTTGCACAAATTTGTAGGAGAAAGAGAAGAATATATTACTTTTCTAAAATCTATACTACTTACTATGATTCAAGCAAAGAATTATTTTTATTGACTATGATTCAAGGGGGAAGGTTGGTGGAACCAGAACATTAAAATTATTTAAATTCTGCTTGGTATTTGCAGAGTTTTTAATTGATGTTTTGCACAACCAGTGAACATTTCTCATTCGTGTGTTTATTTATTGGAGCTATTGGCTATATTGCTCAGAAAAAAAATCTGCAGAAAATTAAAAAACAAAATTAATTTAAACGAAAACAGAAATCCAACACGAAAAACGGAAATGAAATACAAACCAAAAATGGGGGGGGGGGCAGTAATTGAACACGAAGAACGGAAATGAATTCCAAACCAGAAATGGGGGGGAACAACAAAAATACGAGAGCCAATCAGTTACGGAAACAGCTGAACTAGCTTTTGGCGGGAAACTCACTCGTGTGTTATCCACCCATATTTAATAAAAATGCAAATATCTCGGTTAATATTCAAGATAGAGAATAAATGTATAGAACAGTACTTATAGTAAATTTACTTTGCAATAAGATTGGTTCTATACAATTTTTGATCCGACGTATGGTAACGGAGATATATTGAATTTTCGAAAATCCCCCCTTTAAAACCCTTCCCCCACCCACTGGTCCGATTTAAGCCATTTAAGAACGTGATCTGTCTTTTTGCATAAATCGTTTAAATATGGAGTTTGGTAACTATAAAAAAAAAATTGTGACCGCTAGAGCATTTTTTTTTTTTTTTTTTTTTTAATGTGGCTCCTGGCACTAGTAGTGTCATTGCCACTTTCTCGTCGCTTGGGGAAAAGGGTTACCTTAATTCGACTTTATTACTTTTTTACTTAATGTGACGTGTTCTTCCATTCCTGTATGAATCTTTGAAATGCAGTTGTATTTTCCTGTGTGGTGACCATATCCGCAGGTTCCGGTGAATAGTTATATACCACTCTCATTAACTGGATTCTTGCCGAATCATATTTTGGACAACTAGTGAGAACATGCAAGAAGATGTGTCCAGTATCGGTCTCATGGCTTTGCTAGGTGGCATATAGGCTGATATGATATGGACCGCTAGAGCGTTAACAGGCAAATATATATATATATATATATATATATATATAATTTTGAACGGTCCTCATTTTCGTCATCTCCTGGGTAGGATCGATGGACGTTTGAAGAACTTTTTCGAAACTCGCGTCATGAGTACGACCTTAATAGCTGATTTCCCTTAGGGGAAATCTGCTAAAACTGAACAACGTGGTAATATGTAACTTAAACTCACTGACGTCTTAAATATAGTACCGGAAGATAAGAAGTCAGTGTGTTTAAGTTACACGTCTTTAATTTCCGGTAGGATATAAAAACCACAATAGAAAAGCTAGAATATTATAAGAGAAACAAGAAATTATAAATTTCCAAAGGTAGTTGGAATTTAAAATTAATAAATAAGGTATTTCAGAGTATGCTCGTCGTGGGTGCAGGCAACAGTTTGTTCTCATATGAAATCTAAGTTGAGGGTAAGTGTGTGTGGGCGGAAAACGAAGTTGTTAGCGCAGATAAAGCACGTAGGGACATGGAAGAGGACTTGAAGTAGTACTTGAAGAGCTAAGCCCCGGACCAAGTGTATTCAGCAAGTTGGTAGTTGGTTGAATGGGCCGCGATCCAGTTACTTCACCAACTCCTTCGCCCTTAGCTACCAAATACACCATTCTACTCCTTTATTCCTCATTCTAATATTTTATCACGCGTGTCTTATAACATACAAACATCTCCTTAAGTGGGGCCGTAGCACTCATTGAGAAATGAAAGGCGCACAATAAACGGAATTAAATGTACAATTAACTAGTCAACCCCCGCAAGCAGTTCTCATTTTCGGGCCAACCCCAAGCAATCTTCGATGAGCTTAATTATATTTATCGTTTTATAATATTTATAATACATTATCTGAGTATGTGTTCACTATTTCATTGATAAAATCACAACTAAATTATTGCTCTTGGGAAATGCGACGACTTTACTCCAGTGCAAAATTTTAAAATTCCTAATCGTTTAGGAGTCCTGAATATAATATGCTCCCAAACTTTAAACGTTGATAAATTTAAAACTATTCAATATTTTTCATTAAAAAATACAGTGGAAAAAACTGGTGAATATTATCTTGACCATTTTTTCCGTCGTTTTAGATGTTTAAGACATTCCCTAATGACATAAAGAGTTTACAAGCAAAGGAGTTCTCTCTCTGTTTTCAGTTAATATAGGACATTATTTGCTTTAATAAAATAGCTAAATAAAACGACAGGACTAAATAAAAAAAAAGTTATATAAAAAAAGAAGAAAAACAAGAGTAGCCCAGCATTTGGAGCGAGCTTATTATAATTATAATTAAAAGCTGAGCCAATATAAAGGGACGGGCAATAATGTTTCCACTTGAAGAACATTTTCATAATTTTTATCTAATTTGGAAAGTAAAATCATGGAGAGAGTTAGAGAAAGTCTAGTACTACCTCCTTTCACCCCTCTCCACAACCATCGACGATAAAACAGCTCTAAAAGATTAATTAGCTCATTTCTCTCAGTGGAGATAATTAATAAACTTTTAAAGCGACAAAATATAAAGGGGCTTCAAAAGTCTTCACGAAAACCTTCAACCAAAGTGTGTTTTAATCCAAGTTAAATAGTCCTTCACGCACGAGCTGCGTAATCTAAGCAGATTCCACCAGAGCTGATAAATGAAGCGCTGATATCAACCCATCATCTAATCGCTACTTTTACTGTCATAAGTTGGTCATGAGATGTTTAATGGCACATGTACCCAAAGTGAAACATCCATGATAGTTTTATTGAAACTATAATTCACATATTTTAGTAAATATTCATGGTACAGAAAATATGTTTCGAACAACATTTATAGAACATTAATTTTTCCATAAGATTAACTGATTGGGGATTTTCGAAAATTCCAAATATCTCCTTTATTGGAGCATTGGATCGAAAAATTGTATAAAACCAATCTTATTGCAAATTATATTTACTATAAATATGGCTATATACATCTATTCTCTATCTTGAATATTAACCGAGATATTGCATTTTTAAGAAGTCTGTGGTCGGGTATAGTTCGGATTAGGCCGGCCGTTTCCGTAACTGATCGGCTGAGGCGGAAGCTTCTTCTAACCTTACCTGTCATTTCTAACCTTACCTTACCTTCGTTACTTTCTGAGATTTATGCAAATACGTTCTGTTCATCCGCCACCCCCCTTCTTTAGTTCTTGGACTACTAAAATTAGAGTTATTAAAATATAAATTATTCTTAAAATTCAGAAGCTGTTTCAGTTGGGATTTATTTTAATTAACTGAAAGATTGCTCATTACCTTTTGGTGGAGTTGTGTTACCAGTATGCAGATTTCTCTATTGTAAAACTTCACATGGGAAATCTGCTTAGTTTACGGAGCCCCTGCGTAACGGACTTTTTGATCCGACGCGTATTAACGAAGATATTTTGAATTTTCGATATTCCCCACTCTATACCTCCTATCCCCTATCCGATTTCAGCCGTTGTCAAACTTGATCTTTAATTTCACATAAAACTATTAAATATTGATTTTGGTAACGATTAAACAAAAAATTACGACCACTAGAGCGTTCAGACTATATATATATATATATATATATATATATATATATATATATATATATATATATATATATATAAGGTTATATAGTTTAGAATGGACCACATTTACGTATCTCCTAGGAAGAATCGATGGACATTTGAGGAAATTGTTCGAAAATGGCGTCATGAGTACGACCTCAATAGCTGATTTCCCTTAAGGGGACATCGTTGCCGATCTCGATATAGTAATAGCGTTTTATGTAAAACTAAAGATAGAGTTCGTTAACGGCAGTAATGGGAATCGAACCGAATATATTTAACAATTTATTGGGGGAATAAGGCAGCCTCTTTATCGGCCTCCTGTATTCCAGTAGAATATTTAATAGATTCTGATTAAGCAGGAGTTGGTGCGTTTGAATTGTATCCTTTTCCTGTGTGATATTGCTTACCCGTGGCCATTAGAGTATACCGTTGACTTCCCAATCCTGGGGCTTTCTATCAATCCACGAGACTATTTAAAACAGACTAAATTATGTGTTTACTTCATTAGCCAACCGCTTGACGAACTGAGCCCTATTGATTCAGCAGCACTCCAATCCAAGTATTGGCAAGAACACTCAGTGATCATTAAGATACTTTTTGATTTTATGTGATTAATCCAGTACTCCTAACTGAGTTTGGGAGGGTAGGAAACTGTAGTCGAACCACTTCTAAGTCTTTCAGCAGAATTTTACATTGGGAAAACAGCTGTTTAGGCTGTACTCATGTCGAGATTTTCGAAAAATTTCCTCAAATACCCATCGATCTAGTAGATGACGAAAATGAGGTCCGTAAAAACGGACTGGGGGAGAGAAAAAAATTGCAGGGGCTTTGGGGGTTAGGAGTGGAGGAATTTTGAAAATTTGAAATGTCTTCGTTATTGTAGAAAGAGAACCAATTTTATTACAAATCTCTATAAAAGGTGTTACATAAATATTTTCTCTATCATGAATATTAAGGGAGATATTTGCATTTTCTAGTTTTCGGCTACCAGTAAACCACCATTCCTGCTCATGCCATATTAACAATAAGCTGTTATAACCCTTCATTCACAGCTTAAATACCAAATATTGTGTTCACTGAACATTAGCTTTGTGAGATACATGCATATACGTTATGTGATGTTGTCAACAACAACGATTTTTCTTTCTTTGCTCGAAAATGTTTATTTATCTATACTATAATATAATTTAACCGTTTCAGTCAACACAAACCGTATTTGTTTTAGCAGATTTTCCCCAAGGGAAATCAGCTATTGAGGTTGTACTCATGACGCGATTTTCGAAATTTTTCTTCAAATGTCCATCGATCCTACTCAGGAGATGAAGAAAATGAGGTCCGTTCAAAATTATATATATATATATATATATATATATATATATATATATATATATATATATATTTGTCTGTTACCGCTCAAGCTGTCCCAATTTTTGTCTTATCGTTATCAAACTTGATATAATTGTTTTATACAAAAAGAAAGATCAAGTTCGATAACCGCTGAAATCGGACCAGGGGGAGGGGGGGGTTTAGAGGGGGAGAATTTCGAAAATTCTTAATATCTCCGTTATTATGCATCGAATCGAAAAAAAAGTATAGAACCAATCTTATTGAAAATGTTATTTTCTATCAATGTTGTTATGTACACTTTTCCACTATCTTCATTATTAACTGAGATAATTGCATTTTTTAGTTTTCTGTCTTCAGTAAAGTCCCACTCCTACTCATCTCATATTAACAATATTCTATTATCTTATGAAGCACTTTATTTGAAGCTTAAATACCAAATAACGTTCTCATTGAACTTTTAAGTTTTGAGATAAATGCAAACACGTGGCGCAAGTGGGAAATCTGCTTAGTTAACGCAGCCCCTGCGTGACGGACTTTTTGACTAAAATCGGACCTGGATTAGTGGGGGTTTAGAGGGAGAATTCGAAACTTTAATTATCTCCGTTATTATGTATCATAAAATGCTCTATAACCAATTTTGTTAAACAATTGTTGTTCTGCAATAATTATTCTATGCATTACATCGTTAACTCAAGTGTTAAGGGAGTTATTGGTACTTTCTTATATTCTGCCTTATGTACCCCCCCCCCCCCCGCCTTGTGGAGATATAAGGTCATGTGTTTTTTAGCAGCAGTTGTGAAATCTGCTTTGTTTACGCAGACCCTGAGTGACGGATCTTGTAAATAGGGGTTTGTTTTCTTCTAATATTCTCAATGAGTTCAGTTTTAAACTATTTAATGAATTAACTAAATTAAATAAATATCACCCTGAAAGACATAAAAGATAACTGAACTTAGTTATAATAAGGTCGATACCAAAGGATAAAATCATATACGATGTAAACGACAGGAAGTAGTTGGAATGTATAGCATTTATTCTATCTTGTGGTTTGATTTTATGTTGACAATATACTAAAATGAAAGGGTTTTGATCGTTTAGAAAGAAGATTTGGACTTAGTTAAACGTGGGAGAGAAGCGTAGGCGAAAAAATAACAGTGGCAGTAGAATACTGGGCGATGAAATACAATTTATAATAGCGTAAAAGAACAAAATGTGGGATAGAAGATAAAAGAGATAGAATAATAGATGAAGAGATTATGGGGTAGAAGACAGACTAAAAGAAGAATGTATAGCCAAGGATAATAGAGGAAAATAAGAACGGTTAATAAAAAAAGTCCGTCACGCAGGGGCTGCGTAAACTAAGCAGTTTTCCCTTGTCAGTTTAGTAATCGATAAATCTACATACTGCTAACACAACACCACCGTGAATAAATACAAATGAAACTAAGAAATGTTTCGGTCATTTTCAATAACCTGCCGACAAGAAGCATTAGAAATGTAAACAAACAGGTCTGCCAGGCTTACACCGGAAAGAAAAACAATTACTGAAATATATCAGAATACAACATATTAATTTTATTGAGAACTATTTACTATATCTAGTACTGTAATTTATAATGAGTCAGAATAATTGTTATCTCACTCAATCAAACTTTAGTAATCCAAGATGTTAAGACGGGGGGGGGGGGCACACCAGGACATATTTGCTTGTATCTCGTATAATAAAGGTCTCTTGAATAATATATTTGGTATTTAAACTTCAAATAATTTGTTTTATGATATAATAGAGTATTGTTTATGTAACATGAGTAGAAGTGGGGGTTTGCTCAACACTGAAAACTGAAAAATGGAAATATCTCGGTTAATATTCAAGCTAGAGCGTATAACAATAATTATAGTGCATTTAATTTGCAATAAGATTGTTTCTATACAATTTTTCGATCCGACGAATAGTAACGGAGATATTTCGAATTTTCGAAAATCCTCCCCTTTAAACCCCCCTCCCCCTAGTCCAATTTCAGAAATATCGAGTTTGGTAACGATTAAAGAATAATTGCGACCGCTAGAGCGGTAACAGACAAATATATATATATATATATATATATATATATATATATATATATACGATACGTATACAGTTTTACTGGATACGTACTCGTATACAGTTTTGAACGGACCTAATTTTCGTCATCTAGGTAGGATCGATGGACAATTGAAGAAAAATTTCGAAAATCGAGTCATGATTACGACCTCAATAGCTGTTTTCCCTTAAGGGAAATCTGCTGAAAAAAGTTGATGTATTATGAAGGATGAAAAGATAACTAGTTCTAATAGAGCAAGTGAACATATAGTGAGATGGAAGAAAGTCAGTGCATTTTAACAAAAATGCAAATACCTCGGTTAACATTCAAGATAGAGAATAAATGTATATAACAATATGTATAGTAAATTTAATTTTGAATACAATTGGTTCTATACAATTTTTCGGTCCGACATATATGAACGGAGATATTTCGAATTTTCGAAATTCCCCTATAAAACCCCCCTCCCTCTGGTATATGGATAATCCTCCCCCCATAAGGGAAATCTGCTAAAAGAACCTTTTATGTGTTGAGTACTGAAAGGGTTAATGATAGTTTAGAAAGACGTTTTGAACTTATTCAAAGAAATCCATAAGTCAAGTCGCTATATTGTATAATAAGTAGACGGAAACTTTCTGGAACTCCTTATTACTAAAGATGAAGCCGAAGAACTGCAACGTACCTGCTATAGGAAGCCAACTGGAACAATCCGTTATATAACGCAAATCCACTAGTTTATTGTGCAATGCCCTCACTTTCAGTGCTTCAAACGTTTTGATGAAGGGGGTTCCGAATTTAGAAACTTGTTCCAGATAAATAAACGGTTTTACCCACAAATTGAGGGAGTGTATTAAGAAAAACGAAGGAACGTGAGAATAATGATTGGAGAGGACTGTACCAGACTTGAAGCTTATCTCAGAGAGGCTTAAGAAAGTTTAAACTGTAAAAAAAAATAAAAAATGAATGTGTTTATCTTTTAAATCTCACTTGAAATAAAGTGGGTGTCACGCAGGGGCTGCAGTAAACTAAGCAGATTTTCTACATGTTCCAATGACACGCGGGTGTTGTCGCCTTGCAAACATATTTGGCTGTATCTAACCTAGTAAAAATCTGTTGAAAAACATATTCGGTATTAAGCTTAGAAGATGAGGTGTCATGACATATGCGCTTAATGCTAACAAACGTTGAGTAATATATATATATATATATGTGTGTGTATGTGTACACACACACAAATTACTTTCTTAATATTGAACATATTCTTAATATAGAACAACACTTATTGAAAGAAACGTCCGTCACGCAGGGGCTGCGTAAACTAAGCAGATTTCCCATGTGAAGTTTTACAATAGATAAATCTTCATACTAGTAACACAACACCACCGTGATTTAATACAAACGGTAATGAGAAATCTTTCAGTTAATTAAAATAAATTCCCAACTGGAACGGCTTCTGAATTGTAAAAATAATTTATATTTTAATATCTCAAATTTTAGTAGTCCAAGAACTAAAGAAGGGGGGGGGGTGCGGATGAACAGAACGTATTTGCATAAATCTCACAAAGTAACGAAGGTAAGGTAAGGTTAGAAACGACAGGTAAGGTTAGAAGAAGCTTCCACCTGAGCCGAGCAATGACGAAAATGGCCGACCTAATCCGAACTATACCTGACCACAGACTTCATAAAAATGGAAATATCTCGGTTAATATTCAAGATAGAGAATAAATGTATATAATAATATTTATAGTAAATTTAATTTGCAATAAGATTGGTTCTATACAATTTTTCGATCCAATGCATAATAACGGAGATATTTCGAATTTTCGAAAATCCCCCCTCTAAACCCCCCCCCTCCCTCTGGTCCGATTTTAAAGTATATATATATATATATATATATATATATATATATATATATATATATATAATTTTGAACGGACCTCATTTTTGTCACATCTCCTGGGTAGGATCGATGGACATTTGAGAAATTTTTCGAAAATTGCGTCATGAGTACGACCTCAATAGCTGATTTCTCTTAAGGGAAGTCTGCTAATTAAATTTACAATAAGATTGGTTCTATGCGATATTTTTATCTAACTCATAATAACAGAGGAACTTTGAATTTTAGGTGCCACCCCTTCTACATGTAACACAAGTGTGTGTGTATATGTGTGTGTGTGTGTGTGTGTGTGTGTGTGTGTGTGTGTGTGAGTGTGTATATATATATATATATATATATATATATATATATATATATATATACACACACACACACACACACACACACACACACAAATACACACACATACAACATAAATATATACATATACACACAGACACTTATAAATGTATACATATATATTTTGTATATATATGTGTGTGTGTGTGTATATAGGCATACATACACATACACACTTGCTCTCTGCTTTTGAGGATCGTTACACAATTGAAGTAATTTTTCGAAAATGGCGTCATTTGTAAAACCTTTAATAACTGGTTATTATAGCTCAATGGGAATCTGTACTCAGCTTAATATGGATGAAAATATACTCCAGAACTACAATTTAATAGAGAGGGGTATTTATTTTGAGGGCTTGAAGATATTTTCTTAGATGGAAGCAGAAGAAGCTGCCTTATCTTCTTTGTCTATTCGTTACTAGGACAATGGAGTTTTAAACGTTTTCACTACGACTTCTTCTTTAATAGTTCTTTAATGATCAAGCCATTTTGTCAAGAATTTTTTTCTCAACATTGCAGAAGAAGGACATCACTCTGTTCACCAATTCCCAGCTCGGCGACACTTTACTGAAAATAAAAATAACTCTATCTAAAGAAGAACAGCTGTCGGAATATTCTGCTTCTTGCTAATTACAGGAGGATAGTAAAATAATCCGCTATAAACTCTTGCAGAAAAGATAAAAATCCGTCACGCGGGATGCGTAAATAAGCAGATTTCCCACGTACTGGTAAGAGACACTAGTAATCTCATCTTACCGCCTATTCTATCTGAAAACAAGGAAGTACAAGTTACGAAAGAATACGTAGAATAACAATTGTAGAGCATCAATAGTATAAAAATATTGGTTCTATAACATTTAAGGATCCGTTTCATAATGACCTAGATATTCTGAATTTTCCAATTCCCACCCCCTCTACTAAATATGGTTTACTCAAGGATGAACACTAAACAATTCCAAATATCTCAGTTAATATTCATTTTAGAGGAAATATGAAATATGTATATAAAAAAAGTCCGTCACGCAGGGCTGCGTAAACTAAGCAGATATCCCGCGTGCAATTTAACAATAGATAAATCTACATACCGGTAACACAACACCACCGCGAATATTAAGTGAATAAATACAAACGATTATAGGAAACCTCCCGACGGAAAGCATCTGAAATGTAAACAAACAGTTCTGCCAACTTCTTGCCGGAAAGAAAAACAATTACTGTAATATATCTGAATATAACGTATTAATTTGATTGAAAAATTTCGGAAATCGCGATATGAGTACGACCTCAATAGCTGATTTCCCTTAAGGGGAATTCCCGAAATTCTCCAAATTCCCCCTCTAAACTTGGTCTTTAGTTCAAGAGATACATTAATAAGGAGATGATAAGCAAAAGACTATGTCCGTAATAATGTTTATATAGCGCTTCCAAACATGCCATACCTTCATTTCAGAGCAACTGAGATCTTGTGCTCTACCTAGCCGTCAGTGATGTTACAACCTCGGAAGATGTCGCTATGCTGCCATTCAAAGCATAAATGAATCATGAAATAATGACAACGAAAGATATCTATCTCCCTATATCTCCTCATTCCTAAAGTGTCTCTATTCTTATTGAGACAACTTTTTCTAAGAATAATTTCCCTTTTTATACCTCAGTATTAATACAAACGTTCGTTTGAGCTCTCTCTACTTCAATAAAATTATGAAACGAAATGAAGCCGAAAATAAGGTTTCATTGCTGGAAGTTAATGAGTAACTCGTTACAGTAATTTCTTAACATTTATAGCCTAATTATAGTATTCCTTTAAAATACAACATTCCAACTTTCAGGCACGCTATGCCCTACTTCCATTTCAGTTTATACGCCTATAAAATGTTTATTTCAAAGAAGTGGAGTAACATTTAGTGCAGACGATTATTAAGCGCAATCAATAATGCGCATTAAATAAGCTACACTTTGGAGTAATTATTGTATAAATTGTTCATAAAATATACACATATTTAGTTTGCTTACTTCAAACCATGAGGTTATAATAGAACCATGTCGCGATGTTTCACAACTTGGAATAAGAAATATCTGTAAGTTGTTGGAAGAAAAGGTCAAAGAAACTCCGAAAAGATCTCTCCTTTTAAAGTTAATATTTTTAAAGTAAAATAACTATTTAAAAAGTCCGTCACGCAGGAGCTGCGATAACTAAGCAGATTTCCCACGTGCGTCAGGTATTTGCGGTTATCTCAAAACGTAAAAGTTCAATAAGAACAATATTAGGTATTTAGGCTTCAAATAATGTGCTTCAGAATATAACAGTTTATTGTTAATATGATATGAGCAGGAGTGGGGGTTTACTGAAGGCCGAAAACTAAAAAAAATGCAAATATTTCGGTTAATAATAAATATAGTATGATAAAATAATCTACCTGAGAAATGCAGAATAAGCCTTCCTCAACAATGATTGAAAGGAAATGGAATCAAGAAGGTACGTATAAGCAGGAATAAACCTAAATTAAAGATGTTATGAATGATGAAGAAATTATGAATAACTTCTTTAACTGAAGAGGAATAAACAGGTTCAAACTAAACACGACAGAACGTTCAAAAACATTATTTAATTCGCACGAAACGGAATGCAATAAACATATAGAAATACAGATAAGGTGCAACCAGACGAATATTCAGACAAGAGATAAGGAAAGGAGACCCAATATTAATAATAAAGCCCGTCACGCAGGGGCTGCGTAAACTAAGCAGATTTCCCACGTGAAGTTTTACAATAGAGAAATCTGCCTAATAACAACAGCAGTAGTAAGAAACCTCTAAACCTATTCACGAGGGACGAATAGTTACGGAAACTGCCGCCAGAGCTCTCGGCGGTAAGTCCGAACATAGCCGACTCCTGCCGACCACACGCAGAATACAAATGCAAATATCTCGGTTAATACTGAAGATACAGAATAAATATATAAAACAACAACCATATTTATAGCAAATTTAATTTGCAATAAGATTCATTCTATACAATTTTTTGATCCGACGTATAATAACGGAGATATTCTGAATTTTCAAAAATCTCCCTCTAAACCCACCCTCCTACTGTTCCGATTTCAGCCATTAACAAACTTGATCTTCCTTTTGGCATAAAACGATTAAATTCCGAGTTTGGTAACGATCGAACAAAAATTGCGACCACTGGGGCGGTAACAGACAAATATATATATATATATATATATATATATATATATCATTTTGAACGGACCTCATTTTCGTCATCTTCTGGGTGGGATCGATGGACATTTGAAGAAGTTTTTCGAAACTCGCATCATGAGTACCCCCTTAAGGGAAATCTGCTAAAACCCTGGATGGAATACAACAGGAACCATGTATTTGTAAACTGACAATCATTATCACTGTTGGGAGCTAAAGGTATCTTTTCACAACTCTCGATTGTTGTGATGACCTCTTAATTTGCCATAACAGGATACGTGTTTACAAAAAACTCATGTACCCATGGGGTACGGAGCTTTAGGAAAATGCCCTTTTAGCTGGATTCTCTTAAGGGAATCAAGTATTGACGTTCCACACATGACGCTATTATATATATATATATATATATATATATATATATATATATATATATATATATATATATACATATATATCTGTAACGGTTGCAAATTTTCATTGATCGTTATCGATACTACTTAAATGTTCTATGTAAAAAAAAAGATAGTATATTGTATAGAAATAATCTTATTGAAACTTTAATGTCATATAAACATTGTTGGAAACATTTTAAAGTGTTAACGTCAACGAGAGATCTATTAATGTATTATGCCAAGGCGCATGGAGTCCGTGGGTGTGGATGACGTCTAATTAAGAATGTAAAGTATAATCTCTGTCAATCATTCTCAAAATATATTACCAGCTTATACAGCTTTAGGAGGACTAATGCCAATAATCGGGGTTAAGACATGGTTTAATGTCTTAAAATTAAACACGCTTTGCACAGCGAAAATATTTACATTAATGTGTTATTACAATATTTATGCGTTGCTCTTAATCCCACATGGCAAACCTAGAGTGGCGAGTTGGATTCCCCCCTGGGCAATAGGAATGTATTTAGCGACGGACTTCATTAAATAAAATCCTTAATTAAAAACTTAAACCACACTCTTGGTAGAAAAGGACCATAGTAGCAAAAGGTGGACGTTAATAAATAATAATATTATTACAATATTTATGAAAACAATACTGTCCAATTGTCAGATTAGTACAATTACATTGCAGTAAAAAATTGTTGCTGTTTCACAAAGACGTTCCTAATCTTTACTAAGCATACTTTGCTGATAGAGGTTTTCAACAAGCCAAAACATACATGGACACCGCTACCACTTCTGCTTATAAGCATTGTGACCTTTTGTTCTCATTAATATAAATTTTCAGAGCCAATTTCCATAACGAAGGAGTTGATTCTCATGATGATGATTCATGCAGTACGAAGTTATAGTGGAAGATGGAAATAAAACGTTATATTCAGCGGTTGGATCTTTCCATTAGAGGGAAGTACCATGACCTCAAGTTCCATTGCACATTTATCGCTCTCAAATATGTAAAAAGCCCGTCACGCAGGGGCTGCGTAAACTAAGCAGATACCCTTGTGAAGTTATACAATAGATAAATCAACATACTGGTAATACTACCGTGTATGTGAAGTGAATAAATACAAATGGCAAAGAGAAATATTTCAGTCAATTGACAAGTTAATAATCTCTACAACGGAAAGCGTCTGAATTGTAAACAAACAGGCCAGTCTGTCCCGAAGCGGTGACTAAATAGGTAGCACTATTTTAGACCGAAAAGAATTAATGAAATATATCTGAATATAACATATTAATTTTATTTAAAACCATTTACTAAAGCTAGTGCTGTAATTTGAAATGAATCAGAATCGTTTTTATCACAATCACTTAAATTTTAGTACTCGCATATATCTCATAAAGTAAAAGTTCAATCAAAACAATATTCGGTATTTTACCTTGTAATGAAGTGGTTCATGAGATAACAGCTTATTGTTAATATGATATGGGGGTAGGAGTGGGGGTTAACCCAAAGCCAAAACCTATCTAAAAATCCGAATATCTCGGTTATTATTCACGAAACAGAAAATATGTGATGTAGGTGACATGACACCATTTATAGATCATTAAATTGCCAATAAGATTGGTTCTATATAATTTTTCGCTCTGACGTACAGTAACGGAGATATTTCGAATTTTCGAAATTCTCCCCTCTAAACCCCCCTTACCCTCATCCGATTTCAGCCGTTAACGAACTTGAACTTTCTTTCTACATAAAACGACTAAATATCGAGTTTGGTAACGATTAAACAATAATTGCGACCGCTAAAGCGGAAACAGACAAATATGTATATAATATAATTTTGAACGGACCTCATTTTCATCATCTGGGTAGGATCGGTGGAAATTTGAAGACATTTTTCGAAAATCGCATTATCAGTACGACCTGAATAGCTGATTTCCGTTAAGAGAAATCTGCTAAAATGGCATTAATTTTTTCGTGGTTCACTTTCTTGAAACCAATGTTTTCACCGTAACGTACCACTGCCGCCAAGTGGATTTACTCAATTCAGTTGATATAACAAGTCACGAGTAACGGACTAATTATAAAAAATATAGGACCAGACGCCCTTCTCATAGAACACACATTAATTTGACAATTAATGATAAGTATCCAGTCAAAACGACCTCGAAAATGTTTGGAGTTGTTCCAACGAAAATCATCGACTCTCTAGAATAGTTGTCCTAAGGCAATTGGGTGGTATAGGGAACATTGTACATCAGAAAGAAGAGTTTCATCTTGAAGAAAAAGGAATTAGTATATAACATAATGTTGTGGATTGTCGATAGGCAGTGTGGCATCTACGTCAGACTCACGAATGCAAACACTGATCACTGGCTGCCGATAAGTATTAATCTGTGGCAGACATTTGTCAAGTAGCTTAGCGCTGATACTGATCAAAATACAGTTGATTTCCAAAATCCGTATCGCAATAAACTGTCTGTAAAGGGAGAATTCTGCAATTCTCAAGTAAGTTAGACTAAATATCAATATTACTTTGCATTTTTATGTATCTTAAAAGATGTAATTATTTATTTGTTTGGGTTATTTATTATATTTCCAAGTTATATATTAACGTTCGTATTCAGAGTTGTTGAATTTATTATTGAATTTTCCTTATGAGTACACTAACAGATACATGTAGGGAAGACATACAGAATCAGTTTTGAAGCACACAAATAACTGGCTCCACAAATCGCTTTATTAATTTTATTACAATATACCGCATCTACTATTGTCATTAGCGGTAGATGGATCTATATTTCTTGGAACAAACAAGTTTCAGTTAAAAATGCAAAAAGCCTTTTTATGTCTTCTTCATCGTCTCTAAGGAGTTCTCTTAAGTTCGGTTTAAGGTTCAAAGCTCTTCTTGGAAGATCGTATTTTTTACAATTGACGAGAAGATGTGAGACAATAAGATGGACATTACAACAATCGCAGGTTGGTGGGAATAAGCCTTTCAATAAATAACTATGTGTTAATTTTGTGTGTCCAATTCCAACACGGGCAAGAACAACTCCTCTTTTCGTTAAAAATTAATAAATAAATAAATAAGTGCTGGTTACATATATTTATATATTACCCTATATTAACGTGTCGTATTGTCAGCAATATAAGAATGAGTATGAAGTGGACGAAAAAAAAAACCCCTGATGCAACCGACAGTTAAGCACATTACATACATATGTTAAAACATAACCATATATGAAAACTTGACACCAATACGACAGAAAATTCTGAGTGAGTTACACCAAAACAAATAATTATATGACGGTTCAATTATATAACGATGTTGAATAAGATGAAGGGCATAATAACCTCGCAGTTGCTTGCCGAAATAAACCCTAATCCTAATCCTCTTTTCGGATTTTTCTGCTCTCAGTATTCCCAAGCTCAATAATTTCTTTAATTTGTGGACCAGTGGAAGAGAGGGTTTAGAGGGGAGACTTTTGAAAATTCAAAATATTTCCGTCGTATCGAAAAATTGTATAGAATCAATCTTATTGTAAAAGTAATGTTAAAAAATGTTTTCTGTATATTGAGTATTAACCGACATATGCATTTCAATATTTTAGTTTTCGGCCATCAGCAAATCCTCACTCCTTATTATTATATTATTATTATATCATGAATCACTTCATTCCAAGGTTAAACACCAAATATAGTTTTCATTGGACTTTTACTTTGTGAGATACATATAAATTCGTTGAGTGATGTCACCAATTAAACGTTTATGTTCTTGCCTCAAAAATTTTATTTGATCTATAACCTACTCGAAATTTAGCCATTTCAGTTAATACTAAAGATCATATTTGTTGTTGGCTGAAATTGTACATGGAATAGTGGTGGTTTAGAGGAGGGGGTTTAAATTAGAAAATTTAAAATTTCTCCGTTATTATTATTCGGATCATAAATTGTTATAGATCCAATCTTGTTAAACTTTTGATTTTCTACAATTGTTGCTCTATGCATTTTTTACTTTGCATGTATTAAGCGAGTTAATCGTACTTTCT
The DNA here is from genome assembly GCA_019009955.1 of Riptortus pedestris. Lineage (NCBI taxonomy): Eukaryota > Metazoa > Arthropoda > Insecta > Hemiptera > Alydidae > Riptortus > Riptortus pedestris. The sequence continues at coordinate 218,159,892 of CM032228.1, read as the reverse complement.
TGTTTTCTACCTTCAGCCCCCCCCCTCCTTTTACTCATCGGTTTTTTACATATAAATAGTGAATACTTGGTGAGATGAGATCTCAAGTATGTTATACCAGCCCGTGGGAAATCTGCTTAGTTTACGCAGCCCCTGCGTGAAGGACTTTCTCGTCTACTCTATTATATATCTTAGTATCAGGTATTCATTTACTCCTTTCTTCTTCCGTATCTAATCTTCCTTTACTCTATCTTCTCAACCCACAATTTATTGTATTTCAGTAACTCTAGTGTCTATTCTCCCATCTACTCTGTATTCTATCCCACTGTAACCTGATCCTCGTGGAGGGATGAGATCTCAAGTATGTTGGGAAATCTGCTTAGGCAGCCGGTTACGTTTTATAAATGCGAATCTATTTTCGTGAATATCTCATAACTAAAAATAATTGGTTCTGCGCATTTCTAAATTGAGTAGAATACACCAATCCATAATGTCTAACCTGTTGTTGAGAGAATGGACCGAAGAGAATCGATCAAACCAAAAGAGGGAAGGGACGGAAATCGGAGAACTTCTCCTTCCTCAAGTTGTGATTTCACTCTCAACTTTGGGGGAAACTAAGAAGCTAGTTTTGTATTAGCAAACTTCCAAGTCCTAAGAATCTGTTGGACTTAGGTAGCACAATGGTTACGATGATTAACTAACTACAACTTTGGAATCTATAGCATGAAGTTGGTTCTTGTTCACTTCTTGGTATTCCATCCATCCCTGAAGCCAGCTGCTTTAAATGAATAAATTTGGCGGTGGAGTAACATTTCTGACCAAGCTATCACTAACAGATCATTAAAGGCCACTATTTAACGTTTGCACTAATTATAACTTATACTGATGTAAAGATTACTTTTAATGGGATATACATTTATACTAAAACTAACGGAATCGGCCGGTTTTCCGTATATTGCCCTTGTAAAATACTTTATGCATTCGTTTTAGCAGATTTTCCCTTAAGGGAAATCAGCTAATGAGGTCGTACTCATGGCGCGATTTTCGAAATTTTTCTTCAAATGTCCATCGATCCTACCTAGGAGATCACGAAAATGAGGTCCGTTCAAAACTGTATATATATATATATATATATATATATATATATATATATATATATATATATATATGTCTGTTAACGCTCTAGCGGTCGCAATTTTTGTTGGTTCGTTACCAAACTCACTATTTAATCGTTTTATGTAAAAAGAAAAGTCAAGTTCGTTAAGGCTGAAATCGGACCAGTGTGAGGGGGGTTTAGAGAGGGGATTTTTGAAAATTAGAAATATCTCCGTTACTGTACGTCGGATCGAAAAATAGTAAAGAACCAATCTTATTGAAAATTAAATGTAATATAATTATTGTTATATACATTTATTCTCTATCTTGAATATTAACCAAGATATTTCCATTTTTCATCTTTCAGCCTTCAGCAAACCCCCACTTCTACTTATGTTACATAAACAATACTCTATATAATAAACCATATTATTCGAAGGTTAAATACCAAATATGTTATTCAAGAGACCTTTATTAAACGAGATACATACAAATATGTCCTGGTGTCACCCCCCGTCTTAACGTCTTGGATTACTAAAATTTGTTTGATTGAGACAACAATTATTCTGACTCATAATTAATTACAGTACTTGATATAGTAAATAGTTCTGACTAAAATTAATATGTTATATTCTGATATATTTCAGTAATTGTTTTTCTCTCCGGTGTAAGCCTAGCCGATCTGTTTGCCTACATTTCTAACGCTTCCTGTCGGCAGGTTATTGAAATTGACTGAAACATTTCTTAGTTCCGTTTGTATTTATTCGCGGTGGTGTTGTGTTAGCATTATGTAGATTTATCGATTACTATACTTCTCATGGGAAATCTGCTTAGTTTACGCAGCCCCTGCGTGACGGATTTTTGAAGTGTTTCTTAGCTGGCTAACATGTTGAAATGGTTCGACAGTGGCACTCTCGGCATTGAAGATTTTTAGAGAATCCTCTATCTTTATTAAGATTAGGTAGACGTAGTAGGGCTCATAAGTCAGCCGATAATGCAGGACTAGCATCCAGGTATATCGAGTTACACACACACACACAAACCAGGATGGCTAGGGTCAAATCACGTAGTGTCTAGATAATGCCGCGAGTGTATATATACATTTATATATATATATATATATATATATATATATATATATATATATAACTATTGCCATACTACTGGGTATATGCCGTCATTAATGGCTGATCGTCTAGGACATATGTCAAGCGATTACAGTGCCATGACACCAACCACTATCCAGTTGTTGGTTGTAACCAGACGGCATCTACCGATAGGATCGGGAAGGGGAAGTTTAATAAACTTCTACTGAAATTTGAAGTCTTATCATTTAGGACAAAAAATTCAATATAAAGTATTGTTGGGAAAATTAAATACATGAAGGATTATAATCCTTCATTATCAGAGAGAGTCGTGTATTTGCGAAGTGCGAGGTAGATCAAAGAAGCCGACAGGGGGTCGAGCTCGTAATAGACCCTTCCAGCCCAGACGAGGAAGGGCCCAGCCAATTCCCCTTTGATGTATGCCGACGACCTATATAAAGAACCGGCCAGCCGCGAGCGAGTCAGGTATAATCTAAGCTGTCTTGATGATCACATCACAGTGCATTCAGTGCGACTTAGTGCAGTGCGGTAAAGTGTTTTTATGTGAAGAACAGTGTTGTGCCGTGACTGTAAGTAACAGTTTAGTGCCGTGTTTAAGACAGTGCAGTGCCGTTAACTTCGTGAAGTAAAGGACAGTGCAGTGCCGCTAACTTCGTGAAGTAAAGAACATTGGAGTGCCGTCTTTTTGTGTACTTTAGTGACCGTGAGTGAATTATTGGACTGTGTAATAACAAGAACAGTGACGCTATCAGCGCATACTGTGAGTAGTAATTAAGAATAATTAACCAAGCGTATTGGGCATTGTTAATAAATTGTGCAGTGATAAAAACTGTGAAACTTGTGTGTGTTTAATTTTGCATTCCAAAGAACTCTTATTAACAACGTTTATTACTGGTTTTGTAATAAAACGTAACAGTATGTTACGACCTTTTTCTATTTTACAGGGATTTTCAAGTTCATGATTTTTATTAAGTAAATTAAGTTTTTTCCCCCTAAATATAAACGTCTTATATTTTATTAATCATTCATGCTAGAACTATTAGACTAATCCTTAAATTCCTTATTATTATTAAATGTATTTTAAATATGTGTATTAAGGATTTAAAAAAATTGTTATTATTATTTTGTGTTCCAAATAAAAGAACTACTGGTAATACTTATTATCGCTTACTTAAGCTTTTATTTTCGTAAAACCACTAAGAAACAACTTATATTGGAATACATTAAAAAAAGCTACGAATTGCTCTCAAAATAATAAATTTCGGTCTTAATGATCAAGTACAGTCGTTTTGAGAGAATGAACATTCCATATATCATTAGAATAGTTAAACGTTGTATATAATAAATTCGCCCACAAAAAAAGTAATACGAAAGCAAAATTTTTTCTCGAAAAAACCCCCCAAAACAGGATCTCAAGCAAAGGGCAAATGAAGCAAATTCATGGTGTAAATATGACATTTCAGCACTTTTTTTACTTAGCTCTCGAATTCTCTCTTACCGTGAGATAGTCAGAAGGAAAGGAAGGTAAAAAGCACCCGGAAACATTAGTATTTCTCTTCCGGTCAAATTAAAAGCGGAATTTCTGGGGCCTTGTTGGAAACTTGGAATAATCTGAATAGGGCTAATAATTCTTTCATTTGTGAGTGAATCGGCCCAGAGGGAAGCTATGCTAGGGCCTTTCCTCTGAAAATATAATGAGTTTTTTGTAGCCGAAAATGAGGAGGTTTATTCAATGAGCTCTCTCACTGGCTTCCCATAAAACGGAATAAAGAATCACTAATACTTATAAAAAGAAGAAAAGATATCTCTATTAAAATTTCTGACTGAAAAAAATTGGAGCCTAACTAATGATCGCGAGAAATTTTTAATAAGGTTAACTTCTTCATAAAGTATTTAGTATTGTTCAATATTAGAGTAATTATTGCATTTATTTAAGCGGTTAAATGACTTTAGCAGTCTTCATTAGTGAGGTAAATCTCAGACTATTCCTTAATGTTTATGGGTATTTAAGATCATTTAAAATAATCTTCAAGATATAGAGGAATTATTTAATCTAAAGGCCAATAGAACTCAGTACATAGATACTACTATTATACACTCCGTGGTATTCTACTATAGCCATTGGCAAGGGTTATCAACTCGTTACCAATCTTTCCTAGCTAGGATGGATCTGAGGGCTTTATTTACTAAATGTCGAGGAATGAATAAATTCCTGTTCCCCACATGGGAGTCGAACATATGACCACCCCAGGTTTACCAAGGATATTATGACCAACGCCTTAATCGAGATGGCTAACCTGAGCTCCGCGATCTTAGAATTTTAAATACAGTTACATTAATTAATGCTAAGAGAAAATATTATTGAATTTGTTAATTGAACCGTTATTGTCGAGCAGATTTCCCATGCGGAGGTTTACAATAGATAAATCAACATACTGGTAATACTACCGTGAATAAATACAATTTAAGTGAATAAATACAAACGAAAAGAGAAATATTTCAGTCAATTGACAAGTTAATAATCTCTAAAACGGAAAGCGTCTGAATTGTAAACAAACAGGCTAGTCTGTCCCGCAGTGTTGACTAAATAGGTCGATCTATTTTAGACCGATTAATATATCTGAATATAACATATTAATTTTATTTAAAACCATTTACTAAAGCTAGTGCTGTAATTTGTAATGAATCAGAATCATTTTAATCACAATCACTTAAATTTTAGTAATCCAAGAAGAAAAGAAGGGAGGGGGAGGGTGAACAGAACGTATTTGCATATATCTCCTAAAGTAAAAGTTCAATCAAAACAATATTTGGTATTTTACCTTGTAATGAAGTGGTTCATGAGATAACAGCTTATTGTTAATATGATATGGGGGTAGAAGTGGGGGTTTACCGAAAGCCGAAAACTATCTAAAAATCCGAATATCTCGGTTATTATTCATGAAACAGAAAATATGTGATGTAGGTGTCATGACACCATTTATAGATCATTAAATTGTCAATAAGATTGGTTCTATACAATTTTTCGCTCTGACGTATAGTAACGGAGATATTTCGAATTTTCGAAATTCTCCCCTCTAAACCCCCCTTCCCCTCATCCGATTTCAGCCGTTAACGAACTTGAACTTTCTTTTTACATAAAACGACTAAATATCGAGTTTGGTAACGATTAAACAATAATTGCGACCGCTAAAGCGGAAACAGACAAATATGTATATAATATATTGTATGTGGTATTGTGTTATGTTATTTATTAACGGCCACTCTATGCTACTATAGCCAATTGGCAAGGGTTGTCGACTCGTAACCAATCTTTCCTAGCTAGGATGGATCTGAGGACTTTATTTAGTAAGTAAATGTCGAGGAATGAATAGGAATAAATTCCTGTTCCTCACATGGGAGTCGAACCTATGACTCCAGATTTATTAAGTTTATTATGAGCAACGGCTTAACCCAGAGGGCTAATTTGAGCTACGCGATGTTATAATTTTAAATACAGTTACATTAATTATAGCTAAGAGAAAATAATATTGAATTTGTTAATTCAACCGTTATTGTCGTAAATCCGAGTCATTACCTGAAATATTTAATTTAAGAGGAGTATACGAAAGCCATTTGGGCTTAACATAAGATTTCCTTTCAGGTATATCAGCTATTGGGGTTCAACTCACGACGTGATTTTCGCAGCATCTCTTCAAATAAACATTCATCCTACATAGAAGTCGGTGGGAATGACGTCTATTTAAAATTATGTATATATACTGTATGATCTATGGATAATTCCTCTCAGAACTCTCACTTGTACCACTCTCGTACATTAAAAATGACTTACGTACCGATATAATACATAAATGGGACAGAGGATGGACTACATGTAAGAAATATTACATCACACACCAATACATACCACATATAACTCACAACTACAACACAATTAAGAGGCACATTCACAAATGCACACAATTTCTAACGTAACATGGACAGACGGGAGATTATTTAACAAGATTTAAAACTCAAGACAATGACAAATGTACTTCAGACACACAGAAAACGTTTTTACATATACTCTATGACTGCGCTACATTTAATTGAAATAGATCGAATTTAATAATGAAAATAATTTTAAAAGGTCAGAACCACCACAAATTATTATTTAATCAATATAATACAGAACTCATGAACTTCATCAAAAGTATAGATATAGATGTAGCAAAAATACATTAGAGTTTAAACTTGATTATGAGGAATGAGAATTATAATTCAATGTATTTTGCCTCACATAGACTCGAATGAAGAGAAAAACTGTAACATGGGTTGATTTTATATTTATTTAATTTGTTTTTCAATTTCATTTATTAATTTTACATTATTTTATTATCTCGCTTATTTCACAATTTCATTATTTTTTTATTATATAATTTTATATGATCCATTAAATTGTAAATATGGTAAACAATTATTTAAACATAAGCATATATGTAATATGCCATGTGGCAATGGAGTACTCCAATAAATGGCTTCTCATTGGGGTACTATGAGGAGAAAAATACAAAAAAAAAAAAGAAATAATAAAATAAAAAATAATGCGCCTGTGACTGTGAGGGTTAAGGTATCTACTACTACTATCAGTAAGCTCAAGGTAAAAATAGGTAGTGGTTCGATTCCCGCCAAGGGAGAACATCAGTTCAAGAGTTGACTAACAGAGCGCGCTAGTGTAGCAGACCGAATGGTTCAGCCGGAGTCTAACTTACATACGTCTGACAGCCCCTCTGGATGACTAACGATTATGATTCTCCCGTCCACAGGCTGACACAGGGTAACTGACCTCAGATCCACTCCCCCGGTCATTCTATTGGTGCCCGACCGTCTACGTAATATTTCTCTAACTTTATTATTAAGGGAGTTATATGCATTTTAGCAGATTTCTCTTAAGGGAAATCAGCTATTGAGGTCGTACTCATGACGGGAGTTTTGGATTTTTTCATTAAATGTCCATCGATCCTACCCAGGAGATGACGAAAATGAGGTCCGTTCAAAATTATATATATATATATATATATATATATATATATATATATATATATATATATATATATATATTTGTCTATTAACGCTCTAGCGGTCGCAATTTTTGTTTGATCGTTACCAAACTTCATATTTAATTGTTTTATGTTAAAAGAAAGATCAAGTTCGTTAATGGCTGAAATCAGACCAGTGGGAGGGGTGGGTTTAGAGGGGGGATTTTTGAAAATTCGAAATATCTCCGTTATTATGAGCCGTTAATCGAAAAATTATATAGAATCAATGTTATTGCAAATTAAATTTACTATAAATATTGTTCTATACATTTATTCTGTATCTTGAATATTAACCGAAATATTTGCATTTGTATTGTGTGTGTGGTTGGCAGGAGTCGGCTATGTTCGGGACTATCCGCCGAGAGCTAGTGCGGCCGTTTCCGTAACTATTCGTCTCTCGTGAATAGGTCTAGAGACTCCTTCCTACTACTGTTATTATTAGGCAGATTTCTCTGTAAAACTTCACGTTGAAAATCTGCTTAGTTTACGCAGCCCCTGCGTGACGGACTTTTTTTTGTTTTAAACCTTCAATTAACCCCCTTAGTCATAGGATTTTCACATATCAGGTATTGTATTACTAATCACCTCATGTCCAACTCAAATTTAAAGTTGTGGCTGCATAGGCTAATTATTAGTAGCGAAATAGAATATTTAATTTGCAATTATTAGTTGGGCGAGTGCGTATAGTTTACGCAGTACCTGCGTGACAGACTTAGTTGTAGAGAGATTGAGGATTGAATTTGTCTACTAACTACTACTAAATAAATTTATGAAACACAACGACTGAGCGAAGAATGATGTGTTGTGAGAGACAGCATAAAAATAACCTCAATTACAGTATAATTCTAATATAGTAATGAAATATGAATATAATGTGGTAATTTTAAAAACGTGAGAGGAAAATACTTTCTTCCAACAATGATATTAATTTAACTTTTTCTCAACTCTCTTTGTTAGGCTTATAAGGAAGTGTTTTTAAAGCGAAAAAAAAATACAAAAAAACCGTCAAGTGGAGACCATAATTTTTGGAAATAATAGGGAAAATGAAAATAGAAACAGGACTGCTTATTAAAATTATCCCTGAGAAAGGAATGAAGGGGTGAGGAGGGGGGGGGCGGAGAGGGAGAAGAAACAGTTTGTTTGAATGGGACTGGCAAATGAAGTATGTAAATGGGGATGTTGGCAGACCTGGGGCCTCATCACCAAATATGAGGGACGCGGCTTTGTGGTCCTTGTCTCGTCCCCTGTCCTTTGTCCGAGAATTAGGACTGGGAACGGCTCTCAAAGAAAACAGTCTCTTTGTCATGCTCTTTAAACGACAAGCCAGCCCTAAACCAACCCTTATTCCAGCCGGCAAAATCCTGCAAGTCTTCGTCCTAGACAATCTCATTCTCAGTAATTGCGTAATCATAGCAGGCACTGAATATCCATTGATAAAAGTACATTGATAGTTCCATCCGCATTCGTGATTAGTTACAATGCCTATTGAACCCTCAATTGTCCATATTCGTTGGTTTATCCTTTGTATATATTATAATTGGCCATAAAGAAATATACTGATATATTTTATTTAAATAAAAATAAATGATTGTGATGAATTTGGAATATTTATTTTCACAAATTTGTAGTGAATTAATCATATGGGTCACCTTATCCAATGATACTCTAATGCTATCAATGGGGCTCAGGTTGGTCATTATCTCTCTAAGCGTTGACCTTTATCTCAAATGGTGGTAAACCTAGAGTGACGAGTTCGATTCTCGGCTGGGCAGAGGAAATTATTTAGTGACGAAATTCATTAAATAATATCCTAAGTCCCACCTTGACAATAAAAGGGTGGTAAACTGTAGATAACCCGTCACAATTAGCCTGAGTTGCAAAAAAGTGGACGTTAATAAATAATAATAATGCTATCAAGAGTCATTTAAAGAAATTCTTTATATATTTGAAATACAGTTGAAAATTTAATATCGATTTCCGGATCGGAAAGTAACTGTTTAAAACAAATGTACACTATGTCTACTTTCAGTTGGATTTTTCAGGCGTGGGGTTTCCTCGTGATGTTGCTTTACCATAAATCACAATTGAAGTTATCTGAATCAGAGAGACAACGGATGAGATGAAATAGAATTGTTTGAATTCCATTCACTTAATATTTATCAACAAGAGCAAGAAACACATAATATCCGGTTAAGCTTTAGTACCTCCTCGACGGTTTATTCACTATCTGTAATTTTGATTTTTGTCCGTTGGACATTTCCTGTTATCCACGCAGAGCATCTCTCTAGCTTGGGGATTTATTTAAATTTTGTGTGCTCTATTCTTTGGATACTACACACATTTCAATGATTACATTATAGTATTTTGTTTATAATTAATTATAAACATTATAAAAACAATAAATATATATATATGTAAACATTCCATATGTGCACATACAGTAGGTTCTAGAATAAATACATTAAATCCATTGTTGAATTTGAGTAAAAGTTTTGGTTTGTTCGTCGGTCAAGTTCCGTTTTGTAAGGTAATGTACATGATGGGTTTTGTTCTTGGTCCGTCAAGTAATGTACAGTTATATAACAGGTGATCACTTGTTTGTGAAGACTCATTGTCACGTTTGCGTATGTTTGTGTTTGTTAGTTTAAATTTGTACAAGTAACTTTTCGTAGGTCCATGTCCTGATATGAATTGTATTTGCTTAGTGTGAATTGTTAAGGGTTATTTTTTGTCTCTGGTATATAGTTGGTATGTACTTATGTATTTGTCGTCCTTTGGTATCTTTCGTCTCATTTTTTATAAGATTCGTTTCTCAAAAGAGTTTTAATGGTCTGTTTAGTCAGTTTAGAGTATGTAATAGGTATTGATTCGTCTCTTGAAGCTGTATTTTCAAGTTGGTCTGCTGTTTCATTTCTAAATTTCCCGAATGTCCTTTTATCCATGCTATTGCAACTATTACATTTTTCTGTCTACATAGTGTAATTAATCTTCTGATCTGTTCAGTCTGTTTGTTATGGTTTTCGTTATTGTAAATACGGTCTATATTAATTTTGCTTTCCGTGTAGATTATACTTGTCTCTCTGTCACTTGAAATGTCGTGCAGTGTGTTGAGTGCCTCAGTAATTGCAAGCTTTTCTGCTTGATTGTTTGTTCATAGTGGTGATAGTCTGTATTGTCCTCTTTGTGAAATATTGCCGTCTTTTAAAATGATGTACGCACACCCAACGTTATCCTTGTTTTTACTTCCATCAGTGTATATGTGATATGTCCACGTTATGTCTAAGTTGTCTAATGGTGTAATGTAATCCTTTGGGTGTAACCAGTACGTATCTTTCTATTTCTATCTCTCACGTCTTTTTCTATTTCTTATGATGTAATATTTTGTAATGTAAAGTCTTGTGGGATTTCATTCAATTTCGATAACATATGTTGCCTTATCATTTCTTCAGCTTTGATGTAAATTGGCACAGTGTCTGCTGTCGGATTTAAGACCCCAAGACACTCTAGCAGCCATCGAGAATCCGTTTATTATTGAAAGCAGTCTTTTTTGTAAGTTACTAATGTGATTGCTCCATTTCATTTTTCTGTCTATGTAAAGTCCAAGATATTTTAAGATATGTTTTCTTGTATTGTCACACAATTTAATTTAATGCCTAAGGTAGGTGTGTGTCTTTGTCTTGTAAATAGTGTGTAAGATGTTTATTAAAAATTAAATTTGAGTTTATGTTTTTTAGCCCATTCATTGATTAGTACCAAAACATCGTTAGTAAGTTGCGTGATTTGAATTAAGTCTATTCCAATAAACGTAAGTAAAATGTCATCTGCAAATTCAATGGTTTCAGTTCCTTCTGGTATTATTGTTTTAAGTAGACTGTCTAAAATGATTTTCCACAGTAGAGGTGAGCAAGCTGAGCCCTGTGGCGTGCCTCTATTTTGAGAAGTGTGTACAGTAGTGTTTTGAAGGGTCATGTATACAAGTCGATTATTGAGATAGTCTCTAAGTAATTTGTAAATATTTAGTGGGCATTTTTGTTTATGTAATGATTCGAATATCGAAGGCCACCAGGCGTGATCGAAGGCACCTGCAAAACCCATCGAAACGATCAAAATATTCCTGTTAGATTCGTTTGTATTAAGTTAGTAATTCTGTATAGTGCGTAAACAGTACTTGTTTGGGATGTGAATCCATATTGATTTGGGTATAATGGAGCATGTTTGGTTAGGTGAACAGAAAGCCTGGAATTAATAATTTTTCTAGGACTTTTCCTCCAACTGGAATGATACTAATCGGTTGATAATTGGAATTTCCTAAGTCTTTTGGATTTTTGGGTACTGGAATTGCTTTCTATATTTTCCATATATCAGAAAATATTCCGTTATCGTAATGTTTTTAATATAATGTTGTTATAAATTTTGGAAAAATTTGAAATATGTCAACCGTTATTAAGTCATGACCAGCTGCTTTGTTTGGATTTAGTTGTTCAATAATACTTCTTATTTCAATGTCTGTTAATGGTTGGTCATTTTCTGTATTAGGGAGTAGATTACTGTTCCGTGTCATTGTTGTGTGTATGTCAGAATATGTGTTTGGGTCGTCTTCGATGAAGAAAGTAGTCATTAATAGTCGAATAGTTTCTCTTGTGTCAGTAGTAAAAGTTCCGTCGCTTTTCTGAATCGTCCGTAGTTGTATGTTGGTTTTCAATTTTCCTGTGGTATATTTATAAATCCATGTCCAAGGGTTAGTCTTGTCTATTTGACCACAGTATCTTTTCCAAGATTTAAGTTTTCCTTCTTTTATCATTTTACCGTAGATGATAAAAGAAATCCGTTGGACATTGTAAAATTACCAGTGGCCAACGGCCGACGTTAATTTTGCTGAAATATCAAAATACCAAAAAACCGATTACATTCCTAAACGAGTGAGGTATGGGAACGAGAGGAAACAATGGCATCATCACGCTTTCTACTTCCATATTACTCAAAATCTTCTAAAATAAAACAGAACTAAGATATTTTATTCTTAATTTAATTATATTATATTTTATATTTAATTATAACCAGTTTAGTTTAGAAAAAAAAATTATACAAAAAGATCTTCGTCCATTTAATTTAAAAACAGCTAACATTTATTTCATATTTAAATAAGTATTTTTTAGAATGATTATGAATGAAATAATTCAACAGTAAAATGAAAAGACAATTGGGCAATTTTGTAAAAGTTATAACTACAATCAAATTCGAAACTATGAAAAACCCCCAATGTGAACAAAGATCTCTCTGTAGTCACAAATACCTATGAATAAAACGAAAAAAGTGAAACAATAAGAGTCGAATGAATCCAAATGATTGCTTTCATTCGGAACATGAGAGCGGAAAAATCGGAAACAGTTCTACCATTGAATTGGTGAGATAAGACCTCGTCCCTCTGACATACAAACACACAGGTATAATACATACAAAGGACAGAAATAAAACAAACGGCCACACATATAAGGGCACCCACAAAAGGATGATTTCACACAATATCCACGTCATGTTACCGGCTCAAGTCCCCCATCACGAACAAAAAGGATATGAACAAATGGAAAAGCAATGTGAAAAGAATCAGTCATGCCCAACTGACTAGTTAGTGTATAACCTCGGCACAGGTTTTGATAATATCGCGAAATAACCAAAAAAAAATCAAAATCAAAGAATTAATACTTTTTCAATTTCGTCGAAGTGTTGAAAGGAATGAAATATGCTTCAAAGTTTTATGTTTGTATAAGAGAGGATGAAGGCGATTTCCAAACACTCTCAAATCGTAAATTACAGAACTAAATGCAGTAAAGAGTTTTCAATAAAATTAATCTTATATATAAAAATGAATGTTTGTGTGTATGTCCTTTATAGACTCGTAAACGGCTGAACCGAATTTTATGAAACTTGGTATGTATATTACTAACAAAACAGGTTAGGTTTCTGGCTGTATTAATATTCTCTGAGACGAACAGGAGTGGGGGTTACAAGGGAAGTCTGAAATTAAAAATAGCGATATTTCGTCTCTTATTGGGTTTTCGGGAAATATGCACATAACAAAAGTTCTTTATTTTGTTATTTAGAGTAACTTTTGTTCTTACACTTTTGTCGTATACCAAAGTATAAATGAGTTATGCGCTAGAACTATAGTGGGAGTCAACAATTTTATATGGCACAAAGGTCTCAACCAAACTAAACGAAACTCCGTACGTGATTTGGTATTAACACCTATCTGATCATAGTTCACATTAAAATTTCGAGGTACGGACAGGAGCGGCGGTTATAAGGGAGGTCTGATATATAAAATCGTGATACTTCGTAACCTATCCCTTTTTCGGCAAACGTGCATATAACAAAAGTTGTTTGTTTTGTTATGTAATGTAATTTTTGTTATATGCACTTTTGCCATATAACGAAGTATTCACGAAACGAGGTATACACGAAAAACTATAGAAGGGTATAAGCTATATTAACATTTTTAGGAACGAACAGGAGTGGGGGATTGTTAGGAATGCATGAAATGAAAGTTATCATATTTCGTTTCCTATTGTTTTGTTGGCGAACGTGCACACACAAAAGATGTATAATTTTATATTTACAGTAACTTTTATAATATACATCTTTATCGTAATTTACTATTTTAGTTGGTTGGCGTAGCAAAGCGCGCAGGGTACAGCTAGTATGCTATATTCTGATATATTTCAGTAATTTTTTTTCTTTCCTGTGAGGGGTTGGCAGACCTGTTTGTTTACTTTTCAGATGCTTTCTGTTAGGAGGTTATTAAAAGTGACTGAAAGATTTCTTATTACCGTTTGTATTTATTCACTTATTGTTAATATTCATCTCGATGTTGTGCTACCATCATGTAGATTTATCTATTGTTAAACTTTACGAGGAAAATCTGCTTAGTTTAGGCAGCCCCTGATTGACGGACTTTCAGTTCAGAACCAAAGAGCTTTCTGTAGGCCATAAAAGCCTCCGGTCCCATGACACCACTCTAACTTCGGTGTCAATTTCTATGTTATTGCTTTGTTACAATCCTTGCGATACTATTAACGTATAATAAAAATATCTACTGTAAAAATGGCCCAAGGGAAATAGATTGAATTCCAAGCAGTCTTGTCTAAGCAGTGGTAGTCTTTTAATAAATAGAATAAAACAAGTTTTAGATTACTAGGTTCTTATCTTGTTCCTGGAGATTTCTTTTTAGTTTACTTACTTGATGATAAACACCCTCTGTGGAGTGGGTACTAGTGTCCAACAGAATACAGATACTTTTAAGTGAATATGTATTGAAATGAATTATAGCATTATATTTTCCTCAAAGTGCATCGTTAATGAGTTAGATAATTTCAATTATGCAATTTTACAAACATGTTGCACTTGTATAAGAAATAATCAGATAAATGTATTTACTAAGAATTCTATTTGTACTATCCAAACGAACAGCGAAATATGCTGTGTGGTGTAGATGAAGTATCACATTTCTCACTTTTATATGCAGTAACTTAAGTGAGTAATGAAATGTTCGAAATTTAAGACACATTCTCGTTTCATATTTCTCTAGGTAAGTAAGAATTTTCATATTTTCATTTCTTTCAATTGGATATGTAAGAAGCCTTCCAATAAAATTGTCTTTAATCTTTGGAAATGACTTTGAGGTATTTCGGAAGAATAATATTCTATGCTGACTATATCGGATCATATATGCAAGCACACACACACACACACACACACACACACGCACAATTTTATTTATCAATTTAACCAACTTGGTCTGTGTAAAGACATGGCTCTCTAGTCAGTAGAATGAACTGGATGTAATTTAGGTTTAAAGACACTCTTTTTAAGAGCTTATTTGTGAATAGACAAACATTTCGTGATTTTAATAAAGTGAAATGAAAGGGGATATTGTAAATGTTGTTTTAATTTGTGTCCTTCTGTAAGCATTCGATTTAAATTTTTACTTAATTACAGTACCTATTGGTGGGCAGCAGTGCGTTTAGACAGAAGAAACCCTGTGTAGCACAGTTTTCGTGAATATTTATATCTATGAATATCTTATTATTAAAGTGATATTATCTTCAAAATTGTACTAAACAAGGAGCAGCCAGTGTGGCACCTTGTGGTAAACTAAGCAGATAAAAGGCTGAAGCCGAGAAAATACAAATAACTTGGTTAACTTTCGAGTTATAAAAAAGCTTGTATTTAACAATGGAGGTAGACCATAAATGTTTCAACCAGATTAGTTATATTAAATGTTTCGATCAAAAACGGTCGATTTCAGACAATACCTAAAATATACTATAGTTATACCAAAAATATTTTCATATAACTCAAACAGCAAAAGTTAGATGAAAACAATATTTGGTGTTTAACCTTCGAACCACTTTTCATAAAATAACAACTTATTGTTAACCATATCGTACTGAAGGCTGAAAACTAAAAAGTAAAAATCATGATTAATATTGAAGATAAAGAAAACATATAAAGAAAAATATTCATGGGAAATTATATTTGCAAAAGGATTGACAACTTTAGGACACAAAACTGAGAAACTTTACGAAGCACTGCACAAAAGAAGACAATCAAGTGGTTACTGTGTAGAATCAAGTTCGTTTATTCTTTTTCTGTTGAGACATGTTGAAAACTGATTGGAACATTTAACATGCCTGATATTTGAAAAGAATTAATTTCCATAAGAACCCATTGGCATCCCCTACTGAAATTTGGTATATATGAAGTCAATTGGTGTCCCTAAAACATATATTTTTAAGGTGTTTAAGAGATTTTTAATTTCTTTTCTTAATTTCATTTTTTAAAAGTAAAACAAATCAAGTAACATTGCCATGCTTCATATCAAATGAAACCCCATTGAAAGCAGAAGAGAATACCATTAAATTAAACTCTCCATGTCAAATAGTATTTTATCTGCAGTTGTTTTACTGTGTCAAGGTGTTTTCAAATGTAAGCAGTTTTTGCTTTTTTGACAGTTAGTAGCTCATAAACTAATAGTCCAAAAAATATGAAATTTTACAAAATACCGTAAACAAAATATCTTAAAAATCTAAATCCTAAAGGTTCAAAAAAATATTTTTTTGGAATGACCCTTTCTAGTCTAGTGTCGTGGCGGTAGTAGAATGTCCAGTGAGCAAATCAGTCTGACATCCCGTCGGTATAACGAAGTACATTGACTCTCCTAGATCCCGTCGACTACCAAAGTAGTATGTTTTGGTGCCCCCCCCCCCTAGATATAATGAGGCCCGTAAGTCATGAGTTTTACAAAAAGTAATCAATATATCTTGTACTGTTACAAATAAAACGCCAAATAATAACACGGTTTGAGTTTCAATTCTTCAAATATCCAATTATATTTTCTAAATTCGCGTGTTCTCTGATATATTATTCTGTGGTAGTTTAATACAATAGGTTAATTTAAATTCATGATAAGAATTACAAAATACAGTTTTTCTTTCATGCTTGCACTTGATTTCCAACTTATACATCTACAAGTTATTTTGGATTTGAGTATATTTCTTTTGGTAGGTATTACCAAACGATCACTACTTTTTGTTACTAGGTGCGTACTTACTCTGGAGATGCCTGGTTGAGATTGAAGTGCGTGAAGACTATCTCAATGACTTCGTGTGAACCCGCTATGAAGGTGTAGAGCAAACAGTCTATTCCTGTTGAATAGGGCTTGGGGTAGTCTGGGCTGGAGAACCTTCCATACTCCTTCCCGTAGGTCCCGGAGTACACCAGGCATTGGCAACCTGCAACATATATTCAATATATAAATATATATATATATATATATATATATATATATAATGTCAACATATTCCAATAAATTTAATTTAATTCCGTACTATATTTCACTATTTACTGTGTACGACTTAGCGACCACCTTATAACACTGTCTGGATTTGGGCTGGCTGGTGGAAGTCCATCATCAACGGAAGGATCAAATAGGTCAAACACCCCCACTCTTAATACTTCTTTTATTACAGACATTCACTCTTAATACTTCTTTTATTACAGACAAAGTACTTCCGGGGCGAACCGTCCCACCTTCAGTGCTCTGTGACACAACATTAATACTTTCAAAAACATGTAATATATATGAATAAATTAATAAATAAATAATAGGGACCAAATCTAGGTCAGTTCCTCTCCATCTCCTAGTTATTTTGTTATTTGTTTCTTTAAATATTTATTTGGTAACGTTTTAGTCATAAGTGTAGCATTGCATTTTATATATTTGTTTGTTTTTAATTTTTTTAATATTTGACTACCTTTGTTGACTTTTACATTTATTTATTAATTTATTCATATATATTACATGTTTTTGAAAGTATAAATGTTGTGTCACAGAGCACTGAAGATGGGACGGTTCGCCCCGAAAGTACTTTGTCTGTAATAAAAAAAGTATTAAGAGTGGAGGTGTTTGACCTTTTTGATCCTTCCGTTTATAACACTGTATTTGAACATAACGTGTATATGTATAGTTATTAAGAAAAAGACTAATAAAATTGTTCGGTTTATATTTCATTTGAAATTGGTAGACGATCTCTCTGTTTCAATGCATCGGATCAAAAAATGTCATAGAACATAATTTATAGATGTTTTCACGACAAACAAAAGACAGTTTATGTGTATTTCTAACAAATATGGATTCGGCATATTGTGGACCAAATATTTTTTTATGTCCTTCGTAGTTAAATGGTAAGGGTCACCAACAAAAAACATTTTTTCCATGTAACTTTATTCATATTGCTCTACATGTTTCGTGGCTTAACTACCATTTCATAAGGGGCCATCCCTTTTCAAAAAATAATAATATTAATTTTCGAAAAACGCAATGATACTTCTTTGCTTGGTACTGCATTGATAATAGCCTATTAATATGATTAATTAAATTTAATAAATATATAATGTCAATAGGCACTTTTTATTAATAAAGTATCTAGCAAAGAATTATCATTGGTTTTTTTTTTTTTTTTTTTTTTTTTTTTTTTTTAAATTAATGTTATTATTTTTTTTTGAAAAGAAATTCCCCCTGAAAATGTGGTTGTTAAGCCACGATCATCTAAGGCAAAGTGAAAAAAGTCCGTCACGCTGGGGCGGCGTAAACTAAGTAGATTTCCCACGTGAAGTTTTACAATAGAGAAATTTCAGGAGAGCCGAACAGTTAAGGAAACGGCCGACCTAGCTTTTGGCGGAAACTCTCACTCATCCGTTATACGCCCAGATTTAATAAAAATTCAAATATATTGGTTAATATTCAAGATGGAGAATAAAAGTATATAACACTATTTATAGTAAATTTAATTTGCTATAAGATTGATTCTATACAATGTTTCGATCCGACGTATAGTAACGGAAATATTTCGATTTTTCGAAAATCCTCCCTTCTAAACCCCCCCCCCCTCCCACTCTTCCGATTTCAGCCATTAACGAACTCGATCTTTCTTTTTACATAAAACGACTAAATATCGAGTTTGGCAACGATCAAACAAAACTTGCGACCACTAGAGCGGTAACAGACAGGTATATATATATATATATATATATATATATATATATATATATATATATATATATATACACATATACAGTTTTGAACGGACCTCATTTTCGTCATCTACTAGGTAGGATCGATGGACATTTGAAGAAAAATTTCGAAAATCCATGCCATGAGTACGACCTCAATAGCTGATTTCCATTAAGGGAAATCTGCTAAAAAGTTTGCGTGGAAAAAATGTGTTTTATTGGTGACCCTCGCCATTAAACTATGAAACTCATCACCTTCCTAAGTCAAACTAGACTTTTCAGCAAACTTAATTTTAGATTTTCAAAATTTTTATAATGTCGAATTTGACGTTTACTTTTTGACTGCTAAGCGTTACTGACTTTGTAGGATTCATAAGTACAAACGTCATGTTGAAGGTAGTCAAAATGAGTTCATGGAGGGCCAGAAAGGATAATTCAGTTGAAATTTGAAAACTATGTTTAAATGCCGAGTTACAGATCCCCAGAAATAATTATTGTATTTTGCAGCGCGTTGTGTATTTATGTAGTTCCTGAGCTGAAAAATTGATTGAAAATTATCTTTGTATGAGCCTATTGCACTCTTGATAGACTGCAGAGGAAAAATATCTTTTCAAACGTGACTAATTTATACTAATCATCATTTTGAAAGAACAAATAACGGATACTGAAGATTACTTCTTTATTAAAAACGTACGGCGTCCACGTTAAACTTTCTTTTAAGACTCTCATCATCATAATTTTAATCAAAGAATTTTCTTTCCAGTTTCAACATAAGAAATCCAATTTATCCCAGCTAGGTTCTAATCCTAGGGGTAGCCACTGAGGGGGGTATAGGCCCTAATGAAATTCCTTCAACCCCCAACACCACTCTTGAATCGTAAGCAACCACAGTCTTCTCTACTAGATTATCAATAAATAAATGACTAAAATGGAGAGATGTTTAGCTGGAATGCTTAAAGTTAAATTATTTAATTCCAATAATCTTATTTAATTGTATTTCAATTATTTAAAATTGTCTTTCACGTGGTACCACGTGTTCAGGACTGACTCATAGCAACCCATTGTTTTAGTTGATATCCCTTAAGGGAAATCAGCTATTTTACTCATGACGTCTACGGGGAAAAGAATGGATCCTGAAATATAAAAAAAAAAAAAATGAAATAAATCAAAAGTATTATTTCAACATATTTCTTAGAATTAATTTATTTTAAAGTAATTACGTAGTAATTGTTTGTAAATGGAATACATTTTAGCGTTCCCTTAAGGGAAATCCGCTATTAAGGTCGTACTCATGACGCGGTTTTCCAAATTTTTCTTCTAATGTCCAGCGATCCTACCTAGGAGAGGTCGAAAATGAGGTCCGTTCAAAACTGTATATATATATATATATATATATATATATATATATATATATATATATATATATATTAGTCTGTTACCGCTCTAGCGGTCGTAATTATTGTTTAATCGTTACCAAACTCGATATTTAGCCGTTTTATGTCAAAAGAAAGATTAAGTTCGTTAACGGCTGAAATCGGACCAGGGGGAGGGGGGGTTTTAGAGGGGGATTTTCAAAATATCTCCCTCACCATACGTCGGATCTCTAAAACTCGTATAGAACCAATCTTATTGCAAATTAAATTTACTATAAATAGTGTTATACTCATTTATTCTCTATCTTGAATATTAACCGAGATATTTGCATTTTTATTAATTGTAACGGACGACATGAGATTGGCTAAATTCGGGACTTGTCGTAAGTTTCCGTCAATATCTAGTTAGGCCGTTCCCGTAACTGTTCGGCACTCGTATGGAGATTTAACTATTGTATAACTTTACGTGGGAAATCTCCTTACTTTACGCAGCCCCAGCGTGACGGACTTTTTCTACCTGCATAGTTTCATGTTTTTCTCTGTACCACAATTCTTAAAGCTAGGATTTACAAATGTTTGATAATGCGTCCTTCCTCATTTATGCACTTCAAAAGTCGGTATCTGAAATCCCTTTCGGCACTGTGTATTTCTGCTACTGAAATTCAATTTATCGCCAACGTCTACTCATGCAGCAGTTTTTAATAAAACGTGCCGTTTCTGTAATAATGATTTGTTCATTTTACGGCTAAAGGATGCGTCAAATCAAAAACTTCACCGATATATACTTGTTTTAGAATTTGACTTACTCTTCAAGAATCCACCATAAAAAGGAGGGCATTCCATTGGAAATTCCAAAGTTATCGTCGCTGGGGAAGTACTGGAGAAAGTTAGGAGGCTGAATATGGGCTCAAAGGTTTCTTCAGGTGTCCCAATTATGGCACACCAAGTCTCAGCTTAGTATTAAAATAATTGCAGATTTTAAGGGGGGTGCACGAGAAGTTAGGACACCCTGTACATATACTCGTATATATCTGTTAACGCTCTAGAATTCGCCATTTTTTTGTAGTTACCAAACTCCATATCTAAATGTTTTATGTAAAAATAAATATCAAGTTCTTTAATGGGTGAAATTAGACCAGTGGGAGTTTACAGGTGGGAATTTCGAAAAGACGAAATATCTCCTTCATTAGATGTCAGGTAAAGAAATCGTATAGAACCAATCTTGTTGAACTATTGATGCCTTACAATTGTTAGTCTGTACGTTATTTTGTAACCCAAATATTAAACGCGTTATAAGTACTTTTTTGTTTTCATCCTTCAGTAAACCCCCATTTCTACTTATGGAATTCTCTACTTAGAGTGTAAAACATATGGAGAAATGAGATCAATAGTGTGTTATACCTTCAAGGATTTTTTGTTCATCTTACGTACAAATAAATAACAATCAGAAAGGAACATTTATTCTAAAGCAATTCCTTGAAATGAATGATACCAGAAAAGACAGTTACGTATTTGTTTGAGTTGCCAATTACTAGCTATCGTAGGATTCGCATAAATAATATACCGATAGAGAAAAAAATAAGCAGATTAAAAGTTTTGAATGAATGTAACAACAAAAATATGAATATAAATGTTAGTATATGACGTATTAACAAATATATTGTGTTAATAGTCACTATACCTGAAATATAAATAACAAGAAAGCTCCAGAAATACTTTATATATATATATATATATATATATTTGAAAAACATTAGATTTTTCACTTGAGACTCATACTGCCTAGATAAGGACTCTTTGGATGTTGTTGACTCGACATCGCTATGAACCTCCTATGATTCCCCAATAAAGATTTGTAATAATGAAATTACCTTGTCAGGTACGTTAATTATTTATTAATGAATATATTTCTATTATTTTCAAGTGTTTTTATTACATAACCTTTATTAAAAAAAAAGATAATAGTAAAACATTTAGTTTGAAAACAAATGAAATATAAATAAACCCTTGCAACCATTTCTTTTGTCAACATATCAAGCTATTTATAAACGTTCTAAAGATTAAATATAATATGTAATTTTTGTTTGCAATGCTATTTTTTTAAAAAATTTTAGCTTGAAATATAATGAAATTTTAACCCTTAATTGGCCAGAAACTCAAAAAAATGGCTTAAATGAAAATGTTTCTTAAAACCTCATCTTTTGGATCTTATAACATCCTCTTCCTTCTTTCATCCTCAATACTGAAATGATCTAAAACTTCATTCATTTCAATTTGAAAATTTCCTTCATCCATTTTGGAGCATCCGTGAGCATTTTCTCATAGAAATTTCGCTGGCAACTAGTGTGAAGTAGGGTGGTAAACAATGATGATTTTCTTCAATATATTGTTAGTAATTAGCTCCAATAACAATAATTTGACTTTTATCGCATTTGCTCATGCTTGGGAGGTTACAGGGGTGTGGACTGTGGCCCAAAAGGGGTATGACTAGAGGCAGTTGCTCCCTAGGTCTGTTAAATATGAACAGTGTCTTTAAAGAGGGCTTGACCAGTTAAGGGTTAAGGTTTAAATGATGAGTAACTGGATTATTTCATGTTTATTTACTTTAGAGTTACTTAGGATTATAATCTAATTATCCAGACCTTTCCGAAGAAGAATAATCTCTGCTCTGAACTCAGCACACTGTGCGCTGGTGTGGAATAGTTTGACCTGAAAGAAATCGCGAGCAGTAATCTTCTATTTTTCTACATATTTCGAAAGTTATCCAGAACTGCTCTCTGCCTTTGTAAAGACAGTATACTATATCAGTTGAGCCAATATTAATTAGGGCAGAAATAATTTTTTTCCTTTTTTCCGAACTTGTCTAGCTGAGTGAAGTCGGGGCATAAACTAATTTTACCATTAGGTTTTGGTCGGACAACGACCCTAGCACATCAATCGCTTGGTCCATTTACTTCATCAATGGCACCCTCCTTTGACATTTTACCAATTTCTTTCTTTCCTTTATTCATTAATGGAAACGACACTCGTCCCATCTTTTTTACTTCTGTGTCATGATAACCAATACTTTAATACTCTAAGGATGCTATTGAGCTAGGATAATTAGCAATGATTTTATTGCAATAGCTATTTTTGTTGGTATTCCTTATGGCGGCAACATTTACAATAATTGGTCGTTGACATGATCAGTGGAATTTATAAAAATTATGTTTCTTCTTCTGCACCATTCAGCCGCATTAATTTTAGGCGTAATTTGTTTACAAGGTTTAAAATAAATGACGAATGAATGACTTTTCTTTTATAATAGTGTTGCGAAAATTAGAATTAGGTACTTGAAAATAACAATGCGTTGAGTACAGCTTTAGTAAACAGTGCTTTTTAGTTTCAGTGTAGTGCAGTGTTTTTGTGAAGATCAGTGTAGAGTCCTGTTCATGTTAAGATCAGTGCAGTGTCGTGTTTTGTGAACTTCAGTGATTGAGTTTTAGTACTTTGCAATAAGAAGTTAAAAATTATCAGTGCATATTGTGATAGTAGTGCAGAATAATTTACCAAGTGTGAAAAAGTGTGTCATGCATGGCCAAATAAATGTGCAGTGATAAAAACGCGAAAGTTTGAGTGTCTAATTTTGTAATCCAAAAGAGTCCTAATAATCAACGTTTATCCTTTTTGTAATAAACGCAGCAATATGATCTAGCTCATGACTTCATTCTGTACAGTCATATCCGAACTTCTGTTCCTACGAATGGAGAAGTAGACAACAGAATCAGAGATGACGCAACCTTTCAGCTATTCCAGCAAGTGGTAAATCTGCTTATATCGAACAGCTTCTGTGAGGCAAATTTTTTAAAAGCTGAATACAGATTAAGAATAAGCTGGGCTATTCTGGCTAGAAGAATGAGCGTAAATTTCGTATAAATAACAGGCTATTGCAAATGACAGATAAGCGATGATTTATTTAGTGTCTGAGGGTTTTGATAACAAGAATCTGCTATCACTTAGTGAAATTAGTGCTCAATATTTATATTATTGTTTTTATCAAAATGTAGTGATTGGTACAATTTCAGACCCCAAAAAACTTCAGTCAACTGTCTATCATGAAATCGAAATTACAAATTTTGGAATAACTCGCTTCGTAATTAACGAAGACGAGCTCTCTGTAATTTAAAGTGTTGTTTTAAACTGACTATGACATTTATTTATTTTATTACAATATACCGCATCTACTATTGTCATTAGCGGTAGATGGATCTATATTTCTTGGAACAAACAAGTTTCAGTTAAAAATGCTAAAAGGCTTTTTATGTCTTCTTCATCGTCTTTAAGGAGTTCTCTTAAATTCGGTTTAGGGTTCAAAGCTCTTTTTGGAAGATCGTATTTTTTACAATTGAGGAAAAGATGTGAGACAGTAAGATGGACATTACAACAAATCGCAGGTTGGTGGGAATAAGCCTTTCAATAAATAACTACGTGTTAATTTTGTGTGTCCAATTCGGAGACGGGCAAGAACGACCTCCTCTTTGCGGATTTTTCTAATTGCAGTATTCCAACTCTCAGTAATTTCTTTGATTTGTCGCAGTTTATTGTCATGTTTTTTCGACCAGTCTAACTTCCACCTTTGAAATATGATTCTTTGAACTTACTTCATCCACTACGACTATGAAATTACTTCAACCACTACGATATTATTTGTAGACAAATATAATTAATCTCTATAACTATAAGAAATTGTGCCATTCCAGCAGATTTTTTTCTCCAAAGTATAATTATTCGAAAACATAAGAAAAATGACATTGGAAAAAGAAAGTGATCGTGTTTTCCTGTTTTCGGTTTTCAAGAGCGTTAGGCGTAAACCAAGGCCAAGAACACAACGATATTTTATCTTTTTCAGACATCTATGCATTAACGGATTATGAATTAAATCTGTTTATTTATTATAAATTAGATTTTTTCACCGAGCCACATAATACAAAAGTATACAATATTTTTTATGGCGCAGAAAGGATGTTGTATATGAAATTTCGTCTTTAGGAAGCTTATATGACCTATTTCATATAAGCTGAGATTCAGGATAAATAATTTTCAACAAGCTTCAAAAACATAAAGCAGGCCTTTAAAATAAAAGATATATATTAAATGATCGAATTATCGACAGTCCTATTTAACCAAAAAAAGATATTCAATTAGATGTTTACGCAAAGAAAGCTACTCTAGGATGGAGATCTACATTAGGAGTCGAAAGAAGAGGGTTCAAAATAGCTTAAAGTACATAAAAACGCCTAAAGCTGTGCATTCAGCAGTCTAAGACCTTTTATATATTTTTCATCTCATCTACGGCCAAATCCTAAACAAGTAATAACATATGAGCCAGTGCTCAAGTTTGACATTGGTGAAGGTTGGTGTTATTTCTCCAAAATAAGCTATAAATATAGCTGTACATGGACAGGAAGGGTGGCGTGGAAACAGCTGGCCTGATGGATCCCCTGACACTTGTTGAAAGAAACGGTTTTATTTCAGGTTGCTTCGATTGCTCATAACTGCCTTATCCAGCTGAATAAAAATTAAAAAAGAAATATTTTTAGAATATGTATAACAATACATTCCCATTGTGTTCACATTACAATTTCTATCCATACAGCATGAACCCATATTACTACACCCTTCTACCTGATAATACTTCAATAATTTTGAGGGGTTACGGATTCTGAATGTAGCACTGGGACTACGTTATTCTGAGATTGGATATTTAACTGAATCTATTCTCAATTTTAAATAGCGAAAAATGTCCAGTCACAAACTTTAGTGCATCTTTCAAATACTGGGTACAACTAACATTTATTTTAAGACTTCCTAAATTTTCGTCAATCAGTCTGCTAATATATCCGCTTTCTATGCCCTTTAAATAAGAAAGAAGTTCATTTTATTTTGCCCAAAAATGATATAGCTTTGAGTTTCCTTAGTTCAGAAGCTTTCTTTTTAAAAGCAAGCAGTATTTTCTCCTTCTATTTTTTTTTCTCTTCTTCTCGAAGTACACATGTACTTAATTGGTATTTTTTTTGGAGAATTCCTAATCGTAACTCGTGCCGTTCCTTCTTATTTCGTCACACCCATTGTCAACCTAACTTTTTTTAACCTGTTTCAGACTCACTACCTCGCATGTCATCTGATCTGGTCCCTCACCTTACTCAAGGTCTAACATTTATTTTACACGTGTGTCTTCATGGCTCCCATTGCTTGCCTTAATACCAGTCTGGAGTCGGACTTGGGCAGACAGACATAAAAGTATACTTTCTCTTTATCCCCACAAGGGGAACGGGCAATGATGAACGATATGCTGCAAAACGTTTGCTCTCTTTAGTCCCATTCTGTCATTGATTCAGTGTATGGCAACCATTTGGAGCTTAGACGTTATAATAACTGAATATTACTCCTCGTTCAGTCTTGGGAATGTTTTAATACTCCAAACTCTCCCTGACTCTCAGATTGTCATATGTGGTTTAAACCATTTCTTAATTTTAAGATCATTTCTAATTCTTTGAATTAGTGGATTATTTATTTAGGTGTGTCGCACCGCATTGTAGTAATTCACACTTACTTATATTATAAGACTAAAAGTTGGTAAGCCACCTTACTATAAAAGAAAAATATGTTAAAATGTCTACAGTCGTAGGTCAAAGGGCACGGTTACATTTTCTCCAGTGGATGTAATGGTAGCAGATTCTAATTCTTTAAATCTATGGTTCGATAAACGTTTTAAATGTAGTTGAAAAGATGTGTCTGTTGGAGGTGTTTCATGATTGTTGCAATGTATGGGCTGTTGTCGTGTAGTAGTTCAGATAGGTTGGTGGGAACGTTCTTGTAGGTTATTAGTCTGCAGTCTGTAAGCAAGTGTTTGATAGTTAGTTGTGTATTGCACAGAGTACGTAAAGGTGGTTCAGTCCTAGTCATGAGGTGTCTGTGTGTTACCCGTGAATGGCCGTGTCTCAACCGAGCAAGAACTACTTCTCTTCCAGTGTACCGATTACTTGAATGCCATTTATGAATAGTGTCTTTTATTTCTCGTAGTTTTGTGCCTGTCTGACGCCATTCCACTTCACATTTTACGCTGACCTCTCTTTTAATAAAGTTTAATGGCATCGTGTCCTGTAATGTGAGAACGTTGTACGAATTTTTCCGTGGCCAGTAAATTAAACTTATGAATAAATAGTGTGTGTTCTTATCTCGGCAATTCATTATTACAAAATAGACCGTTTTGAAAACAAGGAAACCTATGTTTCTCAGAAATCAAACCAGAAGAACGTCGATAACGTGCAAAGATCTGTTTGGCTAATTATTACGAAAAAAACTTGAGACCCTTTGATGAAAGAAGCAAAGGCGTAATTGAAAATAAATTCTTGGGTATCTTGCGTTTTAACTAGAACAAACTCTACCCTTCAAAGCTCCGGATCTTATAAAAATGGTGGCTCCCTCGTTTAACATTTTTCTTAGTCAAAGGGAAAACGCCATTTGGTTGTTTCTATGAATTAGAGTTTTTTTTTGAGCTAACAACAAAGTATTTTGTAAACAGAGATGAATTATTCTCAATTGAATATTGGAAAGTTTCGGAACATTGAAAATTGTTGCGGAACATATTCTTTAGATGTTTTGTTTATATATATATCAAACCTTCAAGTTCCGGGCTTCTAATAAGGAATACATGGTTAGCCATGTGAGTTAAGGCATGCAT
This sequence comes from Riptortus pedestris, assembly GCA_019009955.1. NCBI lineage: Eukaryota > Metazoa > Arthropoda > Insecta > Hemiptera > Alydidae > Riptortus > Riptortus pedestris. Next base: position 218,131,967 of record CM032228.1, on the reverse strand, counting down.
GGAAAACCTAGAGTGGCGAGTTCTATTCCCTGGGGGTGGATAATAGGAATTTATTTATTGACGAACTCAAGATATATAAAATAAATTTGTCCCACCCTCGTTAGAAACGGATGGTAACCTGTAGATACCCCGTTCCCATGAGCCGTAGTACAACGAAGCGGACGTTAATAAATAACATTTATTTCTAAAATATTCTAGTTATTAAGAGTTAAAGTAGATAGTAATGTAAGATGGACTTCATGAAGCAGCGATTATTAGTAATCAGTTTCATGGCAAAAGCTTTAGGCAGGCTGAGATATTTTTAAAAGTCCGTCACGCAGGGGCTGCGTAAAACTAAGCAGATTTCCCTCGGGAAGTTTAGTAATAGATAAATCTACATACTGCTAACACAACGACACCGTGAATAAACAAAACGGAAATAAGAAATGTTTCATCCAATTTCAATAACCTGCCGACAGGAAGCGTTAGGTTAGAAATGTAAACAAACAGGCCGGGCCGGCACACACCGGACAGAAAAACAATTAATGAAATATATCAGAATATAACACATTATTTTATTGAGAAATATTTACTATATCTAGTACTGTAATTAATAATGAGTCAGAATAATTGTTATCTCAATCAATCAAATTTTAGTAGTCCAAGACTTTAAGACGGGGGGAGGGTCACCAGGACATATTTGCATGTATCTCGTATAATAAAGGCCTCTTGAATACAATTTTTGTTATTTAAGCTTCAAATAATGTGATTTATTACGTAGCAGAGTATTATTTATGTAACATGAGTGGAAGTGGCGGTTTGCTGAGGGTTGAAAATGCAAATATCTCGGTTAATATTAAAGATAGAGAATAAACGTATATAACAATATTTATAGTAAATTTAATTTGCAATAAGATTGGTTCTATACAATTTTTCGATCCGATGCATAATAACAGAGATATTTGGAATTTTCGAAAATCCCCCCCTTAAACCCCCCCTCCCTCTCGTCCGATTTCAGCCATTAACGAACTTGATCTGTCTTTTTACATAAAACGGTTAAATATCGAGATTCGTAACGATTAAATAAAAATTGCGACCGCTAGAGCGGTAACAGACAAATATATATATATATATATATATATATATATATATATATATATATATATAAACAGTTTTGAACAGACCTCATTATCGTCATCTACTAGGTTGGATCGATGGACATTTGAAGAAAAATTTCGAAAATTCCGTCATGAGTACAACCTCAATAGCTGATTTCCCTCAAGGGAAATCTGCTAAAAAACGATTATAGATATTCTACTAATGAAGTTTATACATGCATGTATCATGAGTCTAGCTGCATTTTAACATCCACAACGCTCATACAATACAAATGAAGATGTTCTCTATATACTAAACAACATCAGGTGACCACTGTAACACTGTGTGACCAGTGCAATAACATAATTAAGTCCGAGAACACATTACAATTTAACAATACAGGAGGATCTTTCAATAATTTAGAATGATGTCTTTAATCATTTAGAACAAAGTCTACCACTTGCATGAGTCGCGGGACATTTTTGAACCCCTTGACCAGTTCATTTTAAAAATAGCTGTGATAGGGTTCAAAAGATTTGGGCGAGGCGAAATCATATGGGCTTCAGTGGGTCACCTTGGAAAGTCCTTTTTTATTTGGGTGGAAACTGGTTTTCTTTCCACTCCTGGATATACTAAAATTGTTTCCCACATCTTCATCAGTTGGTTTGAAAGTTCTGCAATAATCGGGGTATCTCCAACACTGCTTACTGATTACAAGTCCTCTATGCAAGTTCGGCCTAACTTTTTCGGGGAACAGCTTAATGCATTCTAGGTAGGTGCGTGCTATCTCTACTGATATTTGAATTTATTTTCATCAATGAGTGACTATTGGTTTTATTATATCCAGCAGATTGTAATTATTAGTTTCATAATGTGATTTTTCCTTCTCTAAAAAAAACAGTTTTTTTTTATAAACCAGCTTCTTAATACAAAATAGTTGGTTATTTTAGCTATGTTAACAATTTATTCTAAGAATGACTACATCTCTCAGAAAACAAATAAACCAAAATGTAGGTTTTTAGTATAATTGGTTGTTTTTATTTTTATTTTTTTACTTATTGAACATTTCCATTTTAAATTCAGGACATATGAAGAAACAATGATTTACTACTGAAGTTCAGTCCTCGTTAGATACAATTTTTTTTTTTAATTTGAATTACTACCACTTACTATAGCAAGTTAGGATTAAGATATACTTTCATCTTACTTTAATTCAGTGATGGAATATTGAATACTTAATAAAATTGGTTATAGAATTTTTGGACGATGTTGCAACTCCTTCTCGTCATTATTTAATTGGTCCTGCTTTTATTATGCAAAAGGATAATAATCCAAAACATTCACTGCTTTGTCTAGGATGTTTATGACTGGGGTGAGTATTATGTTCCTTCCTTTAAGCCGACTGTATAAGAGGAACAAAAATTAAGTCAAGTTTCTAATGCCATAAGATAAAAAACTAGTGAATGCCTACTAAGAAATGGTACTAGTAGGAGGGTAGGACTTACGTTCTCAAACAGTCCTGTGAAGCCAACTTCAATGGCCTGCAAGAATTGCAAAGTTTTAAATTTGATGACTGATAAGTCTGTGGTATATGAAATAAGGCAAGGAGGAGTCCCAGTTTTTAGGACAAATACCAAATTTTGGGAGGTCTTGCACGGTATACTCAATGGACGGTTATAAGTTGGTCTCCGTTCTATGTATTCATACACTAGTATATTTTCAATGCATGAGGGCGTAGAAAATGATTTTATCATTTGAATGAAAAATGACATCAGAATGAAATAAAAGGACACTTATCGATTATCAGGAGGTCTCTCATTTAAAGACGATTATTAAATCATAATTAAACGAAAATATTATTATTTAAAATAACACTTCTAGAATTTATTAGAAAGACAAATGTAAATGTAATTATAAATTAGAGTTAGCCCAACAATGTCACGGAGTAGCTGCATAAAGCTGTCGTCCCCGGCCGTCGTCTGCCACATCAACTCTGCAATGTAGCTGTCCAAGTGGTGAAATATAATAAACAATCACCAAGTGGTGATAATAGACACAAGTCGTGTAAATAAACGATCATTTATTTTCTGATAACAATAGAAACAGAATGACTAAGATAACCTAGTCAAGTTTGAACAGCCTAAAGCGATAGCAATAACAGGGAATAGCGATACGCGTGTTTGAACCAATAAATATTTTATCTGTAAATAATGAGTGGTCTCCCGTTAACCATTTTGTCATTTATAAATTCTAGAAGTGTTATTTTAAACAATAAAGTGATATTCGCTTGATTATGATTTAATATTGTCTTTAAATGTGTGGCCTCCCTATTGTTGATAAGAACCGAAAAAGGTTACAGACTTAAGTATTATAAACGGTTAAACATATTGTTACGTTTATTACAAAAATAATAAACGTTGTTTATTAGAGTTGTTTCGGATTGCAAAATTACACATACAGGCTTTAGAGTTTTTATCACTGCACAATTTGTTTACAAATAAACTACACACTTGGTTAATTATTCTTAACTACTACTCACAGCACCGATCTTCACTGTTCTTCTTATTGCACAGTCCAATAACTCACGACTACTGAAGTTCACAAAAACACGGCACAACAGTGTTCTTTACATAAACAAGGCACAACACTGTTTTTAACATACAACACTTTACCCCACTGCACTAAAACGCACTGTTCACTAAAGCTGCACTGAACGCACTGTTATTCACTTGAAGAGAGCTGATAACAAACTGACCTCTGTAGCTCATCGGCTAGCATCAAATGAAACTGTCTAGATCCAGACGGGTATTGCCGAGAATGGGCTAGACCATCGGTCGACTCCTTTCATTTACTTCGTACTTCTTAAATATATTATTATGTTTTATTACAAAACCAGTAATAAACGTTGTTTATTAGAGTTCTTTTGGATTGCAAAATTAAATACACACAAGCTTCACAGTTTTTATCACTGTACAATTTATTTAACAATGTACTATACACTTGGTTAATTATTCTTAATTACTACTCACAGTATGCACTGATAGCGGCACTGTTGTTCAGAGAGTCACAGTCCAGTAATTCACTCAAGGTCACTGTAATTCACAAAAAGACGGCACTGCACTGTCTTTTACTTCGCGAAGTTAACGGCACTGCACTATCTTAAACATGGCTCTAAACTGTTAATTTCAGTCACGGCACAACACTGTTCTTCACATAAAGCGCTTTACCGCACTGGACTAAGTCGCACTGATGAACACTTGAAGACAGCTGAGAGCAAACTGAACTGACTCGGGTCGGCCAGGTTGTCTTATATAGATTGGCGGAAGAACATCAAAGGATGAGGCCGAGACTCTTCCAGAACAGGGCTCGAACGAACTCGAATCTCTGTCGGCTTCTTTGATCTACTCCGTTCTTCCCAAATACGTGACTATCTCTGTTTAATTTCTCATGTATTTAGTTTTCCTAACAATATGATTAACCCCGTTTAATTTTTAATTTACGTAGTTTTCGCAACAATATATTTACAATTTTTCCAGATGAAGATGGCTCTTGGCGTTGGAGTTGTGAGCCAGTTCGACTGGCTGGAATACACAGTGTTTGCAGCGATGCTGGGCTTATCTGCACTCATAGGTGTATACTTTGGTTTCATAAAAGGAGGGCAAGACACTGTGGTTGGATATATGCTCGGAGGAAAAGATATGGAACTCTTACCAGTATCAGCATCCATAGTTTGCACGTAAGATTATAAAATATATACACACTATATTAATACAAAACTTAGACTCTAAAACTAATTACATAATATTTTTAAGACCTTCGTACCACATTTTTGTCTCCAACGGTCTTATTATTGTTACCATACTGACGGCTGAAATTTTAAGATAGAAAATTTAATATTGCCCAAAGTGGACTTTAACATTTATTTTATTGTCCAATGACGATTACTGAATAATCTACCACTATTGTTAGGGTTCTTCTTTCTCCAGCACAGCCTCTCCAAGGCCCCTTCTCTCCTGGGAGGTATTGTTTTAATTTTTGCCTTCCCCAAAAGGAAATTATAAACTGAGGTTGTATTCAGGAAATACCCATCAAACCTACCACCCGAACCAAGAAGTTCGATATAAAACTAAGTACCCATTTCGTTAGTGGATTAAATCAATCGGGGAATAGTGGTATCCATCTTTGTTATAATGAAAGTTGTCTATTATATTTCAATTCACAAAGTTGTTACTAACGGAAAGTAGGAACCCCACTGTTGTTCCGGATAGGTTGAAGTTCGGGGTCTGATATAGCGAGAATATATTCTTAAGGAGGCATCCGTAGACTTACCGAAAGTTAGCAAAGTTGAGTTAATCCCTGGCACAGTGTAAATCTATATCATGTATTTTCGATTTACTGTAAATGTGGAATGCTTTGCAAATGACAATATTGTAAAATTGCCTGTCTTAGAATGGAATAATCTGGGTCCCAGTCAGGGATGTAAATTCCCATGAACAGGCAATGCTGATTTCAACGGGACCGAACCGGGAAATGAAGAGGCCTATGAAGGAATGCCTATAATAAATGTTATGAAGGTTGCCTTCAGCATCAGTCCAACCAGCAATTTCCGACATGAGGAAAATTCCATTCATTCTAATGAAGGCATGAGTGGAGAAAAGTCTACTCGAGACCCGTGTTCTTAGAGAGCCATCCATCCGTAGCCCGTAATCAGCAAAAGCTGGCTAATAATGGTAGGTATTAGCTAGTACGAGCAGGCAGAATACAACATTAATGTACCCTTCAGGTTTGGTCCACTTCATGCAGTATGGGGATTTATACAATGATAAAGATCCCCTTTACAAGTACTTAACTTGATCTAAGCGAAACCAAATGGGTCAGGGGTTTATGTTACAAAACATAACTCGGTTTGCACTATAAGGTTACAGTTGTATTAACGACAGCCTCTGTGGAATCAGATTGAAAGGAAGATCGTGCAATATAATATTGATCAGAGTGCAAGCTTCCAGTGGGGGTGCAGAGGGCTGGGTGATGCTCTGACATAATGGGAAGCGACCAATAGACCAACTATTAGACAATGATGCAAGAATTGGAGTTCTGGACAGAGGTATGGAAGTCATGGCTTCAATGTCCCCTCACAAGGAGAATACACAGAGAAATATAGATGAGCCTGGTTGGCCCAAATAGGACCCAAATATACCATATTTTAATCAGCGCTGCCTTGGCGGAGTGCTTTCTCCGACCACAATTCGGAAGTACCTACAAGGGGCACTGACTGTAGCTGACATCTTTGCTACGTATAGGCCATTGCTAACAGCGAGGAAGAGAACTCTGGCTTTTAAAACAAAACCTTAGGAATAACGATGCTGGCGAATGAATCTGTAAAGCTGCGTTTCAGGGAGAGACTCAAAACTAGTGGCAGCATTAACAAGGCAGACCTGTGCCCACAAGAGGGATGGGCAGGCTAAGATATAAAATAAGTTACTAGGTACGTAAGTATGGGGAAGTCGAAATAAAAAAATATCCCTCCTGTTTTCTATGTTTCTGCACAAATACTGAATTATGTCTCCCAGAAAACCCTATGTTGTCTAAATAATACACATTTTTCACTGAAAATTTGTTGTTAATTTACTAGGATGATTTCTTACTTCATTTACGATACGTTTTGGAAGATTTTTGTAATTGTCTGCTAAGTTATCTCCCTCATTGAGCAGAGAGTTTTTTTCATTTAATCTGGTATTTATAGTATTTTATCACTCATTTGAGAGAAAGAAAATGTTTCTGAGATTGAAAAGTGATGTTTCATAATTAGAAAGTGTTACTTTGATTAATTCTACCTCTGCCAAAAGGGTGGAAATATATGATTTTAATGCGGTTCTTGCAGTATTCTTTAACACAGAGATAACTTGTTTCGCATCTTAACGAATTTTGAAGTTATGAGAAGCAACAGAACCGGGAAAAATCCTCTTTACTATTTAAAAGTGCGTATATCGCAATCTTCAATACAATCTTCTATGTTTCTCGTTTCAAAATTTATTTTCGTATCCAATTCAATTTAATTTTTGTATTAAGTATGCTAGTTGCTCCTAACGTAGGTATTCATAAAGATAATTCGACCTTTCTTAAAATAAATATTGTATATAACCAAACCTATTGCGAATTTAATTTTTATAAATTTTGTTCTATATATGTTTTTTTATAGCGAATATAAACAGTGATATTTGCATTCATTAGTTTTTAGTCGTCAGTAAACCCTCACTTCTACTCATCTCATATTAAGAATATGAGTTCATATATCATGAAATACCTTTTTCCTAGCTCAAATATGGTTTTCATTTAACCTTTACTATGTAAGATACATGCAAATATTTAACGACTGTAAATTTGTTAATTGTTGTAATCGGACCTTCGGGGGAGAGGGTTAAAATAAAAAAAACAACAACATATTATTCCGTTATTTTGAGTCGAATTGAAAAATGTTTTCCTATAAATCTTGTTAATTATTTAATGCCCTACAATTCTTATTCTATGTAATATTTCTGTAATTTGAATATTAAACGAGTTACATGTATTGATTTGTTTTCAGCCTTCAGTTACCCCCACTCCTAATAATGGGAATTTCACTTTTCAATGTTTGTATCACTAATCGTCTCATGGCCAACAGAACTTACGGCATCAGAGGCAAATTATTAGTTGATAAATAGGAAATATACTCTTCTTATTCTGGACCCAATATTTGTATAAATTCTTCATAGTTTCATGGCAAGGGTCAACAATAAAAAACATTTTTTCGGCGCAAAACTTTATTCATAATTCCCTACTCAAAGTATAAGCAACTTACCCAGTAAGGAAGGGACAGTCGCAAAAAACGTAATAGGGGACGAGTACTTCAGAAATAGATGACCCCTGAAGAGGTGGTATGTAAGCCACGAAACATTTAGGGCATTATGAATAAAGTTTGAGGGGAAAAATGTTTTTTATAGGTGGCTCTTGCCATGAAACTATGAAGAACATAGGAAATCTTATTTTCGATAACAACATCGGCGTATCATTCCGGCACTAGGGAAATCTGCTTAGGTTACGTATTACCTCTGTGATGGACATAGTACTAGACTGGTAGAAGTTGGATTCCGGGCAGTTTGAAGATTGAATAAATCAACAGATCAATGTATGAAGAACAGCGGACTTGGCGAGGAAAGGTATGCTTGGAGCAATTGTAGTATTAATTACACAGGCAATTTAGAGTTGAAATCGGTGAAATAAGGGTTGTAACAAAATAGCCTCTGCGGGCTGTAACAAAATAGTTGATGATGGTCCTAGAACAGCAGTAAATAGCTTTTGGTGAGAGGGTATTTGATAAGTTAATTCCTGCCATGTTTGTATTGGTGCTCTGGAGCTACGTACTTCAAGAAAAATGGTACGGAAAAGAAAAGCCTTGAGAATAGTACATACAAGGATGTGAAGGATCAGAAATGGAGGCAATGGTGGAAAAATTAATGAATTTGTACGGTTAAACTGATATTATCTCCGCTCCAAATGATAGACTGGTGGTTTGAGTAATTTTGTATGAATGGAATCCAGCAAACTTCTTGAAATACAATGCGCTAAAATAGGAGATGCAAGCGCTGACGTAGGTTGTTGGAAAACCTGATGTGGGATGACTTACGGAAACAGAATACTTCCAGTTGGAGGATCTTAGTTCCAGGTCACAATGAGTGATCGTAGATGGTAGAAAAGCTCAGGCCATAAAAAAAACTGTAGCAACTGGCAGGTAGTTAACTAGCTAATTAGAAATATTTTTAAATTAATCTTATGCTGTTTCTACAATAAAGGATGATTTTCCTTATTTTCATAACCAGTAAGTGAGATGGATTGACCTCAGAACAGTCCACGCGTATTTTGGGCGTTTATTTTTAGTCCTTGTATGAATCCGGTTCTTCGACCTGTCCTCGCAAATTTATACTGGATCTGATTTATTACTCTTTTTTTTTTTTTTTTTTTTTATTTTCATTAAAAAATAAATTTCTTCCACACAAATTCCGTCAATGGGGAAATCCTACATCTCCCTCTCTCTCGCTCTCCCTCTCTCTCTCTCTCTCTCTCTCTCTCTCTCTCTCTCTCTCTCTCTCTCTCTCTCTCTCTCTCTCTCTCTCTCGCCCTCTCCCTCTCTCTCTCTCTCTCTCTCTCTCTTTATATATATATATATATATATATATATATATATATATATATATATCTTTATTTTTACATGAAACGCTACAATATCGAGTTTGAACAGACAATTATATAATTTTGAAACTTTTCTTCACATGGGATAATGTCTCTCTCTCTCTCTCTCTCTCTCCCCGCTCCCTCTCCCTCTCCCTCTCCCTCTCCCTCTCGCTCTCTCTCTCTCTCTCCCTCTCCCTCTCCCCCCCCCTCTCTCTCTCTCTCCCTCCGTCTCTCTCTCTCTAATTTTCGTCATCTCCTCGGTAGGTTCGATGAACAGGAAAGTCTTCGAAAATCGTGCCATGAGCACAACCTCAATAGCTGATTTTCCTTAAAGAAAATCTGCTAAAATGACCAAATACTGTAAATTAGAATTTTTTCTTGGGGCTCAGGTTAGCCATGTGAGTTGAAGCGTTGGCGTTAATCTCACATGGCTAACCTAGAGTAACGAGTTAGATTCACGCCTGAGTAATAGGAATTTATTTAGTGACGAATTAATTAAATAAAATCCTTAGTCCCAACCTGGCTAGAAAAGTGTTGTAACCAGTAGATAACCCGCCCCAATTAGCCATAGTGGCGAAAGTGGACGTAGGTATATGAATAAAATTTTTTTCTCCTTTCTTTTATTGTATTGCTTGGAGGCCAAATGAAAGAGGGAAATCATAAATTTAAATGCAGACTGATGGTATAGTCAAAAAAGTCTTATATTCAGAATTTAAAAATTTTAATTTCTTGGGTTTTGGTTTTTATCTAAGTAAAAAACATCTGTAGTTTCTTCCCAAGAGTGGAACCAACTCTTGTATTTATTTGGTTTCAGCCGGTATTAAATGCACTTCTACTCAACCGATTTTCACCTAGGCAATAAAAATCTCTTGTTCAACTTATATGTAAATTAATGTTTACATAGGTTTCATACCGTGGGAGAAACAGAGAATAGAAGGTGAGATGATATCACCACCTTGTCATTCCAAGACGTGGGAAATTGCTTAGACTGGGTAGCCTCTGCGTTACGGACCTTTAACTATTTGACGAGCATTTTGCACAATTAATGTTCAATTCTCAAATGCACTATTTATTACAATTTACGATATATTCATAATAGTCGAGCTATATTAAAAAGTTATAAGAATTTCCTTGGTTGAATATTAAGTAAGTCGGCTTCTCAGGAGCTGCGAGTGTATTTCTTATGTAGTAAGAAGCATATATATATATATATATATATATATATCACGTTAGATGCTGTGTATGCCCCCGGGGGCATGCACAGCTCCCAACGTGTGTGCGGTTTCAGTTTTAAAACATCATTACCTCATTGCGGCGGATAACATATGCCAAATTACTTTTTTTTTATGATATAATATTACTTGATCCTCTTCCTGCTTTTACTGTCAATTTACTGATGTTAGTTGCAATGATTCAGCAACAAAACCTAAAATTATCTCTTTTCCTTCGACTATTAGGTATTGCTAAAAAACAGAATACAAAAAGTCCGTCACGCAGGGGCTGCGTAAACTAAGCAGATTTCCCAAGTGAAGTTATACAATAGAGAAATCTCCATAGGAGAGCCGAACGGTTACGGCAAAGGGCCGAACTAGCTTTTCGCGGGAAATTCAAAAATCCGGTATCGGCCCAAATTTCATAAAAATGCAAATATCTCGGTTAATATTCAAGATAGGGAATAAATGTATATAACAATATTCATAGTAAATGTAATTTGCAATAAGAATGATTCTGTACAATTCTTTGATCCGACGTATAATAACGGAGATATTTCGATTTTTCGAAAATCCTCCCCTCTAAACCCCCCCTCCCACTGGTCCGATTTCAGCCGTTAACAAACTTGATCTTTCTTTTTACATAAAACGACTAAATATCGAGTTTGGTAACGATCAAACAAAAATTGCGACCGCTAGAGCGGTAACAGACATATATATATATATATATATATATATATACAGTTTTGAACGGACCTCATTTTCGTCATCTTCTGGGTAGGATCGATGGACATTTGAAGAAAAATTTCGAAAATCGCATCATGAGTACAACCTCAATAGCTGATTTCCCTTAAGGGAAATCTGCTAAAAAAAGGTTGCATGCCCCCGGGGGGATGTGCCACCTAAGACGAATACTACCGGGCAAGCCCCCGGGGGCATGTACCGCATATAGGGAGGGCTAGACTCGCCAAATAACAACAGCAGTTAACGTGATATATATATATATATATATATATATATAGGTAGAACCTAAAGAAACTGCTAATATTAAAAATAACAGAAAAAATGGAAATACAGCGGCGTTAAGAGACCCTTCGCCGTCTGTAGTTTTCCATCCCCCGATTTGACGGTTTATGTCCGGGGTGATGTGTGTAACGAGGGGGTTGTTCGGGCAAACCTCCCCCCTCCCTTCATGTTTGCCGGCAGAGCCTTTAAATCAAACACACTCTTCAAGCCGGTCAATCCCCTTTCAACGTAAAAAGCCATCGTCCCTCCGAAAGCAGAAATCCAACCAAAGACTGACTATAACGTCTATCAGAACCACTCAGCAACTTTATAAAAACCATGATTTCATTTCTACTTTTTTATTTCTGTAATCCTACGATCATCAGAGAAGACCTCAATATAAAGTTCAAAAGCAAACAATTCAGGGAACATATATATTTTTTGAGATGGTCTTCAAAATTAGGATGCAATCTTTTTTTTTTTTTTATCAGAATGTAATTATTTTTCATAGTTAATCTTTTTTGTGAATATTTATCATCAACGATTTTTAGCAGATTTCGCCTAAGAGAAATCAGCTATTGAGGTCGTACTCATGACGCGATTTTCGAAAAATTTCTTCAAATGTCCATCGATCCTACCCAGGAGATGACGAAAATGAGGTCCGTTCAAAATTATATATATATATATTTGTCTGTTAACGCTCTAGCGGTCACAATTTTTGTTTGATCGTTACCAAACTCGAAATTTAATCGTTTTATGTAAAAAGGAAGATCAAGTTCGGTAATGGCAGAGGTCGGACCAGAGGGAGGGGGGGGGTTTAGAGGGGGGAATTTTTGAAAATTAAAAATATCTCCGTTATTATGCGTCGGATCGAAAAATGTATAGAATCAATCTTATTGCAAATTAAATTTAATATAAATATTGTTCTATACATTTATTCCTTATCTTGAATATTAACCGAGATATTTGCATTTGTATTCTGTGTGTGATCGGCAGGAGTCTGCTATGTTCGGGACTTTTCGCCGAGAGCTTGGTGGCACTTTCCGTGCTATTTGTCCCCCTTGAATAGGTTTAGAGATACCTTACTACTACAGTTGTTATTGGGCAGATTTATCTGTATAACTTCACGTGGGAAATCTGCTTAGTTTACGCAGCCCCTGCGAGACGGACTTTTTTATAATTCAAAAATATAACCAATAATTTAGGAATATTTCGTAAAAGGCCAATACTACTAGTTTTATAAACAAATGGCATTCAAAACCCAAGAACAATTTTAAATAAAAAATATACCTTGTACTTTGAGTAGTACTGACTTCCATAAATGTCTATAAAATGTACAACGAACAATGGTAGATGAATGAAGGAAAACAAATATTTTTATTATGTTGTAGTGGGATATTACTATTGAGTTATTTTTCAATATAGAAGGAAAGCTCCTGAATATTAGGCAATAGGGAAAGAAAAATCAAGGGCAATTTTTTAATAAAAGAATGAAATGTAGAAGAATTCTTATTACATCTTCCTGAGAGGTTAATATATAAAATAGCAATATAAATGCCATAATAAAAGAAAAAGTTGTTATTAAAAATATGTCAGGAATTTCAAATTTACCAGAGTAAATTCAGCTCAATGAATTCATTTATAATATGAATAATTTAATGTTAATCAGAGATGATAAAAATAAATAATTCAAAACGATTACTGCTTATTGGAGATAATAATTCTCAAAATCGAGGAATAAATTATCAAACAATGGAGTTGGCAAAGCTAAATAAATTATTTGCTTTGTATTTGCAATTAATCAGACCTGACTATATTATGAATAAGATAAATTAATTGTTTGATAGAGGTAAAATCATGTCAGAATTATTGCAACTGCAGCTAACAGAATTAATGAAAAAATAATGGTTCAGTTCAGCACATATGAAGCTTTCAAATCAGCATCTTATATCGTTTTCAGAACCCTCTTAAAATGAGGTAAAGCGTAAATAGAATTTTTTATGCACGAATATGACACCATTATGAAATTAACCAATTCGGTGGAAGTTTTAGACACATCCATCAATAATATTCCCCTTTAAATCTTCAGCAATGACCTCGTTAACTATGCCAGCCAAATGTTTAAGTCAATCCGAGCTTCGAACCTAATTAAAGAAGTAATCCTAGTTGTAAAGAATGCCGGAATGAAAGGCTAAGACTGTAGTAAATAATGAAGATAGTTTGACTAAACTTTCTAAGTTTATAAACTTTCTGGTTTCTAACCAGAAGAAGGAAGAGCCATTAAGTAATTTTATAAATAGTCAAAGGGTTCTTTTCTCTAAGTCAGAAAATCAGTTAAAAGAGCGATAGAAATTTAATCGGGCAAAGTTAATTGGTTAAATGCTCCTTTATTAAATATTTTTTGTATAAAAGTTTTATTTTATTTATTTTTCACCTGCTCTAATTAGTAATTGGCATAAAATGACTAAGGATATTCATGTGTGTATACGTTTTAGCAGATTTCCCTTAAGGTCGTACTCATGACGCGATTTTCGAAAAATTTCTTCAAATGTCCATCGATCCTACCCAGGAGATGACGAAAATGGGGTCCGTTCAAAATTATATATATATATATATATATATATATATATATATATATATATATATATATATATATATATATGTCTGATAACGCTCTAGCGATCGCAATTTTTGTTTGATCGTTACGAATTCGATATTTAACCGTTTTATGTAAAAAGACAGATCGAGTTCGTTAATGGCTAAAATCGGACTAGAGGGAGGGGGGGTTTAGAAGGGGGATTTTCGAAAATTCAAAATATCTCCGTTATTATGCATCGGATCGAAAAATTGTATAGAGCCAATCTTATTGCAAATTAAATTTCCTATAAATATTTTTATTACATGTATTCTCTATCTTGAATATTAACCGAGATATTTGCATTTTTATGAAGTCTGTGGTCGGGTATAGTTCGGATTAGATCGGCCATTTCCGTCGGCTCAGGTGGGAGGGTTCTTCTAACCTTACCTGTCGTTCCTAACCTTACCTTACCTTTGTTACTTTGTGAGATTTATGCAAATACTTTCTGTTCATCCGCCCCCCCCTTCTTTAGTTCTTTGACTACTAAAATTTGAGTCATTAAAATATAAATTATTATTCCAATTCAGAAGCCGTTTCAGTTGGGAATTTATTTTAATTAACTGAAAGATTTCTCATTACCGTTTGTATTTAATCACGGTGGTATTGTGTTACCAGTATGCAGATTTCTCTATTGTAAAACTTCACGTGGGAAATCTGCTTAGTTTACGCAGCCCCTGTGTGACGGACTTTTTTACTTAGCTTATATTTACGTTTTTGTCATTGAGAAATCCAGCATACATAATTCAAACTATTAACAAATTTAAATATGCAACTATATGTGGGAAACATTTATAAAAAATTTGGTCCGGGTAAAAACGTCTTGCCTGAATTAATTACAACAAATTGTTTCAGCAAAACTAATTTATAACATGATAAAATATATTATTAGATAGTAAATAAAAAATACCCGAAATTACAAAAGGTTTTAGTTTTAAATTCGTTATCAATTTGTGACAACCGCTTCATGTTTCGAGGTGTATAGGCATACTCCTAGTCACATTTGTTCTAGTTTTGGCAATTTCCCTTAGGGCAAATCAGCTATTAAGGTTGCACTCGTGATGAGATTTTAAAAAATTTTCTTGAAATGTTCATCGATCCTACTAAGGAAATGACGAAAATGTGGTCCCTTCAAAAGTCTCTCTCTCTCTCTCTCTCTCTCTCTCTCTCTCTATATATATATATATATATATATATATATATATATATATATATATATATATATGTCTGGTCACGTTCTAGCGGTCGCAATTTTTGTTTGATCGATACGAAACTCGATATTAGAACGTTTTATGAAAAATTGAAGATCAAGATCGTTAACGCCTTAAATCGGACCGGTGGGAGGGAGGGTTTAGAAAATTAAAAATATCTCCGTTACTATGAGTCGGATTTGTGTCGAATCAATTTTATTGTAAATGTAATGTTCTATAAATGTTGTTATGTAGGTTTTTTTTTTATTATTATCTTGGTTATTAACTAATATATGTATTTTTTAGTTTTTGGACTTCAGTAAACTCCCACTCCTACTCATGTTATATTAACAATCATCTTCTTTCTGTCTCTCTGTCTCTCTCTCTCTCTCTCTGTCTCTCTCTCTCTCTCTCTCTCTCTCTATATATATATATATATATATATATATATATATATATATATATATTTCTGTTACCTGTCTCTAGCAGTCGCAAGTTTTGTTTGATCGTTACCAAACTCCATATTTAGTCGTTTTATGTAAAAAGGAAGATTAGGTTCGTTAATGGCTGAAATCGGACAAGTTGGAGGGGGGGTTAAGAGGGGGGATTTTTGAAAATTCAAAATATCTCCGTTATTATGCGTTGGATCGAAAAAGTGTATAGAATAAATCTTATTGCAAATTAAGTTTACTATAAATATTTTTCTATACATTTATTCTTTATCTTGAATATTAACCGAGATATTTGCATTTGTATTCTGCGTGTGGTCGGCAGGAGTCGGCTATGTTCGGTCTTTCCGTCGAGAGCTCTGGCGGCCGTTTCCAAAACTATTCATCCCTCGTGAATAGGTTTAGAGGTTTCTTACTTCTACAGTTGTTATTAGGCAGATTTATCTGCTGTAAAACTTCACGTGGGCAATCTGCTTTGTTTACGCAGCCCCTGCTTGACGGAATTTTATATTATGAAGCACATTATTTAAACCCTAAATACCCAATTTTTTATTTCATTGAACTTTTTGAAGTTTTTCAGATAAATATACGTCAGGCACATGGGAAATTTGCTTAGTTAACATAGGCCCTGCGTGACGGGCATTTATATGAGACAATTAACTGCAAATTATATCATACCAGCTCTACTATGGAGTCACTTCCTAATTAGGGCTACTCCACCCCATTAGTAAGAACAACTGAAACAGAAAGATTGAAAAAACTTCAAAGCAGTACTCCCAGCAGATTATGTTTGGACCTTGTTCAGGGATAGCATAAAGAATGAGAACATTCCCATAGGCCTTAACATTCACTCGAATTGCATGAAGCTGACTCGAGAACTAGAAGCGAGAACTTGAAGGTCTGTTTGACACCACGGTCAGGGGATACTCACCACCAAAACGAATTACACTGACACCACAAGTTTTAATCTCCAGAAAATCTCTCTCTCCCATCTCTCACTCTACATCCCCCCTCCCGTTAATATTACTAAATGACTTGGAATCTGGTTATAAGGTTATTAAATTAACTACATGACATTTATGACATTAATTATACTTTTGAAAAATTCTAAATAGAAGACTTACTCTTTAGAATTTAGAAGAAATTCAAACTTCAAAGACATGCCAATCATTTAGATCGCGAAGACATGAATTTTACGTTACCTTAATATAACCACGCTACCAGTTAAAATAAAAAATGTTTAAATGAAGATACTTTTATAAAAGTGAGTAATTTTTTAAAATAAGATGAATGACGCAATATTTACTCATGAAAGTCCAGAGCAATTTGCATGATCTTTATTGACTGTTGTGTCAACGATTTTAATATTTCCCACTCATAAAATACGAACACAGTCCCCTGTTCAACGATTTCAAGACTACTTTGAACCCCACCAGGAGTTAACCATGGTGAGAAGACTCAAAATAACCGAAATAAATAATATTCAAAGCTACCTTCCAGCGAGTTACAGAACACTCCGCCGGATAAGGGTATTGTAGAAGATATATTGGTATGAGTTGGCAAGAGTCGTCCATATTTAGGTAAGGAATGCGTGACTCCCGCCTTGCATACAAGTAGTTCAAAAGTCCGTCACGCAGAGGCTGCGTAAACTAAGCAGATTTCCCTCGTGATGTTTAACAATAGATAAATCTACATACTGGTAATACAATAGCACCGTCGACATCAAGTGAATAAATACAAACGATAATAAGAAACCTCCAGACGGAAAGTACCTGAAAAATAATCAAACAGATGCGCCAACTCCTCACAGGAAATAGAAACAATTACTGAAATATATGAGAATATAACATCTTAATTTTATTGAAAACTATATACCATGAGTAGAAGTGGGGGTTTGCTGAAGGCTGAAAACTGAAAAATGCAAATATCTCGGTTAATATTCAAGATAGAGAATAAATATATATAACAATAATTATATTACATTTAATTTTCAAAAAGAATGGTTCCACACAAGTTTTTGATCCGACGCATAGTAACGGAGATATTTCGAATTTTCGAAAATCCCCTTCTTTAAACCCCCCCTCCTACTTGTCCGATTTCAGCCATTAACGAACTTGACCTGTCTTTTTATATAAAACGTTTAAATATCGAGTTAACAGACAAATATCTATCTCTCTCTCTCTTTCTTTCTCTCACTCTCTCTCTCTCTCTCTATATATATATATATATATATATATATATATAAAAAAAACTTTGAACGGACCTCATTTTCGTCATCTCCTGGGTAGGATCGATTGACATTTCAAGACAATTTTCGAAAATCGCGTCATGAGTACGACCTAATAGCTGATTTCCCTTAAGAGAAATCTGCTAAAAAATAAAATGATTTACATTGAGACCGATAAAAAAATAAAGTATATGGTAAACCCTGGCTGAAAAAAAAGCTCCTTGTGTAGGAGTTTTACTATTTTTTTTTTCATACATTGATATATTTATTGAAATTATCTGGCCATTATTAAATGATATAAAACTGTACAGTATTTACTAAATGATAATATAACTTATTTTTTCCAGTTTCATATCAGGAGTGACATTACTTGGGATTCCTACAGATGTGTACACTCATGGTATTCAGTATCTAGCCAGTATATTTAGTTTCGGGCTTGCTGGACTGATCACGGCGTATGTCATGTTACCAGTGTTTTGCAAACTGGAAATGGTATCCTTGTATCAGGTAAGTGTTTTACTATGGTGGTTAGGTATAAAATATTTATTGTTAATTTTTAAAAAATATAAACAAAATTATGGATATTCATTGAAGTAAAATGATAATAGTATTATCATTTAATTTATTAAAATTCACTTTTCCCAAACGGCTATTTTGATAACGACTAATAGAATAGAAAGCATTTTAATTCAACTGAACATTCGATATTTATGAAATAAGAAAAACAAAAAATAGGGTGGTGTGTGAAATCACAAGCAATAGCCCAGGTATGGGCAACCTTTGACAAGTTGTGGGCCGAACTTTAGTGTGCAAATTCGTTCGCGGGCCGCTTTTAAAAGTAGTGCATTTTAAAGTAGTGTTCATAATTTTTAACGATAGATATCAGATATGAAATTATACGACAGTGTAATTATAATACAATTTATTAAAATAACAAAATGAAATGAAAAAAATAGATACAACATTATAATTAAATCGTAAAATCTGGAATTATACAAACCACGAAAGTAAAATAGCGACACCGAAATCATTGGGACACTTGAGCGTGGGGATCTAATCTTGAATTTGGGAATCTAATCCATCGATGTTTGGATTAATTCCAGTGATACAAAGACGAAAAGATTTTTCCAAATTATCGTCAGCCTTTTTACGATTTTTTGATTCATTAACTTTCATTATTGAAAAGAACTGTCGCATTTATAAGTACTGCCAAACGCTCAAATCTCTCCTCATCTTCCTCATTTGGACTAAGTATTGTAATATTTTGGTTTAATTGGGTTTTTCAAAATGTCTCGCGGGCCGTATCAAATCTTACAGCGTGCCGGTTGTTGCCCACATATGCTGTATACGGTACGTCCAAGCTTGTTCAAATGTTCATAATATAAACGGGTTAATAATTTCAAGAGTTTTCTCATGGATTGCACATTTTTCTGAGACTGATATTATTACCAGTAGGTTTTTGAAACCACCTGTGATTGTCTCTTTTAGAGGACTCTTATTAAAATGATCACATTGATTGAGGCTTTTGTGCGAGTACGCGTTCTGTAATGACATTATCCGTTCTTCGAAAAACGCGTGTTAAAAGTGGAAGAAAGAACACAAAATTAACTAAATGAAACAGGCTCAGCTTAACTGAAAATATTTTAGAGTCATCACGAGCAATTTATTGTGAGCGTTACTCAGCGATGACTAAGACAACCCTTCAATTGGAGTGGTATAGATGTAAAATGAGGTTTTAAAATCGCTCTGTTGTAATAGTTATAATTTTAAAAAAGTCCGTCACGCAGGGGCTGCGTAAACTAAGCAGATTTCTCACGTGAAGTTTTACAATAGGGAAATCTGCCTATAACAACTGTAGTAGTAAGAAACCTCTATGCCTATTCACGAGGGACGAATAGTTACAGAAACGGCCGCCAGAGCTCTCGGCAGAAAGTCCGAACATAGCTCCTGCCGACCACACACAGAATACAAATGCAAATATCTTGGTTAATATTCAAGGTAGAGAATAAATGTATATAACAATATTTATAGCAAATTTAATTTGCAATAAGACTGATTCTGTACAATTTTTCAATCAGACGTAGAGTAACAGATATTTTGAATTTTCGAAAATCCTCCCCTCTAAACCCCTCCTCCCACTGGTCCGATTTCAGCCATTAACGAACTTGATCTTTCTTTTTACATAAAACGACTAAATATCGAGTTTGGTAACGATCAAACAAAAATTGCGATCGCTAGAGCGGTCACAGACAAATATATATATATTTATTTATATACAGACAAATATATATATATATATATATATATATATATATATATATATATATATATATATATACAGTTTTGAACGGACCTCATTTTCATCATCTACTAGGTAGGATCGATGGACATTTGAACAAAAATTTCGAAAATTCCGTCATGAGTACAACCTCAATAGCTGATTTCCCTTAAGGGAAATCTGCTAAAAGAAAACAGAAAAAAAGAATATCAGAACAAGATTATAATACGCCAACAAACTTTTGTTTTATAAGAGAAAAACTTTTGTCTGATATAAAACAGGATGTTTGAAAATACTAACATTTATTGTTAGCGCGTACTACTTTTTACACCATAAAAAACAATTTGCACTAGATGTACAATGAAATTAAAAACGGATTTGTCTGTAACTCATTATTAATAGTGTTCTAAAATAAAGGCTCTAATAAAAAGCAAGGATATTTTTGTTATCTATTTATTAACCTCAGAAGGCCAGTAAATTGCCACCTATAATAAAGTGATTAAAGGAAAAAAATAGGGTTAATCAGAAACACTTTTTTGTGGCTGCTCACAATTTTTTTTCTATAGACACGACCTACGTTCTGGCCGTAATGTTGTTTTATGTAATTTTAATGCTTAAATAGTAAATAAGACATTATTAATTTATTATATTTTAATTATAACTATGTTGTTAAATATACGTGTTATTGTTATAAATTTTATAGTGTTATTGACTGTTTTGTTATATGACCAATTATGTACATTTTAAAAAAAATAGTTTTTAGACTCCTTAATTATGTGTTTTGTTCTATGTAGCTCTGAGGATGGGAATTTAATTCCCGAAAGCGCTAAGCGTTTTTAATAAAAAATAATAAATTGTGAAAAGCCACAAGAGGCTTTCTGATTAACCTGATTCATCACCCTCACCACCAGCTAAAAATAAAAGTGAAAAAGAAAAAAAATAATATGTACTTAATAAGTCGTTAAGATTTTCCTACTTCCCTTCTTCCCACTATCTGGACCCGAAGTACTTATAAACTTAATTTAGAAATACAAAAAAAAAAAAAAAAAAATGGGAGTTAAGGCGTTGGTCTTAATCTGGTATGGTAAACCTAGAGTGGCGATTTCGATTCCCCCCTGGGCAATAGGAATTTATTTAGTGACCAAGTCATTAAATACCTGTTCATATTAGCCATAGCGTAAAAACGTTAATAAATAACATTCATTAATTGGATTCAATTAATATACCTATAAATTGCACCTTTAAAGTAAAATAAATTCGTTTCAAAATACACAGTGTTCGTCTAATTCAGTACAATTGCTTTTCTAACCATTCCTACTTTTTTTTTTCTTTTCTCTCCTCATAGTAACCCTATGAGGATTTATTTATTTGAATACATGTTCCATTGCCACATGGCATATTAAATGTATGATTATGTTTAAATACATTTTTATTCTACAATATATACACGTTAATCATCCATCTAATCAAATATAATATAAAAAAATAATAATAATAGTAATAATAATAATAATAAGTGTTTAAACAGGCTACATTATTTTTATTCTCTACATTATTGCATATAATTTCACTTATCTTACTGAATATACGAGTATACAGTAACAGTTAAGACAGGCATCATGTAAAATTTAGACATATTTATTTATGTTAGTACAATTAATAAATATCTTTGTTATCAAATACTAATTTATATTTGTAGTATTTTCTTTCTAACTTAAATTTTATAATTCTTTCCGGATAAAAGAGAAGTAATTACACCATTTTCAGACTAATTTAAAAGACGGGGAAAATCCTGCTGGTAACTAACTATATAAAGGGCCTTGTTAGTGTCTGGGTGCCATCCCTTTTATCCTCAAGGAAATATCCTGTAACATAAGGAGTGCTTAGAAAGTTTTATAATGCCAATTTATTTAAGCATTTTAGTATTATATTAATATTACGGCTTATTCCTCATATAAATTTGTACTTTGACATTGAATTAAATTTCGTTAAATTTAAACATTCATACGATTCAAGTGCTATTCCGGCTCTGTACTATTTCATAATAATATTTATTCTATTCGAACTTCTTATTCTATCATGATTCCTAATGTGTAATGTAATTTCTAAATCTACCTTTTAAACTGATATTTCTCATAAAAAAATGTCCCACTCATCATCCCCTCGGATTATAATTAATTAAGCATTGAAAAAAATATCATGGATCGTTGAGATTCATAAGTAAAAGAAACAAGAGGTAGACAGGATATTTAAACAGTATTATGAGGCGCCTCTTGAAAGTACTTGAAAAAGTAATCAGGTTTAATTTATTCTGAAACATGACTAATTAATTTTAATATATTCAAAGGAAATGAGTCAATTTTATTTCTGTACAAATATTTTATACCTGGAATAGGCAAATAGTCATTAACCTTTGAAAGATTGATAAATTTTCCCTTTTTAATAACGTAGTTTGTTTGTTGTATTCCCAGCCCCTAATTGGAGGGTGATAATTAAAACTTACTTCCTTTCATCAGAAGCAAAAGATAATTATCAATTTTGAACATAATACAAGTTCAGCCCAATTATATTTTCAGTACCTGGAAATGAGGTTTGATTCAACAGTCCGTAGAGTGGTGTCCTTCATTTATACAATTTACTTGGTAAGTTCATACTTTATTTATTTATTATTCAATGCTTATTGATATGTGTGTGCGTTTTAATGCAGTACTGGGCACGTCCTTGGTAAAACAAGTTACATTTTTACTCAATGTTGTATATTTATTTTAATCATTTAAATTATAGCACAAAGTAAACTTTTTTTATGCTCAGCTGCTCCTTATGTTTGTTAGCTAACAAACATACATAGTGTCTACTAACTTCAAGTCAGTAAAAATTACTTTGTATACGAGTTGCTTAAATATTTACATGAACTCAAGAGTAGAAAAATTACTTTCCAATTAACATGCACAAAAAACAGGTTAAGTTAATTCTACGTCGTAATAAGTTAGTTCTAAGAATGTGTTTGCAAAAATAGTTTATGAACAAAAAGTTTATCGTTATAATTTATCACCCTAAAAGTCTATAAGGTGGATCAACAGATTGAGTATATTTTCATTCTTCCAGGGAAGCTGAGTGGTAGAGGAAGGAATCAATTTCACACAGTAGGCCTGTTTTCCTCTGCAATGCGTTTCAATAGCACATTAGGCAATGAGCACTTTCGGAGTTACAGCTCCATCTTCAGTGTCTTTCAAGAGCGTTAGAGAGCACTAGCTTGGACGGCGCACACTGGAGCGATCCTTCAGTAATGTTGGACATTGGGGGAAAAAATAAAAGTTTTAATTTGGGATTTTGATTGTATTGTTAGTACCACATAAACCCTTTTCAATTGAGCAGATTGATTTTTAGCCATATTATTGCAATGGTTTTTACATAATGCCTGGTTATAATTGCTATGTTAAAAAAAGCCTCGCCTTATTAAATTCGACGTGAACTCTTATTTCATTTTATAAATTATTGTTGCTTCCAGTACACATTAAGGGTATTATAACAAATCAAAAACTGGCACAAAAGGTTTTTAAAATTCCTCTAATTTTTTTTTTTTTTACATCGAGCTGAAAATAATTTTATTTACTTGAATTCGCAAATCGCTTGTATTTGCATGAAAAAAGACCACTTGGCATGCTTTTAGGAGTATATTGTCTTATTTACAACGTCGTCGGGTCTTGCCTAAACTTGCCTATTCATTAAATATTTTACTTTTAGTGTTAACACTTTCGGTGCGGATGACGTATTATACCTCCCGCGGACCTTTCCCAACTACGTACGGTGTAAATGCCTCCTCTACACAATTGAAACCGCCATTCACGTTCGAAGAAATAGTTAAATACGTGTTTTCTTGTCTAAATATTTTTACTGTCCTTTTAAAAAGGTCCAAGGTGTCATAAAGTGAACTCCGTTTAAAGTTAGCATTATTGATTAAAAGAATAAATGTAATTAAAGGAAGCAAATTCATTTATCGTATTCTTCAGAGCCTAACCATAAATACCTCCGCGCATACAGAGAATCTTTTTCAAGAAAATTTTCATGGACGGCTACCAACAGAGATATCCTGAATAATTTGTTAATTAATTCAGACCTTTTAATATCACATTTAAGGCCAACATTTAACAACGATAGCGATTGCTTAGAAACATTATCTTCGGAAGTAAAAGAACTTCTAATTGAAAAATAAAAAAACATTTGAAATTTTAGAAATGTTAGATATTCTTCCAGCTTACAAATTCTAATTATTAAATTAAATACATAGATTTTTTTTTAAAATTTTTATTCTAGATATATTTTTGTTTACAATTTTAGTATTGCGTTTGTGAACTTAAAAAATAAAAATTTATAAAACATATGTTGGTATTATGTCTATAAATCACAATTCTCTACTTAGTAAGCGATGCATTATCTGTATGTATACATTTAAAATTCATCCTACCGTTATATCGCATCTGGCATAATCGCTTAAAAAATTGCTGATCAGGTAGTTCAATGGAGTATTCGATGTGCATTAAAATGACACCAGAATTAATATTCTAGGACCAGTAGAATCGGAGATATTAATGAATGTCCGGCTTACCCTATCACTCGCTTCAGTGTGCGGCGGCAGCCGTATAAAATCTTATCTATAAAACAGTCCTACTGTGTACATCCAAGTAGTTATATTTCAAGTCATTTACATTTTTTCATATGTTAATACATATTTAGGACAGCCAACAGTGTTAAAGTGTTTGGTCTTAGTACACTAGGAAAGCATAGTACATTATGTTTCAGTCTCGGAAAACAAGGGGAACCGAAAATCCTTGTGAAAGACTCAAGAAATAAAAACTAGTCATACTCCAGATGGAAAAGATTCCCTATCAGTAGACAACCCTTTCCGATAAGTCTTAAGTGAAAAAAATGAAAATTAAAACCAAAAAAAAAACTAAAACACAGTATAACAGAAATTCTACCAAAGTATAATTGATATTCTTCAATCCAATAAATAGGTAATGTAGAAAATTAAGGATCATTTTAAAAATAATTTAACAAAATATATTTGCGACCGTTCTCATGGCCCGTTAGAAAGACATAAATTATACTAGAAAGGAATCAGTTCAAAAATTTGAATTTATTAAAAAACATGTTTCCTTAAATTCTAGCCAGCAACTATAAAAATGTAAATCAAAACATATAATATGACTAGAGCGATACTAAAAAAGAACTTAATATCTTAAAACATGAAATATTTGTCAAATTAATTTAGGACGAAGTATTTCCAATAAGAGGTGGAGTTTTTAAGAAACTTTTCAAAACTATTTTTAATTTGTTCCCAAATAGGGCCAAGTTATGCAGAGATCTCTTCACAGAAACTTCTCATTTAAGCTATTCTGTAAGTAAAGAGAAGGCTACATGAAGAATTGTTTTTGTATAATAGTCTTTCATACCCCCGTGCTTTTTCACTGGGTCAAAAGAAGTTCAGACAATTTTTTTCAAGAGCTGGCAAAGGTTAAAAATGTTGGATTTTTAAAACATTCTATCAAGATACAGAGACGTTACCCGCATTCTAATATTAGAAATTTTATATTTCTGAAATGGCGTTCGAAAATCTTTTTAATGGAATTGGCACTTTTTGTCTTGGGTTGATGTTTATAAGTAATTGTACACGAGATAATATTGAACTGAAATGACAAAAATACAATCATGTTTTTTCCACATTTATTTATATAATTCATTCTTCTTTGCTTGTTTTGCGCCATCTGAACTTCACTCTAACAGTTCTAAGTTCTTTTTGTAGTACCTCCTGTTCTCTTTTGTGATGTACTGTGAACATGTCACGCTTTTATATATCAATCATGTGTTATATTTCGTTATGTTAGAGAGATTATTCTATCGGATGCTTTCTGCAGATGCTTCTGGTTCTTACATAAGAAGTACTTCTAGCTCTATGCCATTTCCTTGGATATTTCTCTGATTACCGCTTCTGCGTTTCCTCAAGATTCAATTTTTTTTTCAAAAACCATTGTTTCCGAAATACGTAGGTACAATATTATATGTATTCCGAGTTTTCCTTTGACGGCTCTTCAGCAACACTTCACAGATCTTCTTTGTTCCATTGATATACTAATTTAGTAGGGCCTCCAAACAACGCGGCAGAACTGTTTCATCAACCTATAGGTTTGTAGCAAATGGATATGTTGTCTCCCCAGAACTCTCTTCAGCAATTTTTTGTGCTTACATAACACCAGGAAATGGTCCAAAAATACTAGCGGGACTAAAATCGACTTGGTTCCATATGTTCCTTTTAAAAAATAGGAAATTGGTAGATACATTATATATACATATAAAAGAGCAAACTGGAAACCAGTGGTTAATAGAAATTCTTTCTCTCATTATTTTATTTTTTTTTTAATAACAGGTATAATTTTGTTAATATTTCCTTCACAGACCTGTATTATTTACTATTTTTGACAATTTGTTTTATGCTAATATCCATAAAACTTCCGCAGCTCCTTTTCTTACCAGTAGTCATATACGGACCGGCATTGGCACTAAATCAAGGTAATTTAATATTAGATAATAATTAAAAATTTCTATTGTCAATAATGTTTTACAATGGGATCTTTTACAGCTCAGTAAAAATGAACAAACAGTGAGGTAATAGAGAATCAATATATTTTGATTATAGTCCTATACGTTAACATTAATTATGATTTTGGAATTTGAACTTTAATTGATTTACAAATTGTATTTCCGTTCCTGAAACTTATTTGGATTTGTACTCTGTAATACGAATTATGATATGCTGTTATCTGTAGACGGATCACAGGGAATATTTCAGCCAATATAAATATAAATACATATAAATATCTAATAAAAAGTTAGCTATTAAACACTGTAATAGAAGAATCAAAGTATTTTAAGTTTACATTCTCTTCCCTTGATTGTGGTTTATTTCGTTTACGTTTGGGTATAAAGTTTTATCTACATCTTTAGTCAAATTGTGTTCATTCACATCTCTGCTTCTGAATACGTGTTAACTTATTTATAGAAAGAATCCTCATTTACGAAATAGGATTATGATTATATGTGTGTAATATATATATATATATATATATATATATATATATATATATATATGTACATGTATAATTTTATCCACTGTATGGAAAGAGTCTTATCTCGACAGAAGCAAGCTTCCTCTGAATTTCATTATTGTGCCCTCGCTTCAGGAGCTAAAATGTTTTAAAGTAACAACATATTTTAGTAAAAGTACATTAACAATATCGTTAAAAAAGCTGTAAAACCTAAATTGTTAAAATAGTCGAAGGTCTCAGGTTAGCAATGTAAGTTTAAAGCGTTGGTCCTAATCTCACATGTTAAACCTAAGTTGGCGATATCCCCCTGGGCAATATGAATTTATTTAGTTACGAGCTCATTAAATAAAATCCATAGTCCCACCCCGGCTAGAAAATGGTGTAATCTCTTTATAGCCCATCCCAATCAGCCATAGTAGCAAAAAGTGGACGTTAATTAATAATAATAGTAAAATAGTAAAACTATATGATATTGTGTTAAAAGAAACCAAGAAAATGAAAGCAATTTCTATATACCTGAATAACATAGGTATATTCGTCCAGTTTTTAGCTTCGACAAGTATTAACTGAACTGTACCAGGCACTGACAATCAAACACCTGGTGGCACCAGATCAGCTGACTTATTGAAAATTGATACTATTATTAAAAAATTTATATTTGCACCAAGTAGTAAAGAAAACCAAGTGGTTTGAAGATGTCGAAATTGAATGTATTTAATTTTTGTTGGTCTTCAATAATATGAACTATAGCCTCTCAGTTTGCTCTGTGAAGTTGAATATGGAGTAAGTGCAAGATTGCATCTGTGTAGGTGAACTATCAATTCATGCGGCAGCTTGTTGTCCGCCCAGTTTGCAATGCTAATCCCTGTATAATGCACCTCCAATAACAGCCTATTCTCATCTCCAAGAGGGGACCGTCTCCAATCACATTCGCCTCATTAATTAATCTAATTCCAGTATTTCATTGCTGTACGATGTATTATTTTTCTTTATACTAACCAGCAGTATTTTTCATACTTTGTACAGAAAGGGTATTCATTTCTCCCACTCTTGATTTTGAGCCCGAATTTCATTATCTAGAGATAAAGCAGGAACATAACCAAAAGCTATCAAGTAATCTATAATTTATCTCTTTTATAAAATATGAGTGAGTGACAAAATTGAAGCTTGACAAAATGCAGGGCTATGATTTTCAAAATTATCTTCGAAAATTTGTTTCAAGCCTATTATTAAATAGTATGAGTGATTGGGTAGAACAAAACAAAATTTTAAGAGAAGGACTCTCTTGCTTCAAACTCTCTTGCTGAGTTAAATTAATTATTAACCATAAAACAGGAAACCTTTTGAGTTTTTTATAGATATAAAAGCTATGTTTGGCTTAAATGCTAGGATTTGACTTACAGATACACCTATGTTTTGACTCAGCACATGAGTAGGTAGGATTATTCAAGTAATACACCCAGGATAAAGAATATGAAAACAATAAGGAAGTCAACTCAATTATATATTTTGTTTCCTCCATATATTACATTTTGAGGGTCAGGAATGGAGGGGGTAAAGGTGAAGTAGTTCAGAGTCAAACTATGAGAAATGATAATGACCAACCAGTTGGTAATTCTGATAAATGGAATCTGGAAGGGCCCTTATCTTAATTGAGGTAGAAGGTAGTCATGTCTTATCGCCAACCCCCTATAGCAGATAAGTCTTCAAAAGTTTGCCACAATATATTATGTTCAAAAAGAGATGAAATAAGCAGTGGTAATTAGAGAAAATTAATTAAAATTATGAAATGAACACATTGTGTCCTATAGGCTGAGATGTACTCTTTCAACGTAAGTTATGAAAAATTAATACCTGATATAATGATGGAAGAACTAAAATAAGTAATATTCGTTTAGTATGTAATACTTCCACACTAAAATATATTCAGTCCAAAAGACGTTCAGGGTAGGACCTCATCTCCAGCGTGATAGAAACATATAACACACTTTATAATAAAAAAATATTTTAAGCAAATCTTCCACTTCACTTATTCACTTTTTAAGAAAGTTTCAAGCCCTTAGATAATATTTTAGGTTAAAAGGATTAAGTAGCTAGGGGTTTAATCTTTTCAGTATATTTTTATTAAGGGAAATCAGCTATTGAGTACTCTTGCGTGGTTCCCAAAGCCATTTTTTCACGTGTAAATCGAATTTTACCAATGCAATCGACACTTTAAACCAGAAACACATATTTAAAAATATCACGTACACCTTAAAATTTCTCGTTTACATAGACATTTGAAATGAGAGAAATAGGGGTTATAATGTGCACATGGCGATGGCTGTGATGGCATTACATTATCCTGTGAGATTTCTGTTTAGTTTAAAATGAAATTATGTTCAATTTACGCAGCCCCTGCGATAACTGAGATTTTTTAAATGTACGTGCTCAAATTAGCCGTGTGAAGAATTTTGGCAAACCTGTGTACCCGATTTCTGCCTGGGCAATAGGGATTTGTATAGTGACGAACACACTAAATAAAATCCTTAGTCCTGCCATGGCTGGAAAAGTGTAGTTAACTGCACCTAACCAATTCCCATTTGCCACCTTAGCATAAAGTGAACTCATATACATAACATTAACATGAGATATGAACAATTTAAGACCTTACGACTCCAGTAATCATTCTTTCATCTAAGTCTTCAATACAAATCTGACGAGCGGATCTCTAACAAATCTGAGGTATAGCGGACATTCCACGTTCCTGAGTAAGTAAATCAACCGAGATTTACAGTAAGGAATGTATAAAAATTAAAAAGTAATTAATTTATTTCCTATGAAAAAAATCAAACTCATACATATTTATTTATTAGTTTCAGGCCTGTCTGTTCACATAGTCACAATCAGCGTCTCTGTTGTGTGCATCTTTTATACAACCATTGTGAGTAAATGCCTCAATTGTATATATATATATATATATATATATATATATATATATATAGACTATTTATTAGAGGAATATAGAAATAAGAAAGTCACATATGAACATCAGAGTATAAAGCGTTTAGCCAATATGCCTTAGGCGAATTAATCATTTAACGTAAGAAACTGTTAAAGAATATTTTTATGTCTAGAGTTAGAAAACTTTACATATCTTTATTAATTGTAAACTAAAATAATAAACAAATAAACGGGTAAAGTTAAATAAAACCGTTTAAAAATATTATTAAAATATCTGCATCATTATTGATAACTGTTATATACTTATGTTTCAATTAATAATATATTTCTTGTATCATATTAAATATTTCCTTGTTCAAATTACATTTTTGACAGAAAGCATTCCAATTTTCTTTAAGTATATAGAACACGCTAAAAATTAAATACCAATAATTAAAAAAAAAATTTTATTTATTTATTAATATTAAATAAACGCCCTAGAAACAAAAAATGAAAAGAAAAAAATAGTAGCTCCGGCGAGATTCGATCTCAAGATTTCCGGTTACAAAAAGTAAGCACTATCAGCTGGGCTACGGGGGCTACTTCAAATGGACATCTTGGGAACAGATCAAGTAGTTCAGGCAAAATTTTACAATTTTTTTGCGTTCTCAGCGCTTTAACAGAATTGGTTTTGCATTAGGTACTAAACACTAAAAAAAATTCGTTCAAATCGGTGGGGTGAAGGCCGTGCACTCCCCTTGTTAGTTTACGCAGCCCGTCACACCAGGACGTTTTTATTCAATGTTGGCTTGGGTGAGGCAGGAGATATTTTCTAATGGATGGAGAAAGTCCTTTAACGGAATTAAATATTCTTAGTTTTCTTAGTACCTCTAAGAATAATTGAGATAGGTTATTGAGGTTTGGATATGTTAACTATTTTTTTTCGTTATTAGGCTATATGTCTTAGAGTTTGTAAAAATTATATTTAAATATTTGTTAAAATATATTTTGATTCTTGCTTTCCCGCAGGGAGGGCTGAAGGCAGTAGTGTGGACAGATACGATCCAAGGAGTGGTGATGATGATATCAGTGCTCCTCGTGGCTGTAGTCGGTACTATCAAGGTGGGAGGATGGGATGCTGTCATAGAAGCATCTAAGCAAGGGGACAGGTTGGAGATGTTTGAGTAAGTTATCCTTGTTAAATAATAGCATTTGGTGTTGAACATTACATTAATTCAATTCGAAATAAATAAATACTCTTAGTATAGTCAAAATATTGTTACCTTTATTACAAAAATAATAAACATTGTTTATTAGAGTTCTTTTGGATTGCAAAATTAAACAATCAAGCTTTATCATTGCACAATTTATTAGACACTACACACTTACTATTACTTAGAGTATGCACTGATAACTTCACTTCTTATTGCACAGTACAATAACTCACGATCACTGAAGTTCACAAAAAAAAGGCACTGCACTGTTCTTTACACAAAAACGACACTACACTGCTCTTTACATAAAACACTGTACCGAAACTAAAAGCGCTGTTCACTAACGTTGCACTGAACGAACTGTAATTCCCTTGAAGAGAACTGAGAACAAACTAAAACTCGGGACGAGCTGGGCCACTTTTATAGCTGGGCGACGTTTATCAAAGAGAAGGCCGAAAATGGGCTGGACGACGTA
The DNA here is from genome assembly GCA_019009955.1 of Riptortus pedestris. NCBI lineage: Eukaryota > Metazoa > Arthropoda > Insecta > Hemiptera > Alydidae > Riptortus > Riptortus pedestris. The sequence goes on along the minus strand of CM032228.1, from coordinate 218,099,973 downwards.
GTCGAGACACTTTCGGTGCCAATGGTCCTTCCATCGGCTCTTTTCATCTAATTACTCCATAATGTGATTAACTCAGCTTAATTTTTCATGTACGTACTTTCGTACGTGTGTAGTGCTTTGTAACGATTCACAGTATTCGTGGCACCTTTTTTTATCATTATGAACTAGGTATACTTAAATAGAATTAAAGGATAAGGCCTTTTAAGTGCTTTCAGAGACGAAGCTCATTTATCAGTGCCTTGGGCTCGTAATATTACTGTCTAAAAAATTAAAAGGATTGTATGTATTTCTGCCATTAGGTAGTGAGAAATTTGGATTTCTCTCATCTTCAACTGACAAAAACTACCAAGCTTAGTCGGAACGTCCTCCAATAAAATTTTAACCAGAAAACTCAATTTACTTATAACTTATACTTAATACTAATAACACATAGCTTAAGAACAATATGAAATGATTACTCCGTGTAACAGTGTAAAATACTCAGGACTCTTATGAGAGGAATAAAAGTAATGGATAATACCATGGCCAATCCATTTAAAACTAGAAGACGAAGTCATGAAAAAAATTCTGGGATTAGAGCTGAGAAAGAGAAAAGAAAAGGGATTTCTGAGTGCTTGGGAAAAGACTGCCTCAGCTAAGGAGTTAAGATCTTAATAGTTAATAATATGATGTTTTAAATGGAAAATAAAGAAATTGCCAAGTACCCAATGTGAGTTTAAATAAACTCCTGTATTATTACTTTGATGGAAGAACTCTAAAGGGATGTCCCGGACTTCAGGCTTTAGGTTTATAATTCAAACTGACTTCTTCCCTACCAATTACGTTCTTTCCAAGGGTTTTCACTAACAAAATGAAAATTGAGCAGGATGAATTAAAACTATATTCAAAATTACTCAATCAAGAACGTTCCGTTTCATGTGGGGATTTTCATGACTAATGTTGGATAGTTTCTTTGTATGAGATATATGCATTGAATTATTTGGCATGACAGAAAATATGTTAGGCTATAATGCGAAATAAAAGGTTTGATTTGGATTATACCCTACGTTATTTTTAGCAGATTTCCCTTAGGTAAATGATCATTAAAGGATTGAAATACACAGTTTAAAGACTTTGGTTCAAATATTTTTATAAAAACGAATGCAGACTAAACTAATCATGTTGTACTACTAAGTGATGATAATAGAGTAAGCAATATTGATTAGTAAGGTGATAATAGTAAGAGCTGAGACTGTAGAGTATATTGGGATGTAGAGTAAGTAATTCCCCCGAGGTAGTTGAGATCAGGGGGCCTCTAGGGCCTGACAGCTGGCCATCTCCAGCCCTCTGATAGCTTGATACGACCCTAGGGTTCACTTCCCAACGTGCAAATCCTCTCTAGGACCAAATCCTCTCGTCCTGCAATTTACTACCTTAATGACCTCTTCCTCCATCGGTAGAATTAATGACAATGAATAAAATAAAAAAAAGTCCGTCACGCAGGGGTTGCGTTAGCTAAGCAAATTTCCCACGTATTCGCATTCATCTAAAAAGGTAAAGTTCATGAGAACAATATTTTGTATTTGGAAAACGAATGAAGTGCTTCATAATATATTAGCGTATTGTATTATACGGCATGAGTTGGAGTGGGGGTTTACTAAAGGCCGAAAACTCAAAAAATGCAAATACCTCGGTTAATATTAAAGATAGTGAAAATACGTACATAACAACATTTGTAGAACATTACATTTGCAATAAGTTTGGTTTTATACCATTTTTCGATTAGATGCTTAATAACAAAGATATTTCGAATTTTCAAAATTCCCCCCTCTAAACCCCCTCACTCAAGTCCGATTTCATTCATTAACGAACATTATTTATATTTATTTATCTTTACTTTTGCTTAAAACGTTTAAATATCAAGTTTGGTAACGATCAAAGAAAAATTACCACTTCTAGACCGTTAACAGACAAATATATACATATATATATATATATATATATATATATATATATATATATATATATATATATATATATAAAATTGTAACCTCTGTCTGTACATTGATTTTTTCGCGAAATTTCACGATAACTCTTCGTTTCACATGTCATAGGCACCATAACTGCATTTTGTTTCTTTCGTGTATGTTTGTTTCTTACCTTTTCACGCATAAACGGCTAAACCGAATTTTATGAAACTTGGTATGTATATTACTACTAGCCCAACTTAGACTTTAGGCTATATTAATATTCTCTAAGACAAACAGGAGTGGGGGTTATAAGGGAGACCTAAAATTAAAAATAGCGATATTTCGTTTCCTATTGCTTTTTCAGCAAAGATGCCCATAACAATAGTTGTTTATTTTGTAATTTAGAGTAACTTTTGTTATATGCACTTTAGCCGTATACGGAAGTATAAACGAGTTATACGCTAAAAACTATAGCGGGAGTCCACAATTTTATTTGGCACAAAGACTCAACCGAACTAAACCAAACTCGGTATGTGAATTAGCACTAACGCCTTCCTTATAATAACCCATACTAACATTTCTAGGAACGGGCAGGAGTGGGGGTTATAAGGAAGGTCTGAAATTAAAAATAGTGATATTTCGTTTCCTATTGCATTTTCGGCAAATATGCACTTAACAAAAGTTGTTTATTTTGTTATTTAGAGTAACTTTTGTGATATTCATTTTTGTCTTTTAACAATGTATAAACGAGATATACACTATAAACTAAAGCGGGAGTCAACTATTTTATTGGGCGCTAACTTAACAAAACTCGGTATGTCAATTAGCATTAATTCTTCCATGATCATAAGCTATATTAAAATGCTTAGGTTAGAACAGGAGAGGGGAGGCCTGAAATAAAAATTCGCGATATTTCATTGTCTATTTGTTTTTCGACAAACATGCACATAACAAAAGTTGTTTACTTTGTGATTTAGATTAACTTTTTTTTTTTATACATTTCTCCAGGAACAATGTGTGGAGCAAGTAATTTGCGTAGGAATATTAATATGCTCAACAATTCATTCCTATTTGAACTATCAGGTACCTCAGTTGGAAAAATTAATTCAAATCAATGTTAATATTTTGTCCTTAATAGCTGAAATCTATGCATAATGCACAGGAGATGGGAAATATGACAATTTGGAGGACAGTGAAAACTTACATAAAAATTAATTTTATTATTAACAAATGCCAACAACGGGTATTAACCCTAAACACTGGGACGGGTAAATGTCAAAATATTGCAAAGTAAAGCCTTGCCAAAAAAATACTATCACCATCCAGCCTCAAATCAATTCCCGGGCGAACCCGGGTATCTGAGCTAGTATATATATATATATATATATATATATATATAATTTTAAACGTACCTCATTTTCGTCATCTCCTAGGTAGGATCGATGGACGCTTGAGGACATTTTTCGAAAATCCCATCATGAGTACAACCTCAATAGCTGATTCAAATAGCTGCTAAAAAGTCCGTCACTCAGGGGCTGCATAAATTATGCAGATTTCTCAGATGCTGGTATAACCCACTTGTGATCAAATCTCAAAACGAATTCTCCAAATATAAGACAAAACACCGATGAGTAGAAGGGGAGGGGGGTTACTGGAGGCAGAAAACAAGAAAGAACGAATAACTCGCTTAATAATTGAGTTACGAAACTATGCATAGTACAGCAATTGTAGAAAATCGAAAGTTTAACAAGACTGGTTTTATAACATTTTATGATCCGACAAATAATAACGGACATATTTTGAATTTTCTAAATACCCCCCCCCCCTAAACCCCCACTATTCTACGCCCAATTTTGGCAAATCACAAATATCATTGTTAGTGTTGAATAAAACGATTAAGTATCAAGTACGGTATAGATCAAATGAACAATTTGGAAACAAGAACGTGAAACCTTAGTTGATGGCCACATCGCTCAAGGAATTTAAATGTATCCCGCATAAGAAAGGTTCCGTGGAAGCAATATTTGGAATTTAAGCATAGAATTCAGAGGTTCAGGTTATAACAGCTATTGTAATTAGGACATGAGTAGAAGTGGGGGTTTAGTTAAGGCTGAAAATTAAAGGTTCCAAGTATCTCAGTTAATATTAATCTTAGAGAAAATGCGTATATGATAACATTTATAGACAATTAAATTTACAATAACATTAGTTTTATACACTTTCCGATCCGACGTATAATAATGGAGAAATTTCGAATTTTTGAAATTCTCCCCCTCTAACCCCCCCTATCTGGTTTCAGCCCTTAACTAACTTGATCTTTATTATTTATTTTGACATAAAACGTTTATACATCGAGTTTGGTAACGATAAAACAACAATTGCTGAGCAGTAACAGACAAATATATGTACAGGGTGTCTCAAAAAGAATATAAGTATTATTTTGTCCAAACATATATATATATATATATATATACATTTAATTTTGAATGGACCTAATTTTTGTCATCTCCTGGGACTTGAATAGTTGAGGACATTTTTCGAAAATTGCGTCATGAGTACGACCTCAATAGCTAATTTCCCTTAAAGGAAGTGTGCTAAAACTCAAATCCACGGAAGAAAGATCCACACACCATGTGTTAAACCAAACAAAAGGGCTTCGGTCATACGGCGAATCCATTTTTACCCGAGGATAATCTGTCATCTACTGAATACAAATTTTATTGTTGGGATAAACATTTTATTCGACGGATAAAATTTTATCCGGCAGGTCATTTCTGTTTATGAAAAGATCGAGGGGGTAAAAAAAAGAAGCGTATTAATCTCTGGGCAGCGAAAAAGGAAACAGTGACGTGATCAAATTCTAATAATTTTATACCAACTGTATTTTATATATGCACTATGGTTTATTTATCTAAGCCATATGTTGTGAACCATACAACAAATTAAGGAATAAAAGATTATGGGTTACCAAATAGTGATTAATAGACATTCTCTGCTTATTTCGGAGGAATTATAATTGATCAATCGTGTTTATTTTTTTAAATTACGGATAATGGATATGTGGTTATCTTTTATTCCGATAATAAATCATTGGAATTGGAACAATATGGAGAAGGGCTTTACTGGAGTCGCACTGAAAATGATTACTCCCGATATCCATGGACCAAAGCATTAGAAGAAGTTAATGGAGATAAGCCCAAGAGGGCTTCACAGGTGGCACTTTCAAGAGAATCGTTCAGGAGGGACTTAACCTAGATCTTTAGAGCTGGACTGAAAGACTTCTTAAAATCACCCTATTAACAGTTCACTACATTTTATAGTCGTAAATTACTTCTTTATTATTATTATAGTGTGATATTCTTTGCTCTTTTGTATTATTTAAGCTTATAAAAACCTGCTGATGCCTTGGAACTGAATATATATAATCATATCAATAAATCCCCGATGCTTTTTTTTAGCAGATTTCCCCTAAGGGAAAGCAGCTATTAAGGTCGTATTCATGACGGGATTATCTATAATTTTCATTTAATGTATATCGATCCTACCCAGAGATGGCGAAAATGAGGTCCGCTCAAAATTATATATATATATATATATATATATATATATATATATATATATATATATATATACATGTCTGTTAATGCTCTAACGGTCGCAATTAGTGATTTTATATTTAAACGGTTTATGCAACAAGAGAGATCAAGTTCGTTAATGGATGTTATCGGGCCAGTGGGAGGGGGGTGTTTAGAGGGGAGGATTTTCGAAAATTTGAAAATCTCCGTTACTATACTTCGAATCGAAAATGCGTAGAACCAATCTTATTGCAAATTGAATGATTTATAAATATTGTTCTATACATATTTTCTGTATCATGAATATTAACCGAGATACTCGTATTGTTGGCTTTCAGTGAACCCACTCCTACTAATATTATATTATTAATAAGCTGTTATACCATGAACCATTTTATTCCAAGGTTGTTTTCATTGAACTTTTACTTTGTGCGATGTATGCAAAAACGTTGTGTTGACCCTCCCCTTCTTTTGAATTAATAAAACTGGAGTGATTGAGATGTTTTATGTCCGGTCTAGAACATTTCTATCTGTTAAGCTCTCAGAGGTTGAATAACAATTCTCATTCTTCATAATCAAAACTAAATTCTATGGTGTTTTGCTATATTCATAACTATATGTTTGATAAACTTTATTACATTATCATATGCATTAAATAATATATGAGGTGGGTCTGGCCAAATTCTTTCTTTTAAAATTTTGTTCATAATTGAATTTCATCTATTTTGATTAAAGGTTGAGCAGTAGTAGAGTGTACTTAAAAAGATTTGAGTTGTCTGTGTCGCCCCTGATGCCTTGTGAAATAAAGTACTTATCTTTCATTTAATTCGAGCTTTAACCAATCGGGTTGGAGTCGTATATGAATAATTTAATTGAATATAATGATTATTTCCTAAAATATTTATGTATTACATACAACCTATAATAGTTTTATTTAATATAATTTATAATATTTATACTTTATAATTACTTGTTCTATAATAGTGTTTCTATTTCAGTATGGACTTAGACCCGCGAAGGAGCACACTTTGGTCCGTGAGCATAGGTCTGACAGGACTGTTCGTCAGTGTAACAGCAACCAATCCTTCCTTCATTCAGCGATGCATAGCTCTCTCTACTATAGAAAAGGCTAGATGGTCAGTATATATAATCAGGTTGATATTAATTATAAAGTGAAGCAAAAAAGGGAAATTTAAGAAGTATAAGGGATTTTTTTTAGTATATTGTTACCGGCATTCATGTATTGATGTTGTACTAGTGAATTTTCTAAAAAAAACTACATTAGATATCCATCGGCCCTAAAGAGTTGAGATATTGAGTTGATTTATCACCACCATGTACAAACGTCCGTCCCACAATAAATAAGCAGATTTTCCCTGGCACTGGTGATCTCATCTCACAATCCGTTATCAATTTCTTCCGAAGTAAGAAGCTTATGTAAATGTAAAATGTAAGCCGAATATCAGATGTTTAGGGACTTAATTATTTAAAGTAAATATAGGATGAAGGTTGAAAACAAGATAATACATACAGCTTACTTAATACTAGAGTTACGAAAAATTGTACAACAAGAATTGTAGAGAATTAAATGATTGAACAAAACCGATTCTGTTTTGATTTATCAATAACTAAATATTTTGAGTTTTTGAATTCACCACCGTTAAACTGGTCTGATTTCAGCCATTAACGAGTATAATTTTATGTGTTTCATGAAGCAGTTAAATATCGAATGTGGTATTGATGAAATAAACATTTTTGATTGTAAATATATTACATTTAATAAACAAATTTTCAGAACCTTTCAACAGGAGGTTACATAATATATTAACTTGTTCTTAACGTGACATGAGTAGAACTGGTGGTTTACTGATGGTTAAAAACAAAAAATATAATTAAGCGGCTTAATATTGGAGATAAAACAATTTATAGAACAACATTTATAGAAAATTAAATTTACAAGTATAATTTGATATTATTTTTTAATATCCGACTCATAATAACAGAAATATTTTGAATTATTGAATAACGAACGTAATCTTTAGTTTTAATAAAACGCTTAAATACTGAGAGTAGTTAACAACATTTGTGATCGTTAACAGAAAGTATATATATAGTTTTGGATTGATCTCATTTTCGATATGTTGTGAGTAGGATTGATGGATATTCTTTGAAGATCGCGTCATGAGTATAACCTCTATACCTCTCTTAAGTAAACACAAAAGTACTTTTTAGCTTTTTGAAGGTTTCGAAAACTACTAAACCTTCAGATGGGATTACGTGGAATTCACAGTTCAAATCACATTCATAAATTCATTGTATTTGAAGATAATAGAAGTCTCTATGTGAATGCAATTTTATTGGACTTTATAATTAAATAAAAAAGATTTTCCTTTCCAGTGCTGTTCTTCTCTGGGTTCTCGGTGCATTATTCTTCGTCATCATAAGTGCTTATTTGGGACTTGTTTCATACACTAAGTACCAAGGATGTGACCCTTTGCGAAGTGGAGTGAGTATACAAATTAAAACATACTTGCATATATATATATATATTATAATATATAATATAATAACGATGTTATTTAAAAAAATATAAACGAATATACTAGTTAACTCTGCGATATTAGAGAGTTATATTTGAAACAACAACTCAGTACTTAGAGTGTAAAATCACTTGAAAAAATGATTCATTTATAATTCAACTTCTTTAAAAAAAAGAAAAGTAATTATTGTATTATTCACTCTTCGACAGCAATAATAAAATGTTATTACTGAGAACAGCTACTAAACACTCCAGTGGGAATAAATCAAACCAAACGCTAGTTTTAACTAAAAGATTCATCAGTAGAATTTTAGAACATTGTTTATGTCAATTGCAATCCAGTACTACCTTGACCGAAGTACAAATTGAATTAAATTACCTTCTTGAAAAAACGAAAAATTTGTTTTTGATGCTCCTTTAAATATCTTAAAGCGTAAAAAATTAGGGAATTAGTGCTGTAAGCATTTCTCCCCTAATAAAAACATATTTAAAAAAAAACAGCAATTAATACTGAAAATGTATTCTGCCTATAAACATAAGATCGATAAACTTGACCACTGTAAGGTTATATAAGTTCACTTTATTTTTAAACTTCTTTAATACTAAGAATTTGCTCGAGTCAAACTTTCTAATTAGTTGTTACTTATATCAGTAGCACTTTTGGCCGAGAATATCTGGCTGTGTCCAATACCTGTTTCTTTAAACTTTGACTCTGAGAAGGGTAAAAGCTAAATTATTTTTTTAGGCAATAAATCGGCCCGATCAGCTATTACCCTTGTTTATTGTTGAAGAGATCAGCAGTGTGAAGGGCTTACCTGGTGTCTTCATAGCTGGAATAGTTTGTGCTGCTCTCAGGTAAGTTAAAACTGGAATATTAGAAACTATTAAGTACTCTAAACATGTATGGTCAATTTTAGAATTATTCACCCAGAAATTCAAGTCGTTATACTAATTATCAGGAAATTAAGAAAGTATATTTATTCTCAGCATTTTTTTATTATAGTAGTACTCGGTTGAGGGTACTTTGTAATATTAACATTCCTATGGAGGAGGATTCGACGGGTAATACGAAGCGTTGGATAAATTTCAGCAATTGTAGAGTGTACAGTTCTCGAAACACCTGTTCTTCTTTAGTGCCTTAGAATATTGCAGTTCTCAAACAGCAGTGTACTATTGTACCAGCAGAGACAAATCAGTTTAGTCTGCTCTTTCCAATATCAAAGACAGACAGACATGGCCAAGAATTTCGTAGCCCTGCACTGCACCAGACTCCTAATAGTGAGTGGTTTTCTTTGAAGCCAACCAAGAGAGGTTTGCTTAAACAGAAATATTTTAAATATCCTCTGATTCTCATTTCCTCCTTTTCATTCTATATTTTTCCCCCTTCTCGTACATTAAATAAAGTTTCCGGGTTCCAATGTTTTGTTTTCCATAAAAATTTCCTTATTTATGAAATAACCATTAAAAATCATTATTATCTATATTGATCCTATATATTGACTTTGGAGTGACTCCACATATTCCCTAGAAATAAAAGTTAGCAAACATTTTTTAAATTTAAAAGCCGCTATAACATCCCAGACAGTAGCAACAGCCCTGTATTTAGTGAATTAATACGCAAATTTTCAATGAAATTCTTTCAATCTCAATAACGTTTTACTCTATAAATTAATTTCCTTGTCGTACTAAGAATCGAGATATTTACCACCTTAATAAACTTTATACCATCTTTTTCTAGCAATGGTGGTATAATTTATTTATTTATTTGGGTGTGTCGCAATTCTAGCGATTCGTGCTTTTTCTTATTATAAAATTAAAATAGTTTAGGTAAAGCTACTCTAATATAAAAAATATTTTAAAATATCTACAGCGTTATGTAAAAACACGGTTACTTTTTCTCCATTGGATACTATTAGTAGCTGCAATGCAATTCTTTAAGTCTAAAGTCTTATCTTTTAGTGTTAAATCTGGTTGCAAAGTTGTGTCTTTTGGAGGTGTTTCTTGATTGTCGCAACGCAAGGGCTGTTGTTGTGCAGTAGTTCTGTAAGGTTGGTGGGTAAGGTCTTGTCGGTTATTAGTCTGTAGTCGGTCTGTGTTTGATAGTTGTGTATTACACAGTGTAATAAAGGTGGTTCAGTTCTAGTCCTGAGGTGTCGGTGTCTTATCTGTAGTGGTCATGTCTCAAACGAGTAAGAACTAATTTTTCTCTTCTTATAAGGTTTATTATTTAGTTTGTCTCTAAATAATTGCCAGCTTCAGAAGTACCAAGGCTACTAACAAGTGCCATAATGAACACGATTAACACATTTTAATGGCAGTATTAACACAATATTTATAATTCATATTCATTGAAAGTTGATTTGAGTTTGATTGCAGTACAATGTCAGCCGGTATGAACACCGTAGCAGGCACTATTTATTCAGACTTCATCGAACCGCATATCGGCGAGACAACAGAAAAGAGAGCCAGTTTCTACATGAAAATCATATCTTTCTTATTCGGAGCTGTAACTGTGGTTCTCGTGCTGCTAGTGGAAAAGCTAGGAGCAATACTCGAGGTAAGATGAGCTGTTCTCTTTTATTGTGTAGCTTATTAAACGTAAAATATTGTTTAAGTAATTTATTATATGAGTATAACGTTAAGTATATTCTAATATTAAATGTATAAGTTAGCTTATGGTCGATAATGACATTAGGATCACTCGTACAGCAGGAGTTTGAAATTTATGAGTCCGAAGACAATTCTTTTGATAGGATCCCTTATTGACAATAGAACAAGTTTATTTTGATTGTTAATCGGTAATTTAATTCAAAATATTGAAATTTTCGATGTGCAAAATTCTGCATATTTATTTTCTGTGGCTCAGGCTAGCTATGTTGTTCATTTCTTAGTCTCATAGTAAGTGCTGAGGAAGCATTAAGTATATGTAGCAAAACGTCGCACAAGAATACCCGAAGAAATTAATAGTGATAACTACAAGGAGTGTGGAAGTTTACGAGTATACAGAATTATTGGTTTTATATTTGTTTGTAACGTACGTTTGAAGTATATTCATTCTCAATATTACTTGTTCCCAGCTGGCATACTCATTCATTGGTATATCGACTGGAGCTACGCTTGGAGTCTTCCTTCTAGGAGTATTTTTTCCGCAGGCAACAAGTAAGGTAATTAAAACAGTATCGTAATAATGATTATTTAAGTAGTTTTGAGATAAAAATGGACGTCCTGTTATCAGGAAATAATCTTTGAACACTTTTTTTTTTTTATTCTTTTTTTTAGATAGAATTAAAACACCAGTTAAATTCAATACATTATGATATCTATAATTATTTTGAATAATTTAGATCATTGAATTTAAGTTGGCATAATGCTATGAATGATGCCAGTGAGGGAAGAATTTCAGTTTCATCATTCGGGGTTAATCTATATAAATAAATTTAAAAAAAAATTATAAATGTTCAGAAATCCTGAATCGATGGAATAGAAAATTATTTTATAACTCAATAAATTTTATTTTTCTTTACTTTAGAAAGTTAATGGCTAGCCGTGCCACCACAAACGTAAATAAATATTTTATAGATGCATTAAAACTTTAATCAATGTTTATACGATTGTTGATTTCTAAATCCAAAGTACTCGGGGAAGTTGCATTTGCATATTTTCTGCTTTTCTATGCCAATATTTTCGCCATTCATTAAATTTTGCCTGTAGTATTTGTTAATGTAAGTCTTTTAGGGTCAGTAAGTTAAAGCCAGAAGATTGTAGCTGGGTTTGTTTGGTGAGCTTGTCATCATATAATTTCATCATCATAATAATTTAAATGAGAAATTATGGAAAGCCCTCAGCAAATGTCAAAAACTTTCATTGTGAATCAAATGTAATGTTCCAGTAAGTGTTGAATGTGTTCAAGGCTTTTTTATAAAAAATAATGAGAAAGATTTCAGATGATTTTTACTCTGATGATTATATTTTATACGTGTTTTTTTTTGTCTTATTATAAACCTTTTCAAACTAATATTATATTCGAAAATTGTAAATAAAAATTATGAAACGTATATTTAATTATTTAATCTTTATTCTCAAGTTTCCAGTATTATTCCAAAGCGTCTTAAATGTGACTTTTTTTTATTTCTTAAGCTACTAGTAGCCATTTTTGTTCTTAATGCTAATCTTAGAAGTCCTTAGGAAAACATAAAAATGTTAAATAGCAAAGAAATATATTGGTTTGGGATTTAATGAGGCTAGAGAAATGTGCTAATAATGAATAACTGGCCCTTATCTTGACTAAAGTAGATACTTCGGAGTTAAAAATAATGATGGTAGTTCTTCAATATTAAGGGCTGCAACTATGTAGCAAGTTTCTTCTCCTCGAAATTATCAATTAAGTTAATGTTACGTAAAATTGCTTATCACAACTTCCCAAGAACATTTTCGAAGTTTGGAAACTTTTTGTTGTCTTTCTTATTAATTTTTGTTTTTAACTTAAGTTATTGTTTATAATTTATGTGTGGCAGCTGAAGTTGTCTGAATTTGCTAACTGAAGAAATTCTGAATTATAATATTAAATCAATCATTAACTGCCGTAAAATGTTATTAAGGATAGACATGTTAGGTTAATAGAGATGTGATTAATTTACAGCTGATAGCTAGTTTTCTGTCTAACTTTAATTATACAATATTCTGCCAATAGTTGGCGGGAATTATTGACGTAGAAGGCACGTCATTTGACGACGTTCTGTTCTTTACTTTTCCCTTAGTAAGAATCTTATATAAACAAGACTTAAAAAAATAAAGTAGACGTCAGATATTTAGTGATATAATAGCTTGAATTGAAAAATACACGTGTAGAAGTTGTCGTATAATGAATGATTAAAATGAGGAATTAAATCATACTAGTTATTCGCAAATTTTACCTCTGTAGTGATAATTTAACTGGAAGAAATTTATTTTCTGTACACTTTCAGGGAGCTAACATTGGTGCCTTGTGCAGCCTGGCTGTCATGGCGTGGATACTGGTTGGTTCCAATGCAGCTATCAGTTCTGGTGATATAGTGCATGAGAGGTTGGTGACATCAATTGCCGATTGCAACTATACCATAACGACAGCCAACAGGTAAAATAACAACACCATGAATTTTTATTTTAGCCGGATGTCCTGGTCAACTTCTAGTGAGGTTACACAATACTTGGCATATCATGCTTCTACCACAATATACAGTGTGTCCCAAGTTCACGTAAAATCTCGAATTATTTTAATACAAGGCTGAGACTTGTTTGCCATAATTGGAACCCATGAAGAATCCTGCCAGTCCATATTCAACCTCGTAACTTTGTCCAGTACTTCTCCACCGACCATAGCTTTGGAATTTCCAATGGAATGCTCAATGTATTTTTTTATGTCGGATTCTTGTAGAAAATCAAATTCTAAAACGAGTTTATATCGGTGAATTATTTTGATTTGACGCATCCTTTAGCCGTAAAATTCACAAATCTTTATTTCAGAAGCGGCAAATTTTATTGAAAAATGCAGCGAGATAAAAGTTGTAGTCAACAAAATTATCTTTGAAACAAATCTAAGGGGAAAGAAATGGATCCTGAAATTAAAAAAAAAAAAACATTACCACTGATGCAAAGAAATGATATGTAAGTGCAGTTGGACATTCCTACTTCTCAATCACTACTCGATCAGCAATAAGAGAAATGGTTCCCCAGTATCATTATCTGTCACAGCTTGCACATCGAGCGGCCACCCAGGTCACTCGATCTGACAGTAATGGATTATTTTCTATGGGGAGGATCTAAGGCTCCTCTCTACCGAAACAGGTCGTAGAATATTGTAAACGTGAAAAATAAAATCAGATTGGCGATGAGTTAAATTTCAGTAGGAGTTGCTATAAAATGCCCAAATTTTATTCCAGAAATGGTACATTTTATTGAAGAATGCTGTGACATAGAACTTGTAAGCAACAAAATTATCATTGAAACAAGTCTACGGGAAGAGGAATGGATTCTGAAAAAAATAAATAAATTGATTTTATAGAAAAATACGTCATAAAAAGTATGTCATTCCATTAGAAATTCCAAAGTTATGGTCGCTAGAGAAGTACTGGAGAAGGCTACGAGGTTGAATATGGACTGAAAAGATTCTTCAGGGGTCACAATTATCGCACACTAAGTCTCAGCTTTGCTATTTACAGCAAACATTTAGATCCGTGTTAAATCTTACAGAAGGAAATAAATAAGGAGCAATACCCTTCATTAATAGTCATATTTCTATGAAAATAAATGTTTCTTTTTTCATTATTAGGAAGCTGAATATCATCAGAACTCACATCTTTTTCTCTCTTCTTGTTTTCTATTATTCATTATTAGTTGTGAGTAATATATGATTTAATTTGTGTTGTAGGACATTAGCAGCGCACACCCTGGGAAAGGCGTTTCCTCTTTTCGAGATCTCCGTCTACTACTACAGCCCTATCGGGGCAGCTGTTGTTATAGTTGTGGGGCTAGTCGCTAGCTACGCCACTGGTCCCAACAACCCAGCGCAGGTCAAAAGGGATCTCCTATCTCCGCTAATCTACAGGTGGCTACCCACATACTCGGCGGTCTCCACGAGGGAAGTCGAACTCAACGAAATAAAGCAGGAGTCGTAATGTTTTCTCTTACGAACAAGAAGTGTTTTTGGATTCGTCAAATCGGGAATGATGACTCGTTGTGTAGTGCAGTAACAAGAAATGGAAGATGGAATTTTCTGTTATTTACGTTTGACATTTGACCTTTTCACAACAGCTTCACTCGAGTGGTGGTTGTTGACCCTAACGAGCCTGACTTGAGAGATCTACCCTCGCAAATCTACAGGTTCCCCGCCAACACACCTCTGTGCCCACTGGTGCTCAATAATACTAAGCCAACAAACAGTTATTTTTATGTGAGGGTAAGGCTTTCTTTAAGAAGAAATATACAATAAACGAATTGACTAGTACACATAATTGCTGAAATTCTTTAAAAATAAAATTTATATCCTCAGGAATTATTAAAACGAAGAATAAATTTAAATACACGGATTGTCCTATTGAATATCATGAACCGACTTGGCTCCAACTAGAGTAATCGTTAGCCAAAAATGCAGCACTTTTCTTTACGGGTTATTCTCTCTGCATTGATGATGAGTATTTATAATTCGATAATAATTACGTGTTAGGTCTAGTAAAACTTAGTAAGTTTGGTCCTAAAGACCACTTCTACTGAATGCACTTACAGTCAGGATAATAATTTCCTATGACGAAATAAAATTAAAAGGTAAAGCTGTGAGATTAGTAATGCTCTGTAATCAGTTTGCAATGTATTGACAGCTGTCCGGAGCTTATACCTTGGAGTAAATAACACCTCTACATTTCTTTTATTTCATACCAATTCCAAGGGATTTTTTTTTATTTATTTATTCTTTTATAGGCTTGGTCTCAGCAAGCTCAACAGAGTAATATTTCAATCAATCAATTGTAATAGTGAAATAGCTGGCTGTCTATGAATGAATGACTGGGATCATTCAATACAATAACATTGTAATAGCTATTGGGAAACCTAGTGTCGTGGGTTCGACTCCCAGCCATGAGAGTTCGACCCGTCCTGATTAGTCATATTAACATAAAGTGTACGTTAATAAAGAACAAATTGCAGTTAATAAATCATATTTATATAAATGTACATGGAGATAGATTCTTCGTACACGGAAATATCAAGACCACTAATCCTTCCATAACCACAATAAGCATAAAAAAAATGTGTATTTAAATAGATGAAACAATTAGATTACTATACGCTTATATTTTATTCGATTTATCTTGAAGCATAGTTTTATATTTTTTAAGAATATTTATTTTTTGTTATTTTAATTAAATGTTTAAGCGCTTACTCTCAAAATAATTGTATTTTTAGTTTTATTTTGTCTCATATTAAAAATAAAATGATAGCTATAACCAAATTTACTTTATATCCTTAAAAACACTCTATATGTAAGATGACCACTGAGCTTTATGAAATATATATTTCTAAATGCTGCTGTACTTTCCAATTACATGTTGAAATGGGAATGATTACTTCTGAGAAATACTTTGAAATACTATGTCGGTTAATACCTCCATTTGATGAGGTAACTCTACTCAATGAGGTACAACCAACTCATCAAGTGGAGCTGCTGAAGTATATTCAATCCTCTCAGCGTTGATTTAAGCTGCCAACAGCCAGAATTAAAATGATACTTCTGAGAAACATTTACCTTTGTATCTTTCATAACCAATTTCCATTTTCTGGTACTGTCTAGCTTATTTCCACTACGGAAAATAGCTATCGACATTTTGTCTATATGTGATTTTTAACCAACTCTTTAAATGCCCACCTAGAGCAAGACGACTATATAAAGGGTGTCCGACTAGGCCTTCTCCCTCTTCTTTTTAGCAGATATCTCTTAAAATAATCAGCTATTGAAGTCGTACTCAGGACGCAATTTTAGAAAAATTTCTTCAAATGTCCATCGATCCAACACAGGAGATGACGAAAATGAGGTCCGTTCAAAATTATATATACATATATATATATGTATATGATCGTTACCAAACTCGATATTTAATCGTTTAATTAAAAATAAAGATCAAGTTCGTTAATGGCTGATATCGGACAGGAGGAAGGAGGGGGGGGTTTGGAGGGGAGGATTTTCGAAAATTCGAAATTGGATTTAAAAAAATATACATACGCTTGTCATAAATAAGACAGTTGATGAGTTAGATGAAACGCATCTAATAGTTGATATACTAATCAATTGGGTACCCACTTTAATGAAGATACAAAAAAGATGTATTTATTAACGCCCATTTTGTGCTTTCTACTAAGGCTAATTGGGACGGGTTATCTATAGGTTACCACCCTTTTCTAGCCAGGGTGGGACTAAGGATTTTATTATAGTGTTCGTCCCTGATCCAGACAAAAATCTTACTCATGACTCTATGTTTACCAAGTCAGATTAAGACCAATGTCGTAACTTACATTGACCCCTGATGAAGATAAATGGATAAATAAACAATGTTTCCAAAAAGATAGCTAATCTCGGGTGATATTTCTACTCATTTTTATTTTCAGCTGGAGCTGAGGGTGATGAATCAGGTTAATCAGAAACACGTTTGTAGCTCCGCGCAATTTATTTTTACAAACGCTTAGCGCTTTCGAGAATTTCATTCCCATCCTCAGAACGAGGGCAGAGTTCAGCTCAGTAGCATCTCTACGCTCTGACGCTCTGAGAATGGGAATGTAATTCCCGAAAACGCTAAGCGTTTGTAAAAATAAATTGTGAGGAGCCACAGACGTGTTTCGGATTAACTTGATATTTCTACCATAAGACACTTCTACCTTGCATTAGATGGATCCTGAATTGCCACCAAACATTTGTTACAGGCTTCCGTATCATAAATCTCTATATTTCATACCCGTTGCCATACTTTTCAGATATAACTGTCTTTTCCACTGCACCAAGTCTACATTGAAATATGGAAGAATGTGGTGGTTAATCGACTAGGATCCTGTGGCTATGGAGACTGGAGCTAGCACGTGCCTGTGCAAATTCCTCGTTTGATTAATATGTGTCAAGGGCCATTCCAATATCCCACTGTGCCTGCGATGGATTCCCTCCTACCGTCCAATTCAATCTTATGTAGTTCTCAGTTGAAATATAGCAAGTACGTCTCGCAGGATCTGCGTAAACTAAGCAGATTTCCCACACATTGGAAAATCACTCGCAGATGATCTCATCTTAGCATCTTTTCTCTATTTCTCCTGCAATAACAAACAACGCCTATCTAAACAGGAATTAAAATTTTAGCTTGATTTGAGATGTTTAGTGACTGAGGCACTTAAAGTAAAAATCGGAATATATATATATATATATATATATATATATATATATATATATATATATATATACACACAACCACAC
This sequence comes from Riptortus pedestris, assembly GCA_019009955.1. Classification (NCBI taxonomy): domain Eukaryota; kingdom Metazoa; phylum Arthropoda; class Insecta; order Hemiptera; family Alydidae; genus Riptortus; species Riptortus pedestris. Next base: position 218,081,928 of record CM032228.1, on the reverse strand, counting down.
ACACACACCACATCTACAAATGTACACCGTTAAACGGACCCTATTTTTGTAAACGAACCATTTAAAGTAGAACCAATGAACAAAAATGATCGTTTGATTCAGCATGAATGCAACCTCCACGACGGGTTACCCTTTAGGGTCTACTAAAAAGATAATATATGCATTCAGAAACAACCTTATCACTCTCAACGCTTATTGCTATCTTATCTTAACCAATATGCAAGATACGATTGCTCAAGAAAGTGCCTACTTTGAGCTGTCTGACATTGAGCTCAGGCTCAAGAAAAAAAAATAAGTCCTTCTCCATAGTATACAGGATAAAATAGACCCAATATGATTTGAAGCAATAATATTAGCGAATCTCCCTTAAGGTAAATCAGCTATCACGAGTTTGAACTAAATTATCGAAAAATTCTTCAAATTTCTGTCCGTCCTATCCAGGGGATGATGAAAGTGAGATCCGTCAAAACTATATATATCTTAACGCTTAGTGGTCGCAGTTTTTGTTTGATCGAGTGGGGGGGGAGGGGAGTGAGGGGAGACTGGTGGGGGAAAATTTTGAAAATTATATAAAGCAAATTCTATTGGCAATATAATTTCCTATATATTTTGTAATAAACAATCTGTCTCTATCTTGGATATTAACCAAGGAATTTGCATTCTTTAGTTTTCAGTTCTAAGTAATTCCCAACTCATACCAATCTCGTTAAGCTATTGGTACTCTACAAATGTTCTATACACTTTTTCGCAGCTCAAATATTAACCCTCGTCTCCTACGGTGGTTCTTCCTCCCCCCCCCCCTTAAGGGAGTAATCATTAAAGAAATCATTAATTAGGCAGGAAAAGGATAAATATTGATTAAAAACTAAAAATAAAGATATTTTTATTTACTTTAATGTTTAAAAAAGTCAATATTAATACTTATATCAGTCTTCATTGTCTTTTGACTCAATTTTGACAGTCTCTTAAAGCTATATACTTAATTTATAAAAATAAATACAAAATAAAGGAACAAAAGTGAGAATTAAATTCAAGAAAACTTGTTGTCTTGTCGTCAAACCTGCATTTCTCGAGGATAAATTCAGATCGTGCTCAGGACATAGTACATCGAAACATGGGTGGACCATAAATTTGGGAAAACATTTCCTTGGTATTCAGGGTGGAATTTTACAATGTGTCACTCAAATAAAGGAGGCCAAGAAAGGCTTTAAATTCTTCATCATTTTTAAGCGAAATATACGAAACATCGCTGGTAAATGAATGCCGCGTCTGTTCGATTTTTTCGTTTGTGTGCTTTACAACATCACTTATCATTTCTTCATCAATGAAAAGTAAAACCAGTTTCAAAATATCCGTGATGCTTCTTGCTTCTCCTCTTGGGCCAGGATTTCTTCTGACCACATTGATTGCAAGAACTCTGGAAAAGTTTGATCGCATCGGCTTAGAGGGTTTCCCCATCCTTGCCGAAATCGAAATTTCTCTCATCATCGACAAAAACCTGGTCATTTTTCAATCCACACTCATCAGCATCAAATACATCATCAACGTTGTATAATATCTCATCTTCCTACTCTGATGTACTATCCTCGTTTTCTTCCAATATGTCTTCATTCTCTTGGCGTCAAAACTCCTCCAAAATTTCTTCCGGGGTCGTACAAATTTCATTGAATGCCATTCTAAAAAAAAATTCGTGCATTCTTATGGGAATGTAGAAATAATCATGGAAAAATCTAAAGCATAGAACCTACGGTGGCTCGGATCCGACCCCTAACTTATTTCCTACGGTGGGTCGGATCTGACCGAATGGTTAATAATGAGGAGATGACACTTACCTGAGCGAAGTGGACTTGTCAGCCTCCCAGGCACAACTGCAGAGGAGGGTACCTAGGACCATGGAGTAGTCGGGGAAGCCAGGTGATTTTCAGACAAGGGGGAATCTGCGGCCTGGTCGGATCCGACCCAACCGTAGGAGATGAGGGTTAAGCCATATATTATGACAAGCGTATCTATATTTTTTTAAATCCAATTTTAATGATGGAGTACCGAATTTCAATATTTACTGGAGTGGTTTAAGTTAAAATTGTGACAACTCATGGAGAGTACTGGGGTTTAGAGAAAATTCAAGTCATGGTATTTTTAAGGATCACCCAACTTGACTTGGTTGTCCAACCATTCCCTCCAATGTGGGGCTTATTGGCAAACCATTTCTAGGCAACCCACCACAAGGACCTAATACAGTCTTAGACGAATTCCGCACAAGTAGGAAGTCTGAGTTTTGCGCTAATCTTCCCCAAGCTCAAATCATGAGTAACAATTCTGTGAACATTGGTTTCCGGTGGCCCAATTTCATAAGGATTGATCCAGACGTTCAAAAGTCAATCTTTGACGGGAACAGCTTTGACTCGGAAGACATTTTCATCTGTCCTTGACAGTGAAGATGCTCAGATCCTTGTTCATCTTCTGCACTCTCTCTCTCTCTCCCGTCCTTGAAAGGCTTAAACCACCGATAAATTTGTGCCTGCGAAAGAGTAAATACTTTGTAAGCAATCTTTAACTTCAGACTGTTTTAAGAGTCTTCGTCAAACAGAATAGAAATAATTTGTGATTTTGCTCTAGTGTGCCATATAATAGTTTATTCTTTAGATCAAACTGTCTATTTAAAACTTCTTTTGGGGAATGAGAAAATTAAGTCATTTTGAGTAACGTTCTACTGAATACCAGATATTTAATTTAATTTTCCTATAAATATGTTGTAATCGTCTCTGCAAAGTTGAGGCAATCACAATACACCGAGCAGAACATTTATCTAGCACATGCCCACTGCCTTATTTTTGTTTGGAATGTCTTTCATTATATAAATAATACTTTAATGAATAAAACTCGAAATAATTCTTCACATAAAGCACTTCAATTTTCGAAATAAGTGTTATCAAAGTTTGCTTAAAATAGGTTTTGCAATGACATAAATTAGTATAGTAAATTTTCATATTACTAGAAGTATAATCTGATATATTATGACGGGATGATAGTACGTATACCGCTAAGTGGGGTTCTTGCCTATGGCGTAAGAACAGTATAAGAAGCTGGAGAGAGGCTAAGAAAGGCGATGCTAGCGCCACCTATGAGTGACAGAATCAATTATTTGCTCGGGTTTCATTATCTTAGAGGTGCCCCCCCCGCCTCAAGGAAGGGAATTAGCCCCTCCATTAATCATGGCGACCGCCTTGTGAATAGCTCTCTCTTAGCTGGCGATCACTCATTCCGCGAGGGGTAGTTGTGGTGAGTGCTGTCACACAGGGGTGTGGTCTCATCCTACCCCTATACACTCTATACCACTTAACCTACATCAAAGATTATTCGTAATGTAAAAGTGGGATAGGCCCGTAGAAAAAAAATGGCTTCCAAAAGTTAGCAAATTTCCCATTCATACCTATGCCATGAATGTTGAAGACATTCTAAATCCTATTCATTATGTCTCCCTTAATATGAAGCGTTTGCAAACATAAGTTGAAATAAAAGCTGATGATGTATATACATCACACATACAACACACTGAAAATTAATATTCGAGTTAGATACAAATTTCATGAACCAAAAAAAATATTTAAAAATTCTTATATCTCCAAACTTTTTCCTTTTCCTTGTTTCATTCCGGAGAGAGTTTGAAACCCAAAGGAGACTCAAGAATCGCATACGATTCAGGACGTATTGACGGAATCAGTTTAGAAATGATTGAGCCAATAACAACTTTCTTCTGAACACATAGTTATTTATTGAAAGGCTTATTCCCGCCAACCTGCGATTGCTGTAATGTTCATCTGACCGTCTCACATCTTCTCCTTCATTGTAAAAAAATAAGATCTTCCAAGAAGAGCTTTAACCTTAAAAAGAAGTTAAGAGAACTCCTTAGAGACGATGAAGAAGACATAAAGTGGCTTTTTGCATTTATAACTGAAACTTATATGTTCCAAGAAATATGGATCCATCTACCGCTAATGATAATGTATATTGTGTGTATGAGGTATATTATAATAAAATAAAATGAAAAATATTTTAAATATTAAATAAGTCATAAGATAGAACGTCGCACAGAATGTTCTCGGTTTCACTAAGCTATGAAGGTTGACGCACCTTATTTATAAGTCTCTTTTATATATATATATATATATATATATATATATATATATATATATATAAATTAACATTTTATATTTATATACATTGGGGCTCAGGTTAGCCATTTGAGTTAATGCGTTGGCTTACCTGGGAAATAGGAAATTATTTCGTAGTATTTAATAAAATAACCATTTGTATGTCTTCTGGAATTTCTTAATTCTCAGATTTAATGGGAAATACGAAAAACCTACAGCAGTACTGATTTTTAGCTAGTTAAAATATATTTTTTAAGTTAACATAAATTGAGATATCATATTATTCCCCCTGTCAATTTGAATGACAATTGAATTAATTAATTATTATTTATTAACGTCCACTTTTTGCAACTTAGGCTAATCGGGACGGGTTATCTACAGGTTACCACCCTTCTCTAGCCAGGGTGGGATTTTAGGATGTTATTTAATGAATTTCGTCACTAAATAATTTCCTTTGCCCAGGCAAGAATCGAACTCGCCACTCTAGGTTTACCATGTGAGATAAAGGTCAACGCTTTAACTCGCATGGCTAACCTGAGCCCCATTGAAGCAATTGAATTTATGTCCAAGAATTTTGAAGCATGGCGTACAATGAAGAGACGTACTATGTATTCCTCTACATAGTAATCCTATTTTGAGGGATTTTATTTTCTGTGCATCCCATGCATATTTGCATTATATGCGCTCGGTACACTAAATCCAAACTTAGGGCTACAAAAATATTTTTTTTATTAATTCAATAGATTTATATCTAAGAAATAATAAAATGAAAAAAAAAAAAATTTGGCTCAGTTTAGCCATGTGAGTTAAAGCACTGGCCATAATGTCACGTGGTAAACCTACAGTGGCGAGCTCAATTCCCGCCTGGGCAATAGGAATTTATTTAGTGATGGAATTCATTAAATAAAATCCTTAGTACCACACTGGATAAAAATCGATGGTAACCTAAAGATAACCCGTCCCAATTAGCCACAGATGGATAAAGTGGACGAAAATAAATTAATTTAATTCATTTATATACATGTAATAGTAAACCTTAACGAACAAAAACGATATAATTCCAATCAGTTTATTCTATTAGAAAATGGACCGGTTAATAATAAAATTATAAGAATAGTTAAAGGATTGTTAAGTTTTTAATTTATAATTTTATTTCTTTGAATAAATAAAACAATGTAATGAAGGAAAAGACATACTTAAAAAAAATCACAGTTTGAAGTTTCTGTGGTGAACAAATTGATTTTGCCTTTAAAAACATGTTGTTGCTGACAGTGTTGGGAAACAAATTAAAAACGCTACGGCCCAATATTATTCATTTTTCCTTTAAGTTAAAGTCAAACTTCCAATTCTCATGTTAAATTTTGTTTCTATTTGTAGATAGGAATTATTATATATATTTTTCCGAGGTACGCCTACCTGGAACAGTTCAAGAACAGAAGGAAATACAGGAAAGGCTGATATTTTTAGAGTCTGGCACAGAAAGAGAATATCTATAAGCCTGTCACGAGTATCTCTAACAGTATTTTCCTCTTTTTATACATCTTTTATTTTCATTTCCTTTGCTCTCTTATTTCCTGACGCTAGAAAAGAGTTACTCAAACAATTGAAATTTTCACATACAACAATAATTTATAGAAATAGCTTGAGCAATCAATATGGTCCCTTCGTATAAGATCTTGTGCTCAAACGTAGATAGAAGAAGCACAAACAGCACAAAGGAAGGATGCTTGATTTGTAATGGAGTTGATTCATAGTAAATTGAGTAAAAATATAAGGAGTACCTGTTTCTAAAGTTAACTGTATTTATTTTCAAATATATTTATTTATGAACATACAATAGTGTATAGAGTTCTCTGATCACACATGGCATCCTATCTACTGAACTTCATTTTTCTCAGGCTGAAGTTAGTAGTTTCCTACACTATAGATGCCTTTGCGGCCACCCACAATGTACATGACGGTAATAAATTTAGAATAAGACCAAACGGAGTTTGAGTTTAGAAAACGGGTTGAGATTTAAAATAGTATATTTATATCCATTATTGTACGAAACAATCTTGGATTTACAGTTGCATTCTACATTGTTTTTCTACACATTTTCCTTTAACCCTAACACATATTGTGGTATATGTAGATTTAGTCTTCAACTTTCAAAATAACTTCTACTTTTAAATATGTTATTTATACATTATGCGATTATGTTACTATCTGTGATAAGGTTAAATTTATGTTCTTGTTTACTTTCATGGATTTATTACTACAGACTATTATTATTATTTATTAACGTCCATATTTTACTTCTATGGCTAATAGGGACGGGTTGTCTACAGGCTACCACCCTTTTCTAGCCAGGGTGGGATTAAGGATTTTATTTAATGAGTTCGTCACTAAATAGAGTCCTATAACCCAAGAGGGAATCGAACTCGTCACTCTAGGTTTTACCCTGTAAGATTAAGGCCTACGCTTTTACTCACATGGCTAACCTGAGCCCCCCCCCCCGGGAATGATTTTAGATAATAGAATTGTTTGTTCTTCGATTACTAAAGTAACAAGGTTTTCTGTGGGGAACCACACAATACATAGTATACTTTATTTTCATTAAATTTGCATACTAATGTGTAACAAAAATGCAAGTTAGTATATTTTTTAGCAGATTTCCCTTCAGGGAAATCAGCTATTGAGGTTGTACTCATGACGCGATTTTCGAAATTTTTCTTCAAATGTCCATCGATCCTACCCAGGAGTTGATGAAAATGAGGTCCGTTCAAAAGTGTATATATATATATATATATATATATATATATATATATATATATACTAGAGACGGTACCCGGCTTCGCGCGGGAATTCTGTTGAGGCTGTCTGTGGCTGGTATTTTTTTTGGCAAGGCGTGATTTTGCACAATATTTTGACATTTACCCGTCCCAGTGTTTAGGGTTATACCCGTCGTTTCTGTGGATTTGTTAATAATAAAATTAATTTTTTATGTAAGACTTCACTGTCCTCCATATTGTCATTTTTCCCGCTTCCTGTGCATTATGCATAGATTTGAATTATTAAGGACTAAATATTAACATACATTTGAATTAATTTTTCCAGGTGAGGTACCTGGTAGTTCATATTGAAAAGAATTCTTGAGCAATTTTTTCTAAATAACAAAATAAACAACTTTTGTTATGTGCATATTTGCCGAAACTACAATAGGAAACGAAATATCACTATTATTATTTTCAGGCCTCCCTTATAACCCCCACTCCTGCCTGTCCCTAGAAATAGTATGGCTTTTTATAAGGAAGGCGTTAGTGCTAATACACATACTGAGTGTTTTATTTAGTTCGGTTGAGTCTTTTGTGCCAAATAAAATTTTTCACTTCCGCTATAATTTTTAGCGTATATCTCGTTTATGATTCGGTATACGAAAAAAGTGTATATAACAAAAGTTACACTAAATAGCAAAATAAACAACTTTTGTTATGTTCATATTTGCCGATAAACCAATAGGAAACGAAATATCGCTATTTTTAATTTCTGGCTTCCCTTAAAACCCCCACTCCTGCCCGTCCTTAGAAATGTTGGTATGGCTTCTTATAATGAAAGCGTTAGTGCTAATACACATACCGAGTTTTATTTATTTCGATTGGGTCTTTTGTCCAAAATAATATTGTTGACTCCCGCTATAGTCATAAGCGTATAACTCATTTAAACTTCGGAATACGATGAAAGTGTTTATGACAAAAGTTACTCTAGATAACAAAATAAACAACTTTTGTTATGTGCACATTTGAGAAAAAACCAATAGAAAACGAAATATCACGACTTTTAATTTCAGGCCTCCCTTATAACCCCCACTCCTGTTCGTCTCAGAGAAAATTAATATAGCCTATCTCTCAAGTTGGACCAGACTGCTCACGGTGTGTCAATTTAATTTAAAATCGGTTAAGTAGTTTAGGAACCATCGCGGACAAACATCGTGACAGGAGATTTATATATATTAAGATATATATATATATATATATATATATATATATATATATATATATATATATTTGTCTGTTACCGCTCTAGCGGTCGCAATTTTTGTTTAATCGTTACCAAACTCGATATTTAGTCGTTTTATGTAAAAAGAAAGATCAAGTTCGTTAACGGCTAAAATCGGGCCAGGGGGAGGGGGGGGGGTTTAAAGGGGAGGATTTTTGAAAATTCGAAATATATCCTTTACCATAGGTCGGATCGAAAAATTTTATAGAACCAATCTTATAGCATATTTAATGCACTATAAATATTGTTCTATTCATTTATTCATTATCTTGAATATTAACCGAGATATTTGCTTTTTTCAGTTGTCAGCCTTCAGCAAACCGCCACTTCTACTCATGTTACATAAACAATACTCTGCTACATAATAAATCACATTATTTGAATCTTGAATACCAAGTATTGTATTCAAGAGACCTTTATTACACGAGAACATGCAAATATGTTCTGGTGACCCCCCCCCCTGTCTTAAGGTTTTGTACTACTAAAATTTGATTGATTGAGATAACAATTATTCTGACTCATTATTAATTACAGTACTAGATATAGTAAATAGTTCTCAATAAAATTAATATGTTATATTCTGATATATTTCAGTAATTGTTTTTCTTTCCGGTGTGAGGCGGGCAGACCCGTTTGTTTACATTTCTAACCCAACGCTTCCTGTCGGCAGGTTATTGAAATTGGATGAAACATTCCTTATTCCTTATTTCCTTCATTTATATTTATTCACGGTGGTGTTGTGTTAGCAGTATGTATATTTATCTATTACTAAACTTCACGAGGGAAATCTGCTTAGTTTACGCAGCTCCTGCGTGACGGACTTTTTTATTTGTTTTACTAAGCCATGAAAGTAAAAGGAAATTATTTAGTGACGAAATTCATTAAATAACATCATAAAATCCCACCCTGGAAAAGGGTGGTAACCTGTAGATATCCCGTCCCAATTAGCCTAAGTTGCAAAAAGTGGACGTTAATAAATAATAATAATAATAACTAAGCCATGATAAATTCAACATATTATGCTACATTTTTATGTTCTGAATATATACCTCTGAAAAAAAAATCATTAACAAGTCTAACCAGAGCCCCATACTATAGATGAAGTATAGAATAGAACAAGATAAATATCAATAGAGCTGCATAAACTAAGCAAAATACGATATGCTAGTATGACACACGGAGGACATCATCTCTTGTAGTATAGATGTGTGTCATACCAGCATGTGGTATTAGCAAATTTCCCTTCGGGAAAATCAGCTAATGAAGTTGTACTCATGACGGGATATACGAAAACTTTCTTCAAATGTCCATCGATCTTACGAAGGAAAAAGTGGTTCATTATTATATATATTATAAAATATCACTCTAGCAGCCGCAATTTTTGCTTATCGTTAACGAAACTAGATGATAATCGTTTTACATAGAAAGAAAAATCAAGCTCGTTAACAGATGAAATCGGAAGAGTGGGAGGAGGGGTTTAAAGAGGGTGGGGACGGAATTTCAAAAATTCTAAACGTCTTCGTTACTGTATGTCGGATCGAATTGTATAGAAAAAAAAATTATTGTAAATATAATAGTTTATAAATGCTGTTGGATTTATGTCTTACCTATCTTTCATATTAACTGAGATATTTGGATTTTTTAGTTTTCGGCCTTCAGTAAACCTATGTTATAATAACAATAAGCTGTAATATTATGAATCACTTTATTTGAAGCCTAAATTCCAAATATTTAGGTTACGTTAATAGGTCTTGAGATAAATATATATCTCTAATCTAAACGCACGTGCAAAATGTGCATTGTTAGCGCAGCCCCTGCGAGACAGACGTTTTTGCTTAGTTTATGCAATTCCTACTTGAGGACTTTTGCTTATAATTATGCTCATAGTCCATAGTAGATAATGATCCACACGCTCGGACGCTTGGACACAAGAATCCCCCCCCCCCCCACGCACTCACAGGTTCTTTCAAAGTAGAGTCTGTTCTTTCTAAGTTAAGGGCAGAATGGTTCTATGACGGTGGCCATTGTGCGGGTGTTCTTAACTAGTTCCGGGAGCTATTCTCGCACGAAGGAGTGCTGTGAAAAGTTCGGGCTTATCACCAGCATTATCTTTAAGTATAGCCTCAGGTTCCGGGATTTATCGTTCCACAACTCCGTTGAATATAGAGTATGTCTGATTGACCTCCAACTCTTTCTGAATTTATTTTAATTCATGCAGTGAGCCTCTTCGTCCGGAATCTCATATCCCCGCAAAATATCGACCTACTGATAACAACTTTTTAAATTCGTGTATACACGTATGTCGATTTAAATTCAACAAAGTTAATAAAATTCCGTCACGCAGGGGCTGCGTAAACTAAGCAGATTTCCCACATGAAATTTTACAGTAGGGAAATCTGACTCTTAACACCTTATCTGAATAACTTTTAACACCGCCGCGAGTAAATATAGAAGGTAATGAAACATCTTTCAGTTAATTTTAATAAGCTGCAACGGAAACGACTTCTGAATTGTAAACAAATAGGTCTGCCAACCACACAGAGCTGAACAGATGGATGGGCATATTATTTACCGGATAGAAAAGCAATTACTGATATATATCTGAAATTAACACATTGACTTTATTTTAAACTATTTAATATATCTAGAAGTGCATTTTATAATGAATCACAATAATTTATATTTTAATAACTCAAATTTTAGTAGTCCAAGAATTAAAGAAGGGGGGGGGATGAAAAGAACGTATTTGCATATATCTCAAAAAGTAAATGGTTACAAGAGTCTAAACAAATTTCACGAGAGCCGAACAGTTACGGAAACGGCCGAACTAATCCGAAATCTTAAGACGAGAACCGACTATAGTCGATCTCATCTCACCCGTTGTCCACACACACTTAATAAAAATATCTCGGTTAATATTCAAGATAGAGAATAAATATACATAAAAATATTTATAGAACATTTAATTTCCAATAAGAATGGTTCTATATACTTTTTCGACTCGACGTATAGTAACGAAGATATGACAAATTTTCGAAAATCCCCCACTCTAAACCCCCCTTAAGGGAAATCCGCTAAAACTGGAATATGCGTCTACTCTAATTGAATAGCCTTTTCTAGTCAGGTTTTCGGTTTCCAACTAGTACCAAGTGTTTTGAAAGTTTTATCCTCTTACTCTGCAATTCTTCACAAAGCTCTCAATATAAATTTAAATAATGGGTCAAAAACATATAACCTTGACGTCTGCCACTTGTATTTCCCAGCGTCCGATAGGTATGCGATGAATCAATGGGCGAAGTTTAGTATCAATGAACATATGTTGTTCCATGGGAATAATATTGCCGATAACTGGAACTTCGTCTCAATAGAACAGATATTGTATGACTAGATACAGAGATGAACATTTTTTACTAATAAACAGGCAATGTATGATTCTCATTCGCTCAGCGTCGATGCGATTTAGATATAAAACCAACTAAATCTATACTAAATTATAATTAATGGCTTTTTCGCATCGGAAATATTGTAATCGCGAAATTTTACGCTTTCATATTTTACCGGAATTATCCGTTTTGACCGGCTCCGAGCCCATATTGACTAGCTTCGGTGTGATGTCTATACGTTTGTTCGGATCTCACGTTGACTCAAAACGGCTACACCTAGAACGTTGAAATTTCATATTTAGGATTATTATGAAATCTAGTTGCGCACATCCCCCTTTGATCGATATCTTCTAAGAGGGAGAGGAGGGGTTAGAGGAGGGCCAAAATATAAAATTGTAAATTCTCCGTACGTTTTAGAGATACGAACATTGCGTAAAGCGCTTTTTCAGTTTACTAATTATGACATTTTTTTTATCCGATGCATGGGAACGGAGATATCGTATATCACTTCCAAAGGAAATATATTAAGTGAAGTGCAACCAAACATTTTGTTTATTTGATATAACAAGAGTACAAGAAAGTCATGTGAAGCACACATCAGATTTTTTTTTAATAAGCCATAAGGTCTATTTACGGAACATGGGCAGACAGGACATTATTTAACAAGGTTTAAAATTCAAGACAATGACAAATGTACTTGCGACATACAGACAACACAAGCGTTTTTACATATACTCCATAACTGCGCAACATATAATCAAAATAGATCAAATTTTATAATGACATAATTTTAAAAGGAGGTAATTGGCCAGAACCATCTCATATATTATTTAATGAATATAATAAAGAACTCATAAAGTTTATCAGAAGTATAGACTTATAAGTAGCAAAAAATACTTTACAATACAAAGTTGATAGTGAGGAAAGAGAAAAATAATTCAATACATTTGCTTTACATAGACTCGCAAATTAAAGAAGAGAAAAACTGAATCATCGATTGAGGTTAATATTATTTAATTTTTTTTTTCCATTTTCACTCATTAAATTTATTCGTAGTTATCTTACTTATTACATTTTTTTATTTTACTTTATTTTTTTTAACATTTGATTTTATCTTTTTTGTAATTTCATTCTATTTTTATTTATTATATTTGGTTATATGATAATAACTCATTAAATAGAATTTACTGTAAAAATGATTTAAACATAACTATAGATGTAATATGCCTTGAGGCAATGGAGTATGTACGCAAATAAATGACTTCTCATGGGGTTACTATGAGGAGAAAAGAAAAAGGTCTATTTAAATAGATAATCTATTGAGCTTCTAACGTACATGTGGAATTTCTTGTTAAGTACTGAGGTAGTTAGAGATCATTCTTAACATACTTTAATGTTGTTGGCTTTAACTCAGCTTAGGAAGCATAAACCAACCGTCGTGGTTCCTTTAGCAAAAACGTTCACAAGGCATAAAAACTAGAATCTACTCATGTTGTTAAAGGTAGTTTTGGATAATAAAAACCCAACAAAGAGGATTTCCTTTAAATTTCACAAATAATCCTTGCCATCTGATATGTCCGAAACTGACATGGCAATGCCCCATATTTGCCTCGCCTCTTTCGAAAAAAGCACACAGAAATACGAGTTAAAATCCTAGACGAAACAGATGAATTCCTCTATGTGTATGACCGCACTCAGGAAATCTTTGAGTTTCGAGATTTCTTTAAGGACTTTGTATTTATTTATTTATTGACACTAGTTTTGAAGAGACAGAGCGAATATAACTTACACTAAAATTATGAGAGACTTACAAATGTTATTCCTTTCAGTTCACAAAATCACTTTTCTTTCCATTGCCAAAATCCTTCCTTAAGGCAATCTTGAAGAATAAGAAACGTCAAACAATCGAGTCGAGAAGCTATTTCATCAAAAGTTTGAAGAGGCTGATACTTTCGTTTGATGTTTTCGTTTAACTCAATCCGATCAAGGTGGGCTCAATTCGCACTTTTCCTTTCTGTCCAACTCCAAGCTACAGCTGATGCTTTGGAGTACAGTCAATATTCTGGTGCTGAGTATTCAGCTGAATAATGTCTTGTTCAACTATAGCATACATCACTTTTTGCCGACTTCCGGCACCATTAGAGCTATTTTCATACTCATTGTGATTCATAGGATATATATATATATATATATATATATATATATATATATATATATATATATATTTGGCACGATTGCCGCCTATAGTGATTTTCAACAACTCTAAAATAAACTATAAAATCTATTGTACTAACTTTTTGCAAATGTTGCATGCTGCAATTAGACAAACGATTTGAAAGTGATAACAAAAAAGTAAATTTTGATGGAGGTATCTTAAGACCTTAAGAACATTTAGTACATAGCGTTCGGTGTTTGCAACTAATTACTGAGGTCAAAACTCTGAACCCAGAAGTATGAACCGTGAAGGGAAAACGATTCTAAAAAGTCCGTCACGCAGGGGCTGCGTAAACTAAGCAGATTTCCCACCTGAAGTTTTACAGTAAAGAAATCTGCCTAATAACAACTGTAGTAGTAAGGGATCTCTAAACCTATTCACGAGGGACAAACAGTTACGGAAACGGCCGCCAGAGCTCTCGGCAGAAAGTCCCGAACATAGCCGACTCCTGTCGACCACACACAGATTACAAATGCAAATATCTCGGTTAATATTCAAGATACAGAATAAATGTAAAGAACAATAGTTATAGTAAATTTAATTTGCAATACGATTGATTCTATACAATTTTTCGACGCATAATTACGGAGATATTTTGAATTTTCAAATATCCCCCCTCTGAACCCCCCTTTCCACTGGTCCGTTTCAGCCATTAACGAACTTGATCTTCCTTTTTACATAAAACGATTAAATTCCGAGTTTGGTAACGATCAAACAAAAATTGCGCCTCTACAGCGTTAACAGACATATATATATATATATATATATATATATATATATATATATATATATAAAATTTAGAAAGGCGCTCATTTTCGTCATCTCCTGGGTATGATCGATGGACGTTTGAAGAAATGTTTCGAAACTCGCGTCATTAGTACGACCTCAATAGTTGATTTCCCTTAAAGGACCAACATGGCCCAAAACTACAAAAAACAACACCATATATAAATGTAACCTGGTCGAAAACATCAACACAATTTTATATATATATATATATATATATATATATATATATATATATATAAACTTTAACGCTCTAGCGGTCGCTATTTTTGTTTGATCGATGCAAAACTCGATATTTAAGCATTTTAAGTGAATGCAAAGGTCAAGTTCCTTAACAGCTGAAATCAGACAGGGAGAGGGGAGAGGGTTTAAAGGGGGGGATTCGTAATATATCCGTTATTATTATATAGGTCGGATCGAAAAATTGCATAGACCCAATCTTATTACAAATGCAATGTTTTATATATGTTTGTATATATACATGGTTACTATATTTTGAATATTAACAAACATATTTGTATTTATCAGTATTCAGTCATCAGTAAACCCACACTCACACTAATGTCATATTAACAATAAGCTGTTATATCATGAACAACTTTAACGGGTCGCCTTAATACCAAATATTGTTTTCAATGAACTTTTACTTGAGATACGTCATCGGTATGAAGCATGAAAAAACCTATCCCCACTGATTTATACAGTAAATTAGACAAATCTAGTATTTTTATTATATACATGATGGTAAAATTTTATAAAGCTTAGTGTTATTATTAAAGTACTATTGTGTAAGGAAAAATATTACGTTTTCCAAGAAGAACTATTGAATTAGCCTTTGTTTCAGACAGTTAGTTTAGCAAAATTGGCGTAAAGAATGATAAGAACTTTGCTTTCCTTCAACTAAATTCATTATTCTAGTTCTTTGACACAGATGGAGGCACACATTCTGAGAAGAGAGATCCTTTTTGTCTGGAATAGTATAGCATTTCTATTTGTTTTCTTTCATCGGGAAAACTCGTGTTACCCTCTCAAAGTGTAAATGAAAGTAATAGGAGTAGATTTTCCACTTGTTCCCTTATTTATTTTGAGGTACCTGCCTGTACAAATAGCAGTGTGTTTTTATTTATTAACCAGACTCAAACTCCAGTTCCACATTTAAGTGATAATACTACTAGTAGTTCTTTCCAAATTTATTGCTGATTAAATGGGAAATAATAAAATAATTTTCTCACCACTAGAAGATTTAATGTTACTACAAGAAATATCATTCACATAACTTCTACCAAAAAATAGAGTGACTGAAGGAAGTGCTATGAATACTAATATTTTTGACTTGGCGATAATCTATTTTAATAGATACAAACATTCCGCTTATTTCCTAATGAAATATTAATATATATGTTATCGATCCACAGATTAAAGCTAGCCTACAGGAAATACCATTTTTCTTTTCAAAACTGACAAAATGTTTTAAATGTAAATATTTATCAGATTGCTTTTATATTATACTAGCTCAAATACCTGGCTTCGCCCGGGAATTCATTTGAGGCTGAATGATGATGGTATTTTTTTTTGTCAAGGCTTTACTTTGCACAATATTTTGACATTTACCCGTCCAGTGTTTAGGGTTAATACCCGTTGTTGGCATTTGTTAATAATGAAATTAATTTTTTATGTAAGTTTTCACTGTCCTCCAAATTGTCATATTTCCCGTCTCCTGTGCATTATGCATAGATTTCAGTTATTAAGGACAAAATATTAACATAGATTTGAATTAATCTTTCCAGGTTAGGTACCTCATAGTTCAAATTGGAATGAATTGTTGAGCATATCAATATTTCTACGCAAATTACTTGCTCCACACATTTTTCCTGGAGAAATTTACAAAACAAAAGTTAATCTATATATCAAAGTAAACAACTTTTGTTATGTGCATGTTTGACGAAAAACAAATAGACAATGAAATATCGCAAATTTTTATTTCAGGCCTCCCTTATAACCCCCACTCCCTTTCTAACCTAAAAATTTTAATATAGCTTATAATCATGGAAGAATTAATGCTAATTGAAATACCGAGTTTTTTTAAGTTCGGTTTAATCGTTAGCGCCCAATGAAATAGTTGAGCCCCGCTTTAGTTTATAGTTTATATCTCGTTTATACTTTGTTAAATGACAAAAATGAATATGACAAAAGTTATTCTAAATAACAAAATAAACAACTTTTGTTATGTTCATATTTGCCGAAACCCCAATAGGAAACGAAATATCGCTATTTTTAATTTCTGGCTTCCCTTATAACCCCCACTCCTGTTCGTCTCAGAGGATATTAATATAGCCTAAAGTCTAAGTTTGGTTAGTAGTAATATACATACCATGTTTCATAAAATTCGGTTCAGCCGTTTATGCGTGAAAAGGTAACAAACAAATAAACAAACAAACAGACACGAAAGAAACAAAATGCAGTTATGGTGTCTATGACATGTGAAACGAAAAGTGATCGTGAAAATTCGCGAAAAAAATCCATGTACAGACAGAGGTTACAATTGTATATATATATATATATATATATATATAGATATATTTTCCGGAACTTTGTTTGAAAATTTACTTTTATGTTTATGGCATACGACTTTCGATATCGAACTCACTACTACTGTGGTAAGGAAAAGAAAAAGATTTTACACAAAAGAAAAGAACTTTCCTAATATTCACTATTTTGTTCTTCACTATAATTAATCTACTTGGGAATGATGATGTTATTTATTTCACGTCCACTTTTTTGTAATGGATAATTGTGTAGGGGATATCTACAGATGCCTCACCCTTATCTATCTGTGTTGGGGCTAAGGCTTTAATTAGTTCTTCACTAGAAAAACTCCTATTACCCAGGAGAGAATCGAACACAGTAATGATTTCGTTAATGGTTGAAATCGGACCAGGAATCTATCCAGAGTGTCGGAACCAGGGGTTTAGGAGGACAGGGAATTCTGTAATTCAAAACATCTTCGTTATTATGAGTGGAATCAATGGTGTCAAGTACCAACTCGTAGGACTGCTTAGTTTACGCAGTCCTCGCGTAACGGACTTTTTCATACTGTCTGGGGAAATATTATTGGGTAAAAAAATATTTTGGGTTCATATTGAAAATAAAGGGATTATTTAGATGCTTAGGCTACTCAAGAATGTTTTGAATGGATATAATTTTTATGACGGATTACTCAGCTTGTCCTTAATAATGTAAATTCGCCATTCTAGGTATACATGGAAAGCTCACTTGCCACAAGAGTTGTCCGTATGACGAGCATGTAAAATTAAATGTAAAATAACTGAAAAAAATACAAAAAATCATAATTTCAACTGTTCTATGATTCTAGCAATCTGCTGCTCACAGTTAGTCCATCGCCAGGGTGTTACCCCATTGATTCACCACAACAAAATACAAAGAGCAACTCACATACAAAATACAAAATTAATAGAGCAACTCAGAAAGACATCCTCTTTTTATTTTCCAATATTACAATTGGAATCACCACAATTTTGTTGCTTTCGTCAAGTAATTTTTTTTCGGGTTTGTACCTAACCTAAACGCACAAGTTACCACATAGATGATAAATACTCTTATCTTGCAAACAGTTCTCATCTAATTCAATGTTTTGCCAGAAACAACCAACGGAGGTATTTTACTTTAATGTTCTGTAATTTGAGTTTATATTTTAGGTAATCATAGTAAACGTTTCTCTTAGAATTGTAAATTCCGAGGAAAGATAATTGACCAGTCCCTGGAATCAGGATAAGCCCTAAGTACCTGGCCCACTTACTTTTGATTATCTACGGCGAGAAAGTTTCACTGTTGGTCTTGACAGAAATCAATCTTCTGAGTAAATCTCTGCCTCAAGCATTTAACGCTCTTGTAGCAACAGAGGTTTCAGTCTAACAAAAAGTTCCTTCAAGAGTCGTCACGAGATGAACATTGGCTGTAATACCGCTTGCAACTTTGGCCTATCAACACTGCCATATGCCTGTCGAAAGTCAGAAACCATTCTGATCACCAGATGGTGTAAATCTACCGTACAACACCATGCGACTTTTCTGACGTTTGCTTAATAGAAACGATTTTACTATGTTGTATGTTAAATAACTGATTAGTCTCTAAATCACCTCAGTTGCGAAATGCGATTATTGTATGAATAATAATAATAGAAACGATGTGATCTTTAATTGATCGTTCAAGGCGAAAACGACTCTAATTCTCTCCCAGCATTCTTTCACAGTCTACACTAATCTACAACGAATGTAATAAATAAACCTACATATATATATATATATATATATATATATATATATGTGTGTGTGTGTGTGTGTGTATCAATTTCAAACTCATCATTTATTATTTAGATAAAAATCTAAAGATCAAAAATGTTATTGAGAGGTGGAAATTTTTAAATTGTGAACTTCTCCATTAATCTTTTTTCTTAAAAGTTATATATTTAATCGTGCCAATCAATACATTTACTTTAATTAATTGCTATTTAATAACATTACAAAACCCCTTGTGCCAGATTAACAATCGATCATTAACAGTGTTATTTGTATTATAGCCTTTCAAGGGCTAGGAAACCCGGATTCCTACCCATACTTTTAGCAGTAAATAGGTAGAGATTCTTACCTAATAGAATCTAACTAGGGAAAAATAGAAAATAGAATGTGAGATTTTTATTTTTAATTAAAATTTTTTCCCACCTCTGCCCCCGCTGTACCTTTGGGTTTCCCCATACCAGCGGTCTCCATTTATTAAGATATATAAAATTTATAATAGGGCCAGGTAACTTAGCCTAGCTCACCGAGCACAGCTAAGCATAAAAGTGCAACATTTGGGAGATTAGTTTAAAAATATTGATTAAAATCCACTTTTTGCTTCTATGGCTTATTGGGGCGGAATATGAACAGGTTGCCACCCTTTTCTAACCAGAGTGGGACAAAGAATTTTATTTAGTGAGCCCGTCACTATATAAGTTCCAATTGCCGAGGCGGGAATCGAACTCGCTTCTCAAAGTTTACCATGCGCGACTATAGCCAACTCACATGGCTAATCTGAGCGCCCCCTCCCCCCTCCGGGAGAGATTGGTCTATGTTTTAGATCATAGAATTGTTGGTTCTACTATGACTAAATAAGAAAGTAATTCTGTGGGGAACCAAACAATACATAGTATATTCCATTTTCAATACATTTACATACTAATGTGAAACAAAAACGTTAGTAGTAGTAGTTTTTGTTTGTTTGTTTTAATAAGCCATGATAGATTCAACATATTATGCTACATTTCTACGTTCTGAAAAGATAGCTCTGAGAGAAAATCATTAACAAGTCTATTTATGGGACGTAAAATATATTTGAATAATTCACGTAACATTAACTGCCTTTAGCAGTTGATGTAAAAAAAGACATGAAATATTAAGTAGTTGACAGATTTATTAATTTTATACTATATATCCCGAGTTATTTTTTAAACGAGATTAATTTACATAGATGTTGGGCAACATATAGGTCGACATCACTGACCAACTCTTTTTTTAAATACAAGCTTTCAAAATGAATTTCACTTTGACATATTTTTGCTAAATCAACGCAATAAACATAATTTAAATAGGAATTATTATAGAATAAGGGTAATTATGCAAATAAGGAAATGGACGCTGATATTGGCCCGTAAGCGTATTCTTGTGAAAGCAAATTAGCATATTCGAAATAAATGAATAATGTTGTGTTCTATTATTTACAGAGGCCTAAATGATATTGTTGAAAACGAGACCACCGAATGGTAGATTATCGAGATTGTGAAACCAATTTGGTCCTCATGGTTGCTTTTTGCTTTGAAAAATGGTCAAATTTCCGACGCCTACCACTCCTAACGAAATCGGCCTGTGCAATTTTAGCAGATTTCCCATAAGGGAAATCAGCTATTGAGGTCGTACTCATGACGCGATTTTCGAAAAATTTCTTCAAATGTCCATCGATCCTACCCAGATGACGAAAATGAGGTCCGTTCAAAACTATATATATATAGATCTATAGATATATATATATATATTATAGATATATATATATCTATTTGTCTGTTACCCCTCTAGCGGTCGCAATTTTTGTTTAATCGTCACCAAACTCGGTATTTAATCGTTTCATGTAAAAAGGAAGCTCAAGTTCGTTAACGGCTGAAATCGGACCAGTGGGAGGGGGGTTTAGAGGGGGGATTTTCAAAAATTCGAAATATCTCCGTTATTATGCATCGGATCGTAAAATTGTATAGAACCAATCTTATTGCAAATTAAATTTACTATAAATAATGTTATATACATTTATTCTGTATCTTGAATATTAACCGAGATATTTGCATTTGTATTCTGCGTGTGGTCGCCAGTAGGCTATGTTCGGACTTTCCGCCGAGAGCTCTCGTGGCCATTTCCATAACTATTCGTCCCTCGTGAATAGGTTTAGAGGTTAGGTTAACTGTTTTTTGGGGCTAGAAACTACTGGGTTATTACGCCCTAAATAATGTTTTAGGTTTAGAGGTTTCTTACTACTACAGTTGTTATTAGGCAGATTTCTCTATTGTAAAACTTCACGTGGGAAATCTGCTTAGTTTACGCAGCCCCCGCGTGACGGCCTTTTTTTAATTACGAACATCCCACATTAATTCGGTTTTTCTCTGAGGGTTTTGAGTATCTCTTTTCCGATTCATGGGAAACTGACCGATATATCCTTGATCGTTCGGTGTACCTTATACTAGAATAACCGTCGGTAGTCCCCGACATGTGAAGATTGAACTCGAATGTATAGTTTCTTGCGCACGAACAGCGTCATTTTTCAACGCGAGAGAACGGTCTAAATACACACCGGGGAAATTTCCCATATCTCACCCATACGCCCTATATCATTCTAAAATCAACCTTCCAAAGACTCCCTTATTTCTGGCCCTTCACTCCTCCCCCGACCAGCCTACGCCATTCGCGTTTTCGGCCTCTTCTTCAACAATCACTCTGCTGCGAATGCCGAAAGACCCCCCCCCCCTCGGTCTCCCGACGAAGGGCGAAGTTAATATAAATGTAATGTAATGTTAACATCTTTACCTAATGTACGTCTGATTTAAGTATGTCGTCTAAATAAAGTTGTTTATAGGAGCAAGAGGTTTACATCATCAGCCATTGTTACTTAATACCTAATTTTCTTTAATCGGAGTGAATGCAGAAATTCTGTACACTTTTTTATTTGCATTATAATTGCAGTGTTTTAAGTTGGTTAAGTTATTGGCTAAGAAGTATTCGCTTGGGAATGGTGTGTAATACACATTCTATCAGATAAGACTAATATGACTTAATCTCCTTCTCTCTTCTTTCAATGTTTTTGAATTTGCAGAAACTTTTGATTCCACTATTTCTTTTATGTGTATTATATTTTTACACATTGAAATTGTGGTGCCAAATTTTAAGTAAAACAGATATGATTTTCGTATGGAATAATGTATTATGATTTTAACATGATGTATAATGATAACTCTAATGATAATTAGTGACCATATTTTGTGTTTTCAAAAACATTTTTGTAAGACATTTTGATTCTATTATTTATTACAAGTTACATGATATTTACAAAATCCTACCAAAGAAAGTGATTTTATTTTATTTACCCCAGCTTTTTTAGTTTATATTTATATTTTTTTTAGCTGGTGGTGAGGTTGTTGAATCAGGTTAATCAGAAACACTTTTATGTGGCTCCTCACAATTTATTATAAATTATGGATAAATTATGCGGAGCCACACAAAAAAGTGTTTCTGATAAACCTTTTTTAGTTTAATTCAAAATGCTATGTTATTTCTAATTACGTTGATATACAAATCATTTCTGGGGTTCAGGTTAGCCATGCGAGTTAAAGCGTTGCCTTTAATCTCACATGGCAAACCTAGAGTGGCGAGTTCGATTCTCGCCTGGGCAAAGGAAATTATTTAGTGACGAAATTCATTTAATAACATCCTAAGTCCCACCCTGGCTAGAAAAGGGTGGTAACCTGTAGATAACCCGTCCCAATTAGCCTGAGTTGCAAAAAGTGGACGTTAATAAATAATAATAACTAATCATTTCTTACATATGACTGAATTCTAAAGGCATTCGTATTAGTTAGCCACGGAAAAGATCAATACAATTAAATAACCTAATATATTACAAATTAAGCCATTTTAATACCCTCTGTGTTTCTATTATTTTTAACTGAAGCCTACTTTATACAAATAAGTCTGACCGTAAGAAATTTTTATATGCATTCATCCTTAATAGGGTTGAATAATGGTTTTATTAGGCCAGGCTTTGACTAAATGAATTCCCCATTGCCTACGCGGGAGACGACCAACGAATCAAAGTTACCTTAGTATATTGGAAACAACACTTTACACTCGTGGCAAAACGGAGCTCCTTTTGTCTCAATGCTATAAAATTGAAAATGTTATTAATCACAAAGTGTTATACGAATCAATGTTGAGCCTAAATCTAACTAAAGTTAAGAATTCAAATTTACATTTTGGTATCGAAGCTCTTCAAATGCACCAAATTTTCAATTTGTTGAAATAATAATGGATATTCTGTGAGAAAAAGGCCTTTTATTTCATTTAATCTATAATAATTTCTTGAAAGGTTAAAGAAGAAAGTAATATTTCCAGGCATTTTTTTATTAAAAGCAAACATTAAAATACCCATTTTGGTTATTGAATTTTAAATGTAAAGAGTCTTAAAGCATCCATTAATAAAAATACTTGATTTTCGTTAACACTTTAAAGTTTGTAATGAACTGTAAGAAATCTGTAAAAAAATTGAGATAAATGTACAAGACACCTTTCACTTAATTAATATAAATTAATTAAGAATTAAAGGGACAGTATTGACAACTATCTCAAATTGAAGGAGTATAAACAGCAGATAAAAGCATAAAATTAAAATAAGAGTTATGAATACGTCTAAGTTGTGAATCAAGTTCTTTTTTAAACTGGATTAGTCTTTAAGCTTCAATCAATTTATTCATAGAAGTAAAGAGTTCTGAAAGAAGAACTTAACGGAAATAAAAAGTAAAAGTATATTATTGAATTAATAAGAGTTATTCTTTTTTTCAAGGGTTTACAATTTGGAGCTAACGGCAAATTACATAAACAATTTTAGCAGATTTCCGTTAAGGGAAATCAGCTATTGAGGTCGTACTCATGACGCGAGTTTCGAAAAATTTCTTCAAATGTCCATCGATCCTACCCAGGAGATGACGAAAATGAGGTCCGTTCAAAATTATATATATATATATATATATATATATATATATATATATATATATATAATTGTAACCTCTGTCTGAACATTGTTTTTTTTCTCGAAATTTCACGATAACTTTTCGTTTCACATGCCATAGGCACCATAACTGCATTTTGTTTCTTTGGTGTCTGTTTGTTTGTTTCTTACCTTTTCACGCATAAACGGATGAACCGAATTATATGAAACTTGGTATGTATATTACTACTAACCCAACTTAGACTTTAGGCTATATTAATTTTCTCTGAGACGAACAGGAGTGGGGGTTATAAGGGAGGCCTGAAATTAAAAGTCGCAATATTTCGTTTTCTATTGGTTTTTCGGCAAATATGCACATAACAAAAGTTGTTTATTTTGTTATTTAGAGTAACTTTTGTTATATACTCCGTCGTATATCGAAATATAAATGCGTTATACGTTAAAAAGTATGGCGGGAGTCAACAATTTTATTTGGCACAAAAGACTCAACCGAACTAAATAAAACTCGGTATGTGTATTAGCACTAACGCCTTCATTATAATAAGCCATACCAACATTTCTAGGGACGGGCAGGAGTGGGGGTTGTAAGGGAAGCCTGAAATTAAAAATAGCGGTATTTCGTTTTCTATAAGTTTTACTGCAAATATGAACATGACAAAAGTTGCTTATTTTGTTATTTAAAGTAACTTTTGTCATATTCACTTTTGTCGTATAATAAAGTATAAACGAGATATACGTTAAAAACTGAAGCGGAGGTCCACAATTTTATAGGACACTAACGATTGAACAGAAATTAACAAAACTCGGTATGTGAATTAGCATTAATACTTTCATGATCATAAGGTATATTACAATTTTTACGGGAGTGGGGGTTATAAGGGAGGCCTGAAATAAAAATTCGCGATTTTTCATTTTCTATTTGTTTTTCGTCAAACGTGCACATAACAATAGCTGTTTATTTTGGTATTTAGAGTAACTTTTGTTTTATACATTTATTTGTATAACAGTACAAAACGAAGTAATTTGCGTAGAAATATTGATATGCTCAACAATTCTTTCCAATTCGAACAACCAGGTAGGTACCTCACCTGGATAAATAATTTCAAATCTATGTTAATATTTTATCCTTGATAATTCAAATCTGTGTTATTTTTTAACGTCAGTAAGAGCTTGCACCATTAAAGTATACTGCCCCCCTCCCTTCTCTTCACCCAAACATTATTCATGAGAAATGCCGGTTTTCCCTATGTGTATTTAATACTTTATTTAATTAGAACCTGAAAAATATTTGAACAAACAGTTTTAGTATTGTGAAGAAAATGTAATCTGCTTTTTTCATATAATTTAAGGTATTACAGGATTAATATCCTAAATGAGTTGGCAGCACTGAGCATAGGGAAGTGTCAAGCTACTTCCTTTGTACTATCTGTTCTGCCGCTTCCCCGCCGACCTCATATTGGTTTATGTTTACATGTTAATTGATGCTTATAGCAATGTAGTGTTATTCTCAGGAATGTGAATTTTTTTAATGGCCAAAAATAAATAATTTAAAAGGACGAACGCTGGGGAGGTGCGCCCAGTTACTTCTGGTATTTATTAACTCTGTTTCGTTAATGTATGATATACTTTACTCAACACCAATATCAATATACAGTTTACAATCCAGACTTACAAAAGAGTATTTTTAATAGCGGTTATGACGAACCTAAAACAGCTGTCACCATTAAGCTTTGTACCGCATCAAGGGAAAGGAACGTTTTATAACAAAGTATAAACGTGGTATTCACCAAAAACTAAAGCGGGAGCCAACTATTTTATTGGACACTAACGATTGAACTGAATTTTTGTTATTTAGAGCAGCTATTGTTTCATTCACGCTAAATCTATGGCGTGAGTCGACTATATTATTAGTACTTATTTAAGTGTTTTTAATATAGGCATATTATGGCAAATTATGTTATGTATTAGTCTTATCTATTTCGATTATTAAGTTCTAAGTATGATTCGGATTAGTGAGATTATAAATCCTCCCCCCCCCTCATTTATTTATTTCCCCTAGAAAATAACTTTGTTATTTATTTCCAATAGAAATTTAAACTATAAAAACATTTCCATTATTTAATTTGTATAATGTATTATTTAAACAAAATCATGCTGAATTTCCTCAAGGAGTGATAGCGGAAGTAGTAGGGAATCAAACTCTTAGATTTTGGTAATATATTATCTTATTTCCGATATCTTCATGTTATTGAAACAAATGTATACTATCATAACAATTAAACGTTAATGGTAATGCCATTATGACCAAAGACAATATGCGTTTAAACTCAATATCATTGTTTAAAGTATTATTTAGGTTGCAGGGATGGCTACGATCTCTTCCCCTCGACTAGCTTTTTGAATATTAATGAAATGATTTTTAGGGTAACACTATTATTTAATTCCATCAGGTAGATAAATTATTACAATAATATTTTGAATCAATAATTTAAGGAAAAGAATGTTGATAACTCTAATGCGAGAGTGGAAATTGACTCCAGGCTAATAAAGCTAATTGAGTTTACTTATTTCCTGAATTAACTTAATTGAGTTTACTTATTTCCTGTGCATAGCCAGATCGCCAGAATCGCCCACATGGTTGCTCCTGTATAAATAAATAAAAAAAATTATTTCCTGTAAAATGCTGGTACTACGGGAAGTGATTTCCACTGAGATCTACTGTTACTAATATAAACTTACGTGCTAAACTATGCTTAAACTATATGTGCTCAGATTTGAAAGGAAATATGTTCATTATAGATGTTAATTAATTATAATAAATGCTATTCATGATAATGGTTTGAATTATTTTAAAACGGTGAGTCAAAAAATGTAGAGGGATAGATTAGGAACACATTTTTATTTATTCTTCATAATTAAAATTTCTATTTTATAAATACACAAAATTTACCTATAGGTTTGGTTATTTCGGAAAAACATTACGTCGTGGAATGAAGTGTATTTGTACACATTGAAGAATACCATCATTAATTAGTCAGTCAACAATGATTTCCCGGGCATCGCAGGGTACCTTAGCTAGTATATTTATATATATATATATATATATATATATATATATATATATATATATATATATATATGTCAGTTAACGCTCTAGCGGTCGCAATTTTTGTTTGGTCGTTACCAAACTCGGAATTTAATCGTTTTATGTAAAAAGGAAGATCAAGTTCGTTAATGGCTGAAATCGGACCAGTGGGAGGGGGGGTTTAGAGGGGGGATTTTTGAAAATTCAAAATATTTCCGTTATTATGTGTCGGATCGAAAAATTATAGAATCAATCTTATTGCAAATTAAAGTTTCTATAAATATTGTTCTATACATTTATTCTGTATCTTGAATATTAACCGAGATATTTGCATTTGTATTCTGTGTGTGGTCGGCATCAGTCGGCTATGTTCGGGACCTTCCGCCGAGAGCTCTGGCGGCCGTTTCTGTAAATGTTCGTCCCTCGTGAATAGGTTTAGAGATCCCTTACTACTACAGTTGTTATTGGGCAGATTTCTCTACTGTAAAACTTCACGTGGGAAATCTGCTTAGTTTACTCAGCCCCTGCGTGACGGACTTTTTTTAATTTTATTCTGTGAGTAACCTAAGTATCTAACACAGCTTGTTGGAATATCTCTTTGAGCTATAATTAATAATTTCCTGAAACTAAAGAAAAAGAGATTAATAACCTTGTTATATTTTCATAACCTTTGCAAGCATATTTCCAACTAATACTTTTTTTCCTGTTAATTTACTGAAAAGCTTTACAACATTTGGTGGTGAAATTCAACAGACTCACTAAAGCGAACTCGTTATTTTCCATTATTATTTAATCCTAATTCTTTTGGCCAATAAATATTTTTGAAAGGAAGCGCTCCTCATATTACATTGTATTTATGTTCTAATTCAATTTTCTGTGCTCTCTTGGACATACTGCAGTTGGAATTCATTGTTATATTTATTTCTATAGTCCTGTAGGAATATTTCTGACGCACTATGTTTTCAGATCGAGGCCTACTATCCATCACTAAAACAACCATGTTTCTAAAAACTTCAGTTCTTTTTTTTGTTTTAGCAGATTTCCCTTTAGGGAAATCAGCTATTGAGGTCGTACTCACGACGCGATTTTCGAAAAATTTCTTCAAATGTCCATCGATCCTACCCAGGAGATGACGAAAATGAGGTCCGTTCAAAACTATATATATATATATATATATATATATATATATATATATATATATATCTATATATATATATATATATATAGACATATATATATATATATATATATATATTTGTCTGTTAACACTCTAGCGGTCGCCATTTTTGTTTAATAGTCACCAAACTCGGTATTTAATCGTTTCATGTAATAAGGAAGATCAAGTTCGTTAACGGCTGAAATCGGACCCGTGGGCGGGGGGGTGTAGTGGGGGGATTTTCACAAATACGAAATATCTCCGTTATTATGCATCGGATCGTAAAATTGTATAGAACCAATCTTATTGCAAATTAAATATAGTATAAATAATGTTATATACATTTATTCTGTATCTTGAATATTAACCGAGATATTTGCATTTGTATTCTGCGTGTGGTGGCCAGTAGGCTTTGTTCGGACTTTCCACCGAGAGCTCTGGTGGCCTTTTCCATAACTATTCGTCCCTCGTGAATAGGTTTAGAGGTTAGGTTAACTGTTTTTTGGGGCTAGAAACTACTGGGTTATTACGCCCTAAATAATGTTTTAGGTTTATAGGTTTCTTACTACTACAGTTGTTATTAGGCAGATTTCTCTATTGTAAAACTTCACGTGGGAAATCTGCTTAGTTTACGCAGCCCCTGCGTGACGGACTTTTATTTATTACCTTCCACTTCTTGCTACTATGGCTAATTGGGAAAGGTTATCTACAGGTTACCACCCTTCCCTTGCCAGGGTGCAACTAAGGAATTTATTTAATGAGTCTGTCACAAAATAAATTCCTATTGCCCAGGCGGGAATCGAACTCGCCACTCTAGTTTCACCATGTCAACGATTTAACTCATATGGCTAACCTGAGCTCCATTTTTAAAATTTTATTATTTCTTAGATATAGATCTATTGAATCAATAAAAACATTCTTTTTGTAGCCCAAGTCAGAAGCTGCAATAAACATCCTTCTTATAGTTTTTTCAAAATGCACATATAATGCAAATATGCATGGGATGTGCAGAAAATATAATCCCTCCACATAGGGTTACTTTGTAGAGGAAATAAGTAAAAAAAACAAAAACAGAAAAAAAAAAAACCGTCTCTTCATAGTACGCTCAAAAGTCTTGGACATAATTTAAATAGCCATTCAAATTGACAGGGAATACTTATGATATCTCAATTTATGTTTAATAGATAAAAAATATATTTTAACTAGTTAAAAATCAGTATTGCTGGAGGTTTTTTCTATTAAATCTGAAAATTAGAAGATTCCAGAAGACATTTCAACGGGTTTTTTATTAACATTATTATGGAAATAAAACATCAGGTTTAATTAATGTTTCTGAATACCACTTAGCCAAAACTTTGAATTTCTGCATTAGTTGTTCTTATATTGTGGTAACGGAAAATAGGGGAAAAAATTTCCATATTCACAACATTATAGAATTTTCCATTCATAGTATTAAATGAGATGGAATGTTCAAATTTCATAAGCTGAACGTTCCAAAGTAGGAAATTAGTGACATGAATTTGTTCAATTCATGTTAATACCAATCTTTTAAAATTTTTAGGTCATCCACAATAAAGATGACATGTTCATTCATTTGGATCTACAAAAACATTTATGTAAGGAGCTTAATTATTGTGTAACGTTATTAAAAATAAGAAGAAGAAAAAAGTCCGTCAGGCAGGGGCTGCGTAAACTAAGCAGATTTCCCACGTGAAGTTTTACAATAGAGAAATCTGCCTAATAACAACTGTAGTAGTAAGAAACCTCTAAACCTAATACATTACTTAGGGCGTAATAGCCCAGTAGTTTCTAGCCCCAAAAAACAGTTAATCTAACCTCTAAACCTATTCACGAGGGACGAATAGTTATGGAAACGGCCGCCAGAGCTCTCGGCGGAAAGTCCGAACATAGCCTACTCGCGACCACACGCAGAATACAAATGCAAACATCTCGGTTAATATTCAAGATACAGAATAAATGTATAGAACAATATTTATAGTAAATTGAATTTGCAGTAAGATTTATTCTATACAATTTTTCGATCCGACGCATAATAACGGAGATATTTTGAATTTCCAAAAATCCCCCCCTCTACACCCCCCTCCCACTGGTCCGATTTCAGCCATTAACGAACTTGATCTTCCTTTTTACATAAAACGACGATTAAATCCTGAGTTTGGTAACGATCAAACAAAAATTGCGACCGCTAGAGCGTTAATAGGCATATATATAATTTTGAACGGACCTCATTTTCGTCATCTCCTGGGTAGGATCGATGGACATTTGAAGAAATTTTTCGAAACTCGCATTATGAGTACGACCTCAATAGCTGATTTCCCTTAAGGGAAATCTGCTAAAAGTGTTTTAAGTTAGTGTAACTGGAAAATAAGAGAAAACGCTTAAGGCAACTTGACTGTTGTTAGAGGTGTCGTAACTCAAAGTGTTAACAGGCGTAAAGACTGATTAGGATACAAGCATGCTTCAAATTGCAAACATTAAATTATGACAAGAAAGATATTCCCAGCTTTAGTCCACTCTCTACAAGGTGAAAGCACAGTATCATGGGAGCTGAAATAGTTCAGTTCGATTGGCTGGAATATACAGTTTTTGGCTGTTTGCTATTCCTTTCGGTGCTAATTGGGGTGTATTTCGGCTTTATCCGGGGCGGTCAGGATACGGCAGCTGGCTACCTTCTAGGAGGCAAGAATATGAACGTACTGCCTGTTGCTGTATCATTGATATGCACGTAAGTTTTATAGGCTTTAAAAGAAAAACATTTTGATTTTTTTTAATCAATTGGGCCATGCTAGTGGAGCTCAGGTTGAATAGCCCGAGGGACAACTCATATACTTAAATTTTAGTTTAAATATTGATCTGTTTTGATTCACCGAATGTGGAGATAATGCACCCGTGCAGTCATAATCTCTTAATTTAAGCACTGTCGCTATTGAATTAATTAATAAAAATAGCACTTTTTAAATCGTGACACGAAGTTATTTATGGATAAATTCATTCTCTGAAGGAAAAAATATGTCATTATTGTTTACTGCATTTGTACATAAAGCCTTCAAATATTCTGGGTTTGAGTATTATTGGATAATTGTAGGTTAAAAATATAATATACCTAACGGTTAAATATATTTATGAGCCTTAAATAACCTATAACCCTTTCGAAATAGAGACAAAAGTATAACCAACTTTTGTATTATTATATGTTGTCTCTTATGGTGTGTAAAAACCTGTTCTGATATGTGTGTGTGTACATATTCCTGCGGGAGGTTTGTGTGGGTGTGAGGGGTCGTATGTGTGGGTGTACGCAAGTGTGAGTTTGTGTGTGTGTGTTTGTGTGTGTGTGTGTGTGTGTGTGTGTGTGTGTGTGTGTGAGTGTGTGTGAACAGACATCTATTTAGTCCATTAAACTACTTTATAATACACATTTAACATATATTTGTTTTTCTACATGGAAATAATAACACATGCACATTAGTATTGTGGCGTTGAGTATTTCCAGGGAGAATCCTAGTTACCCGAACTGAAATGCAATATGGTCTAAAATAATTGAGTAAAATGCACTTCTAAATTTGATTATAAAAATTAATGTAAAATTCGAAGCACAGAAGCCGATTTTCGTAGAACTCTGAGATTACATTTAGCTTATCGCCATCCTAATTACAAAACCTCTGCGCTCTACAGCAACCATAGTTAAGAAGTATTGTAATAAGGGTAGCGACATATCTTATTTGTTGAGTTTTTGAAAATGAAATACAGGAATATAGTATGATAGAAGTGATCAATTTGTATCGTATACTCCTTATATATAGATTTCTGCCTTTTCGTTTATCGGATAATGATTTTTCGAAAGAAATGCTTGTCATAGCACCTAACGGCATTGAAAAGTCATTTGGATTGACCTTCTACTTTAATTTAATTTAAGAAAACTTGGGCGGAAAATGCTTGTAGGGAAGCCTGTAAATGAAGATATCGTCAATGATAATTCTGTATTTTGCCACCCAAATCAAGGATTTATATCTTTAAAAATAGGTTATGTTTTAAGGAAGCAAAATTTGAACGTTTCTTTTGGCAACAAGGATTTTTAAAGGATGGTATTTTATAGATATAAAGAAAAATCGAAATCTGTAGATCAATCAGGTATTTATAATAATCCTAATATTACCTGACACATTTGACTGGTAACGGTACAGCAGTCCTATTGAATACATGGAATACGGACAACTTTTTCCAAGGTGAATTGGGGTTTTAAGTATTAACAGTGGTGTTCTTGTGTGTTTAAGGTATTTTATCATAAGAACAGAGATCAAATGTCATGGGCCTGAAGATAGCAGACCTGCCCAATGTAAAACCACAATAAATAATCTTGTGAGGAGGATTTTTATTACAGCATTCCTTTGGAATGATTAATTTGTTTTTGATGGGGAACTAAATAGGGTAACTTTATCTATGGACATTATATATGAAAATGAACGTGTATATTTTATATTTGTGTAGGCATATATCAGGAGTTACATTGCTGGGTGTACCTACAGAAATCTACACCTATGGCACACAGTATTTGGTGGGTGCAGCAACCAGTTTTGGATCTCTGGGTCTACTGTTTGCCTACGTCATCATACCTGTGTTCTACAAGCTACAGATAGTCTCTCTATATGAGGTAACAATTAGAGAAGTTATTTTTTTGTTATTTATCTGGAGATACCTTATTTATTAGCAGGGCAACCAAGTAAGTTCAGCAACACGCTTTGGATCTCTGAGTCTACTGTTGATACCTGCATTTTACAAGCTACATTATTTTCTTCAAATAATACTTCTATTTTAGTAAAATAATACTAGGTTATCAGAATAATTTTGCCAGCAATTAAACAGGAAACAAATATATAATATTTTTCCATTTTCAGTATTTGGAGATGAGATTCAACGATACAGTTCGAAAAGTAGTGTCTTTCATCTATACTCTATATCTGGTGAGGAAAAATACAAATAATTAGAATTATGTTGGTTCAAAAAGATAATATTTCTTATAACAATTTTCGTTTCTAAGTAATTAAGACCGCAAATGCAAGCACGTACACGCTCACACAACACGCACACGTGCACTCGCACACATTCTATTAAGGAGATGCCACCAAATAATTGAGATTTAGACCTAGCTATTGCAATAGAAACACGTTTTTCAGTTGAAAAACTACTTAAATTAATTAATAATGGGATAATTGTTACTTAGATTTTTATTCGTCCTTGATGGGAATGGACAGAGCAAAAATTTGTAAGCCGTCGAAATCTAAATATTGGATTCTGTTAAGCACTAAATAATTGTTTTTGTTTATTATCACATGCTGGAGAGGAGCTTTCTATTCAGTCATTTTCTCCCTTGAAGTGACAGTTGATAGAAGAAAAATATAGAAAATGATGTTTTTCTTCCTCAGTAACCCCCAGTGTTACTCTTGGACCGTCTGGGGAACGTGACGACCAAAGGCAGGAGAAAGGGAAGTCTTCTTTAGTGGAAACTCACTTCCATGGACAGTTAGTGTGATGGGACTAGTGATGTGTTTTTGTTCACTTATGTTCTAATTTATTTATTATTTCTTTTGTAATAGCAGTGACGGAACTTCTATTCAGTATGCTTGAACCTATATTCAGAATGACTTTTTAGCGGACATCTTTCATGATAAGAGTTTTACGTGATTGGTCAACTCCAAGTACAGCCCCCGTTAGGCTCCTGCTGACCCATAAGCGCTGCGGCACTGGTGCGCTCTGGTAGCGAACTCGTGAATTAATGTTCTCCATTGGCACAACCTACACCTATGTTACCTTCAGCTTATATGAGGACGTGGACTCCACTCCAAGCGGGAGTTTTGATCATTTTATATGCGGAGTGATCTCGTTAGCCAACGAGGACCAGGAATGAGTTGTATACAGTAGACTGAAGGGCCTCATTATCCATGAGGCGGAGGGGAACTTGCCTGTATATGAGGACTAGGATAGTCAAAGACCTTGGCCTTGCCGACTAGATTCCATCCATTTAATAAGTCAGTTGTGATGATATTGTCAATGAATTATTTCAAAATTAATTACTTTATATTTATTTTATACTCATGTTATTTTTATCGCATTTCGGAATAATGGCAACTGGGAGATGTATCTGTTCCGTTTCTACAATTGTAGAGATCTCTACCTTAATCTAATAGACTTCTCTAAATGTTTATTTAAATTTTATATAAGTGTACTAATTATTTCATATGGAACAAGTATTGGAGAATCATAATTTGAAGAGGGTCTATTTCAGCTTTATGTTTAATATTCCTTTAAGTGCAGATTCAGGAACCAATCCATTTCAATTCTAAAAATCGTTTTTGTTTCATTTTCAGCTAGTTTATCTCCCTGTTGTCATCTATGGACCTGGATTAGCACTAAATCAGGGTATGCAATTTTTAATTAAAACCCAATTTCTTTATGGGTGCCATACGAGCGTGTGAGTTTTCGTCTAGAAAGAAGAAATACTTAGGATTCTTAGAGGAAAGTGTGCCTAATAAATAATTGTTAACAACTCGAAAGGATGGCTTATTTTTCGACTTCAAATTTTCATGGATGAACTATTAGGAAAAGGGATAGCTTTCCAACCCTTTGCTTTATATTCCTTTCAGATCAGGCAAATCAGGGACAGTTTATAATTACTATGTATTTGCATGTGTGAGTGGGCTTGTGTGAGTGGAACTATGTATTAATACTTTTAGAGACAACTAACCTTTGAACTTGGCTTGTGTCAGTGAAGTAACACCAATCGAGACATTTGAAGTGGCGTCAATAGTTTGAATTTTCAACATCAAAGCCAATATTTTAATGGTTTAAATTATGCTTCGAACAAAAGTTTCGAAAAAAAAAATAATAGTAGAAGAAAAGGAAAAACATTTTATTATGAAATTGATTGTGGCTTGCCAAGGATGGTGAGTTGATGGCTACGCATTAAAATTATCAATCACAAGACACATACAATAATTCTTTGTAAAATAAAAAGGGGGCTAAAATAGCAGTAACAGGATAAAACAAAAATAAAGCAAAACAAACGAATATGAAGAGACAAAAACAAAAATTAAAAAAAAAAAATAAATAAAATAAACACAATAAATATAAACAAATAAATATTTCAAAATCATAATACCAATTTAAAACTACCTAAAAAAAGATAATTAATTATCCCAAACGATTCTAATCTAATTCAATGAATTAGATTCAAGGACATGTTTTGACTGTGACTTAATTCTCATTTCTAGCTGAAAATTGAATTTCCGCAAAGCCAATGTTTTATATTAGGATAATTTTCAGACAATTGTATAATTACATATAATAATCATCGCACTGATTTTAATTGAATGAGTAAAAGATGGTTGATGGAAAAATAAGGATTTTAATTTTGATTACATTAGTCTTAGCGTGAACAACAAAAAACACCAGAGTTACATAAAATGAAGTTTATCATGAGGGATATAAATATTTAAGGGATATACAACAAAATGCTTTTTTGAATTTGTTTATTATTCCCAACAGGTAGGTTTTTTGTTACGTCTACAATAATGTTTTAAAATATAACAATTTATTAAAATCCCAAATAAAGAAAGGGTCAATTAATATAAGACGGCTAGTCAACTACTAAGTGAAGAGTGTCAGATGGTGACATTGTCAAACATGGCGGCACAGAATCAGCTTATAAAGTGAATATCAGTAGTATTGATCTATTGATTAATCGAATAATAGAATATACTATCCAAATATTAGCAGATTTCCCTTGAGGGAAATCAGCTATTGAGGTGATTTTCGAAATATTTCTTCAAATGTCCATCGATCATACACAGGAGATGACGAAAATGAGGTCCGTTAAATATTTTATATGTATAACTAACTCCCTAGCTGTCACAATTTTTGTTTGATCGTTACTAAAATTGATATTTAAACGTTTTATGTATGTTCAATAAAGAGTGAATTTTGAAACAAAATATTTCTTAACTGAGTCGAAAGAACACAAAAACAACAAGTAAGACTAATTGACATTAATTCATAAGTTTCAGGAATGAGTGTTTTCGGAATAACATCTATACTCTCATTGATCTGCATCTTCTATACAACAGCTGTAAGTATACAAATCATCAAGAAAATATAAATTTTTAAGTTGCATAGAGTATAAAAACACTCCGGGAAAGATTATTTAATTTAACTTTTATATAACTCCTGGTGTAGATGAGAAAGAGTGTACAGAGGTTTTAGAAATCAACATACATACGGTCGGTGTGCTCTAAAGAAATCACAACCAGGGCTCATATACTGATCTCAATCTAGCATAACTTATTTTATACTTTTTTTTGCCGTTTTTCCTTACTTTTTTTAAAAATCTAAAGAGATTGTATATTGTTTTTTTAATTAAAATAATGTTTATTCAACGTAAATAAACATAATGTAGATAACTAACCAAACTAATGAGTATTGTTCTAGTGATCGTATATTGCAGTTCCGATTAACATAACGTTTCTTAAAATAAAATAACCGTGAAAAGTAGTACATATGTTTTTGGAAGTTGAAAACGTAAGGAAGCCAAGCACAAATCAAAATATTTATAGAAATTTTTCTCCAATTATATAGATATGATAGGTTTTGCTTGACTTTATTTCTCATGGTGGAATACACTTCATGTAAACAATCACGCTATTATAAATAAACTAAAAATTGTAATTGTTAAATATACATATGTACATATTCATAACTGCTCAGGAGATTAATGTTATTTACATTATATTCCAAATTTGTTGTATTTAATGATTTTTATTATGTCTTTTATACTAATATTTATCAAGGTTTTTTCTCTCTCCATACAAATATAATTGAAAATCATTTGCTTTTCATTAAGGTTTATCTGACATTGTCAGATTTTTATTCCTATACAAATCTTCTGCTGTTATGAGAATGCATTAACGTGCAACAAGATACATGAGAACGAAAGCAATCTTTCCTCCTAATTTACGTTTGCTTAGTTCAATACAGCTAAGTATTGGCACCATGCAATAGCCTTATCTTTGTTCGAACATTTAAGAACATTGAGTAAATCAAATCCTAGTAATTCGATTAAATTACAATGTTTCATTTTTGTAACTGTCCTTCATTTTGAACGAAACCCAAATTCTTCACTGTAATAAACTACGCCGATTTACTTTCTGAAAACTCTACTTTTCCAGAAACACAGATGTTCACAGCATTCCAAATTATTACCTCAATTTAGAAATAGATCTCTTTGATCAATCTTCGAAATTTTTGGCGAATATCATTCCTCAATATGTGGTCTATTTTTTTCATTTTTAATTTATATTTTCAGTTTTATCTATTAAGAAATATATGCTTTTCAAGCCATGCAACAATTAACATACTAAGAATTTCTTCTAGGGCGGCCTGAGAGCAGTTGTTTGGGCAGATACTTTACAGGGTGGAATGATGATTATTTCGTCTGTGATACTTGCTTACGTTGGAACGGCAAACGTTGGAGGTTGGTCAGGAGTCATTGATGCCGCCAGAAAAGGAGAAAGATTGGAATTTTTTAAGTGAGTTGGAAGCAATATATATTACAATATCTAAACTGTGTCTCACCAAATCACTTTCTGCTGAGTAGTAATGAAATAGCAAAAAACATATCTGAATCGAGACATACAAGTACATTAAAATTCACTTTATTTTTTCAGTTATCAGGCTCTTCTCATGATAATTAGTTAGTGGCGAGAGCTAAAATAATGTTGTTGTTTTTTATGTCCGTATAAAAATCGGTAGAACAATTTGAGCCTGGAATACGAAATAAATGAGTTTCAAATTTTGGGAAATTGGAATATTTTAATCCACTAATCAGAAGATATTTCTTGAAAAACAACTTTTTTTTAGATTAATGAGCTAGAGTTAAGTCATAGAAGTGTTACATCTTACTTAAATCATTAGATACATAGAGTTGTTACATCGAACTCAATATTGCTTTGTAGAAATTTTTAGAGCAGTTAAATAAAATTTAAAACTGTGTCGGGGAAAAATGTTTTAATTTCAAACGTAAGTAGGGAGTAAGTTATTGTATGATCAGAAGACGATAAGCATCGGTGTCTGCTATCATATTCTTTGTCATGGCAGCTTTAACATTAAGACGATTAAAAAAGAATGTCAATCCCTTTTCTGGCAATTCAGAATACACAAACACAATAAAATTTACAATAGCATATTTATTCAAATACGTTTTTATTATGAATCAATTTATATCTTCTATATTTAAATCAATAATGATTTAATTAGCAAGGGCATTGTAGTCGTCGTCCACCCAAAAATACTTCCAGGGTAAATGATTGAAATTCGAAAACCATTTTTAATTGGTTTGTTTAACCATATCGCTCCTCAGATAATATTATCAATAAAAGTAGTCAAGAATATATACATATATATTACAAGGCCGAATATATATGTGTGTGTATATATATATATATATATATATATATATATATATATATATATATATTATGCATTAAAAATGTCTTAGCCGGATGCGTGGGGTTTCTAATATGTATATATCAAATATTCTCTGAGGAAACATCATGTAAAACTTAATCAGACAGAATGGTTTTACATTCAGGCACATTTGAAGATCAGTAAATTAAAATATGGGGCAGATAAAACACAATCTTAAAATCATTGTTGTGTCGTGCAGAAATAGCAACAGAATAAAGCATAATGTTTTATTTACACATACCATCTATATTGTTGACGTATTTGGAATAATATTATAAAAACATAGAAATAGAATGTCTCTAATGTCTCATTGTACAAGGGTATTTGCCGAATAATACTTTGACGATGACACTATATATGGTTGTTCTTCTGGGCCTTCATTGCTGTGTATCGTTAAGTTATAATGTAAGGACACATATTAAGTTAGGCATCTTTTATATTGAATATCTATGATGAATGCTTTTCTATTTTTGTTTTCTTTTAATATCACTTTTATTTTAATCAAGTATTCATTGACTATGCCCAACGAGACTAATTTTAGCTCTAGAATTGACATAAGAATTCAATTGAAAAACCTTTAACAACATGAAAGAATCTATTCATTAAACACTCAACTTTAATTAAAAACTTAAAATTTGTTTGGAATTTTCTTTCACTAAAAGTGAGTAGTGGAGTCTGATATTATTACAAATAAAATATTTTATACAATTGCTATAAATATTGCTGTAGAATGTGACAACATTATATATGTATCTTGTTGAGATATAGTGTCGCATCGTGTTGTTTTGCCTTTGAAATTTCCTTATAAATTATTATTATTATTATTTATTAACGTCCACTTTTTGCAACTCAGGCTAATTGGGACGGGTTATCTACAGGTTACCACCATTTTCTAGCCAAGGTGGGATTTTAGGAATTTCGTCACTAAATAATTTCCTTTACCCAGACAAGAATCGAACTCACCGCTCTAGGGTTACAATGTGAGATTAAAGGCAACGCTTCAACTCCCATGGCTATCCTGAGCCTTATAAATACTGTTCTAGAATAATGAAAATATTTTATTGTGAAATTTCTTACTAGAGGCATATTTTTTGTTCAATGTACAAACTTATTAAATTTATACTAAGTTGAATAATTATTAATTAAGACTAATTATGATGGGTTTTAGTTTTGACCCGGATCCAAGAAGAAGGTCTACTTTTTGGACGACAGGAATCGGGGTGCCTCTTATAGTTATGACAACGTCACTCGTAAACCCATCGTATATGCAACGATTTTTAGCTCTTCCGACGATGAAGAAAGCACAATGGTAATCAACGTTTATTATGTAATTAACAATATTATCAATGTATCTATTTCATAAATGATTTCTTTTTTCCATTAGGTCTTCATTAATTCTTAGCATCGGATGCTATTTCTTCCTGTTCACGAGTATCTACATGGGCATGGTACTTCATGCTCAATATATTGGCTGTGATCCTCTCCTAAGTGGTGTAAGTTTCTTTGGAATTTCAGAAATCTTTGATCATTAAAGATTATAAATTGTAATCAGGTATAATATTTGCTATTCATAATTATACATAAATATACTCATTATTAATATATATATATATACAATAGATTTATACACTGACCATTTATCATTTAAGAATGTTTTTTGAGCAATAAGATCAGAAATAAATTCTTCATAGTCATTTATTATATCACCGACGCGTTTCGAGTGTGACCACTCCTTGTCAAAGGGTTATTTAGCTATCAATTAAAATTAAAAACAATGCTTATATTATAATATATGAAATATATTATATAATACATACGTCTTTAAAGCTATAATTGGCTGAAAATATTTTAGCACTCATTAAATCAATTGAGCGAGGCAACTATAATGTTATAGATTAATTATACATATAATTAAACTTGAAATTACAGAGAATTTCAAAGGCAGACCAAATTTATCCATTTTTTGTCGCGGAATCGACAAGAGACTTGAGGGGACTTAGTGGAATATTCATTGCTGGTGTGGCGGCTGCTGCTCTCAGGTAAGTCACTGGAATCATAAATAGTAATTTCAATTGATTTTAAATAAATAAAAAAAAAAAAAGTATGTTCTGAAGATACAGATGGAACGTTGGATCTTGAGCGATTGAAATTTGAGTTTGAGTTGAGCGATCATCAAAAATTTAAATATGCCATATGACAATGAATACTAGAATAGAGAAAAAGTTCGCTAATGTGTGAAATTGGATAGCGGGAAAGGGGTTTAACCCCTTTTAAGGGGGGAAATTCATAATACCTCCTTCATTTTGATTAGGATCGAAAAATAGTATATAATCAATCTTATTGACAATATAATTTCCTTTAAATGTTGTTTTATACACGTTTTCTCTATCTTGAATATTTACCGAGATATTAGCCTTTCAGCAGAATTCCCTTTAGAAAAACTCAGTTATTGAGGTCGTACTCATGACGCGATTTTTGAAAAAGTTTCTCAATTGTCCATCGATCCTACCCAGGGGATGACGAAAGGATGAGGTCCGTTCAAAATTTTCTCTCTCTGTCTCTATCTGCGAGTGTATATATATATATATATATTTGTCTGTTAACGCTCTAGCGGTCGCAAGTTTTGTCTGATCGTTACCAAATTCGATATTTAAACGTTTTTTGTAAATGGCTAAAATCCTAGAGGGGTCAAATTTTGAGAATTCTTAATATCTCCCTTATTATTAAGTAGTGAGGACAGTCGCAACAAATGTAAAAGGGAAACAAGCACTTCAGAAATGAAGAGGTGGTAAGTAAGCCACGAAACATGTAGGGCAGTTTCAATAAAGTTTGCGCTGAATAAAAAGTTTTATTTATTTATTTATTGCCATAAAATATGTAGAATATACAAGTTTATAGTACAAAGGCAACCTGGTAAAATGTATAAAAGGAATTTTGAATTTATAAATGGTGTTGGCATCCAATATATTAACAATAAAAGGCTTCCAAAATGATTTTTTTTTACTAATATAGCGAATGACTAGCGACTATAATGGACTCGACACCTATCTAAGAGATATAAGAGTAGACAGCACGCTTAAAATGACAAATTATTAAAACTTACGTGAATAGATTTAGTTGTTTAGAAGAAACTTATAATAGGACACTCTTTCCTCACGCACTCCTGTTAACGGAATGAAAACAACAATCCATAATTAGAGAGTTCAATGTGGCGTTAACAATAACTGAATGTAGGAGGCGAGATTATTTACAACTATCATTTGACATGCGCCAACTATTGACACAAGGTAGCTCAAGCATTAAAACGTTTAACGTAAATGTTTAATGTACTAATGACATAAAAAGATACTCAAACTAACACACTAAACACTCAGATTCGCCCTTTATTTGTTTGTATAAAGTGATCTTGTATTCTTCTACAACCTTTTTGTTTTAGCAGATTTCCCTTAAGAGATGACTCATGACGCGAGTTTTGAAAAATTTCGTCAAACGTCCATCGATCCTACCCAGGAGATGACGAAAATGAGGTCCGTTGAAAATTATATATTTATATATATATATATATATATATATATATATATATATATATATATATATATATATATATATATATATATATATGGGGGTGGGTTTAAAGGGGGGATTTGGAAAATTCAAAATACCTCCGTTATTATAAGTACTGGAAAAGTGTAGAGAATCAATCTTATTGCAAATTAAATGTACCCTAAATATTGTCATATGCATTTATTCTTTATCTTGAATATTAGCCGAGATATTTGAACTTTTCAGTTTTCGGCCTTCAGTAAACCCCAACTTCAACTAGTTTCACATAAACAATGCTCTGTTATATAATAAAACATATTAATTGAACCCTAAATACCAAATATTGTTTTAATTGAAATTGTTTACTTTATGAGATATATGCAAATAGCTTCAGTTGACTCCTCCCCCTTCTTTAGTTTTTGGATTACTAAAATTTGAGTGATTGAATTAAAACTGATTCTGATTCATTACAAATTAAAGCACTACCCTCAGTAAATTGTTTTCAATAAAATTAATATGTTATATTCAGATATATTTCATTAGTTGTTTGTTTTCTATCTATGCAGCGCTACGAGGCTAGCTGGCCTGTTTGTTTACAATTCAGCCGCTTTTCGTTGTAGAGATTATTAACTTGTACTGTAAATTTACTGAGCATTCGCCGTAGTGTTACCTGTATGGTTATTTATCTATTGTAAACCTTCTTGTGGGAAATCTGCTCAGTTTACGCAGCCCCTGCGTGACGGACTCTTTATAGCTAATATTGTTTATTAATTTGATATCCTTTAAAAATACATTACTTTTTAAAGGCTCAAATATTTTTGGTGTGTGATGTTCAGAAATAAATAAAAATGAATTAATCATGAAGAATTAGTGCTGAAGAATGTACTTTATTTTTAGCACAATGTCTACTGGCATTAATACAGTAGCAGGGACACTCTATTATGATTTCATTGAAGGTTGGTGCGGAAAAACTTCAGAGAAACGTACGAGCATCATTCTCAAAACATTAGCTGCAATGTTTGGAATACTTTGCTGGCTTCTAGTATTGGTTGTTGAGCGCCTTACGACAATAGTGGAGGTAAACATAGCTCTGTAATTTTGTTTCTAAATTTATATTCCTGAATAGTAGAAAAGGTGCATTTTATATATTACATTTTGCCCGTTGAGCCTTAATAAATGTTGAATTTATTTGCATTTCTACAACTGAAATTGTATTTTAATGGTGAATATCAATAAATTCAAAATACATTAATTAAGTGTTAGAAAGGACAAAATTCAGTGCCGCATAGAGGATGGGGGTTTATAGAGGGATAATTTAAAATTTCGAAATATCTCGGTTACTAGGAAGACGAAAAGTTGAATATCCAATGTCGTTGAAATTTTAAATTTATACAACTATACATGTTTTCTCTTGGTCGAATATTAGCGAAGGTTATTTGTATTTCTTTAGTGGCCGCCTTTTATAGGCCTCCAATTCTAATTATCATTTCGAATTTCAACTAATATTTTTAGTTTTGTTTACATAGTTGTTTTTTACTCCGGGAGAAATAGAGAATAGATGGTGATATGAGACCATGATTTGATGGAGGATATCAAATTCCAACGCATGAGAAATCTGCTTAGTTTACCTAACACCTGCAAGACGCACTTTTTTTTGGGTTCGTGCAGCATCTTCACATCGGCTATCACGAATCACTTCCAGTCTCTTTGAACAAAACTCCTTTTGACTCATAATTAACAATCCTCATTTTATTTGTATAGTATTAGACTCACTAAAACCGACATGTACTTTATTTTAGGTGTCCTATGCATGTACTTCACACGATTTCTTTCATCGCAAATTACAGGATGGTGAAAGAGACAATACGTAAGTTGAAGAAGAGACCAAATTCTCCAAACGAGACTCCCAAAACAACAAACAAAAATTCCGACCGCTAGAGCGGTAACAGATATCACAAATATCTTCTCTCTCTCTCTCTCTCACTATATATATATATATATATATATATATATATATATATATATACAGTTTTGAACGGACCTCATTTTCGTCATCTACTAGGTAGGATCGATGGACATTTGAAGAAAAATGTCGAAAATTCCGTCATGAGTACACCCTCAATAGCTGATTTCCCTGACGGGAAATCTGCTAAAAATAAAGAATATATTGTTAGATAAAATCAGTAGTGTGTCATACCAGCAAGTGGGAAATCTCCTTAGTTTACGCAGCCCCTGCGTGATGGCCTTTTTTTGTTTCAGACCTCATAAATCCCCACTTCTAATCATG
The DNA here is from genome assembly GCA_019009955.1 of Riptortus pedestris. NCBI lineage: Eukaryota > Metazoa > Arthropoda > Insecta > Hemiptera > Alydidae > Riptortus > Riptortus pedestris. Next base: position 218,037,433 of record CM032228.1, on the reverse strand, counting down.
CGATTTTTATATCAAGCTATTTTATGCATAATAACATACATGGATTATTTTTGGACGACTAAAAAGCAACCAACTAAATGAAACCGAATAATTACTTTGATTTTTTTTTTTTGATTTATTTATTTATGGACATCACATCAAAGGTGATTTGCCCTTTCAAAAATTGCACAATAACAAAAGTAAACAAATTGTTAAATAACAAAAGTAAAATAGATAACAAGAAAGTAACAATAAGAAATACCAGAAAAAAAAACAATGACAAATAACAAACGTGAAATAGATAAACATTTTATATGTAAACATTAAAAAAAAAATATATATATATAAAAAAAAATTAGTGATGAGTATAGTTGGTGGATGATCAGTAGGAAATTAATGGCTGAAAATGATACTTTTTTCTAATATTTGACGTAATTTTTTTCGTTCAGGGTAAACATATACATGTGTACAAAAGCATCTAAAACATGTGGCATGTGTGTAGTTCTAAATTTTATTTATTTATTTTTAGGTGTGTCGCAATTTAAGCGATTCACACATTTTCTTGTAATGATTCTAAAATAGTAGAGGTAAAGCCACCTTATAAAAACCAATAAAAAAGGTTAAAAAAATCTACAGAGGTAGGTAAAAATACGGAAATTTATTTTTTCTCCAGTGGATATTATTGCAGTCTATTTATTATTATTATATTATTTAATGTTATATCTGGTTGTAAATGTGTGTGTCTTTGAGGTGTTTTCATGACTTCTGTAATGTATGGGCTGTCGTCGTGTAGTAGTTCAGATAGGTTGGTGGGTAAGTTCTTGTCAGTTATTAGTCTGCAGTCTGTAAGTAAGTGTTTGATAGTCAGTTGTGTATTGCAGAGTGTACATAATGGTGGTTCAGTCCTTGTCATGAGGTGTCCGTGTGTTATCCGTGAATGGCCGTGCCTCAAACGAGCAAGGACTACTTCTTCTCTTCTAGTATCCTAAATAAATACTTAACCATGGGTAACCGCATGGGAGAGGGTTGTTGGTTACCCCAGTTGAGCTGCGCTTCCTTGAAGAGGAAGTATGATATTTTCTGCTCACTTATTTATTTACTACTTTTATAATTCTAAGTTGTGTTTCTTGTTTCTTCAAGTGTTTTGTGTTCCGTTTAGAGGAACTTACTTAGGAATGGTAAGGACATATAAAAACTATGTGAGGTCCAATATAATAAAATATTTTAGGAACACAATGAGGATTGTTTAAGTAGAGTGACAAAAATTAATACCTAATATCACCTAATTATTTTACCTCCGACTACTTTATGAATTAAAATATTTCTGTATACGAAGCTAATGTCATATAATTCTTTAAATTTTAAATTGATATAAATGAAACATTTAAACTTTTTAAACGAATAACATCAATTTCTCACCCTTACGAAAATGTTCTACTTTGGGCAATCACGAAAATATGAAACTTTATCTGATTGAATAAGGTATAAATATAACACATAATGACCAAAGCTTTTATTATAATTACAAATGTGAAAGAATTGACATATCGACATCCAAGGAATCAAAATGAAATATTTTTTTTAGCTCTGAGCCTAAGTCCTCCTACCTTTTCGAGTAACTGTAAATTCCGTAAGGATTATCAAATTGAAATTACATTCCAAACCCAATGATAGTACATAATTTAATTTTGCTTCACAGATCATAAACTCAGTTGTCGGAACTGCTACAGGAGTTATCACAGGAGTTATTCTCCTTGGAATGTTCCTCCCGCAAGCAAATAGCAAGGTATGCAAAGGTATCAGATCATATTTTAAATCCCCTGTCACAGCAAAACTATCTGCTCGATGAATTTTATTATGCATTTGAAATCTTCAATATTCCGGAGGACATTCGCTAGTAATATATTAACGCTAGTAGTAATAGTATTGTAACATCGGCAGTTATGTGAATGAAACTCGTTATTTAAAAGAGTATTGGAGCATACGTGTTTTGCTGAACATATCGAACAATATTAGAGTGTTAAGAGGCCAAATAACAAAATATTCGATATCTTCGTTCCCATGTATAACAAAGAATAGATGTATCATCTATGCCTCTGATTAAAACAGAGGAATTCGTAATTTTAGAGGAATTAGTACTCCCCTCCCTCTTGGAAAAAAACCTCCCTCCCAACCCTTGACTTTCAGATCCATTGGTTACTTTTGTATTAATGTATTAAGCGGGAATATGTAGGTGAAATTAGGATACCTCCGCAGTGGTCGGCCATTTTTGATCTCGAAATTCTTTCATCATTTGATATATTTCCGCAAAATAAGTCAAAAGCTTCTAAATTCTGGTTAATTTATTTATAAGACGAGCTCAGAAGTTCATAACATCAAAACAGTTTTTTTTATTTATTTACCGGAGGTGCTCCACGACAATGGAACAATTATATCCTGGTTCATTTTTTCCGTCAGATCTATCTTCTTAATGATAAGAATGTATTCGTCATCTTACCTACTTTTATCTTCTTGGAGATAGATATAGATAGAAAGATTAGATAGATTGATTTAACTGGTGTCATTTCCGGCATATCTCCAGCGGTGTCTATTCTGTGGTGGCCCACGATATTTCGCCGGAATTCCATCCGGCTTCTTCTGGCGGTCATGTTTTTGTAGTACTTGTGGCAGCTCTTAAAAATCATTAAGAGCTGCCACAAGCACTACAAAAAACATGACCGCCAGAAGAAGCCGGATGGAATTCCGGCGAAATATCGTGGGCCACCACAGAATAGACACCGCTGGAGATATGCCGGAAATGACACCAGTAATAAGTTCCCAGCGACGAAGTTTGAATCAACGTAGATTGATTTAATTGCCTAATATATACATGGGGCTCAGGTTAGCCATGCGAGTTAAAGCATTGACCTTTATCTCACATGGTAAACCTAGAGTGGCGAGTTCGATTCTTGCCTGGGCAAAGGAAATTATTTAGTGACGAAATTCATTAAATAACGTCCTAAAATCCCACCCTGGCTAGAAAAGGGTGGTAACCTGTAGATAACCCGTCCCAATTAGCCTAAGTTGCAAAAAGTGGACGTTAATAAATAATAATAATCTATAATATATATATATATATATATATATATATATATATATATAAAAATTGTAGCCTCTGTCTGTACATTGATTTTTTTCGCGAAATTTCACGATAACTTTTCGTTTCACATGTCATAGACACCATAACTGCATTTTGTTTCTTTCGTGTCTGTTTGTTTGTTTGTTTGTTTGTTACCTTTTCACGCATAAACGGTCGAACCGAATTTTATGAAACTTGGTATGTATATTGCTACTAACCCAACTTAGACTTTAGGCTATATTAATATCCTCTGAGACGAACAGGAGTGGAATCCAGAAACTAAAAATAGCTATATTTAGTTTCCTATTGGTTTTTCGGAAAATATGAATATGACAAAAGTTGTTTATTTTGTTATTTAGAGTAACTTTAGTTATATACACTTTTTTCGTAAAGCGAACTATAAACGAGATATGCGCTAAAACCTATAGCGGAAGTGAACAATTTTATTTGGGACAAAAGAGCCAACCAAAATAAATAAAACTCGGTATGCGTATTAGCACTAACGTTTTCATTATAATAAGCCATACCAACATTTCTAGGAACGGGCAGGAGTGGGGGTTGTAAGAGAGGCCTGAATTTTAAAATAGCGGTATTTCGTTATCTATTCGTTTTCGGCAAATATGAACATAACAAAAGTTGTTTATTTTGTTATTTAGAGTAACTTTTGTTATACACACTTTTTTGGTAAAGCGAATTATAAACGAGATATACGCTAAAACCTATAGCGGAAGTGAACAATTTTATTTGGGACAAAAGAGCCAACCGAAATAAATAAAACTCGGTATGCGTATTAGCACTAACGTTTTCATTATAATAAGCCATACCAACATTTCTAGCGACGGGCAGGAGGGGGGGGGGTTATAAGGGAGGCCTGAATTTAAAAATAGCGGTATTTCGTTTCCTATAGCATTTTCAGCAATTATGCACATAACAAAAGTTGTTTATTTTGTTATTTGAAGTAGCTTTTGTTATATACACTTTTGTCGTATACCTAAGTATAAATGAGCTATAGTTTTTAACTACTGCGGAAGTCAACAATTTTATTTGGCATAAAAAACTCAACCGAACTAAGTTAAACTCCGTATGTCAATTAGCACTAACGCCTTCCTTATAATAAGCCATAGTACATTTCTAGGGACGGGCAGGAGTGGGGGTTATAAGGGAGGCCTGAAATTAATTATAGTGATATTTCTTTCTTATTGGGGTTTCGGCAAATATGCACATAACAAAAGTTGTTTATTTTGTTATTTAGAGAAATTTGCTCAACAATTCTTTTCAATATAAACTACCAGGTACAGCACCTGGAAAAATCAATTCAAATGTATGTTAATATTTTGTCCTTAATAATTCAAAACTATGCATAATGCACAGGAAACGGGAAATATGACAATATGGAGGTCAGTGAAGTCTTACATAAAAAATTAATTTTACTAATAACAAATCCACAGAAATGACGGGTATTAACCCGTATAACACTGGGACGGGTAAATGTCAAAATATTGTGTAAAGTCAAGCCTTGCCAAAAAAAATATCATCACCATTCAGCGTCTAATGAATTCCCGGGCGAAGCCGGGTTTCTGAGCTAGTAATAATATATACATATTTTAGCCTGAGTCTGGCCCATTTAGTATTAGTAATCTTAATAACAATGTACAAAAAAGAAAAATATATATAAGAACTATTAACCTACTATATACAATACTTTTCATTTAAATTAATGTTTTAATAGTAGTACTTAATCGTTTTAAATTCTTATTAAACGTAATCTGATTATTACTATTTAAACATCATATGCATCTACTTTTATTTAATTGCTTGCTGTTCTGTGTAAATTGACTTTGTCGGACATTTCTATATTAACGTGTTTAATAAACAAGATAATTGTGTATACTATGTCGTTACCTAGTTACATACTGCGGAAAGGAATAAGTAAATCATGTTCTGTTTACAAATGTCCTCAATGTGAAAAATATTTTCCAGGGACATTAAGTCATCATTTGTGGCTATAAACTTCTTCAAGTATGCTCAAGTTGTGCTCTCTATGATACCTGTTTTCTGAGCATTGCAATAATAAATGTTTTAATCCGTCTGATATTAATTCCTGGCAGCATTCTCAAATTTCTCCGGATTTTATTATTTTAATTTTTTTATTTGATACAGCTTCAAGTAATCGTTATTTGAAATTCTCAGTTGGCTAACTAATCTTACTTTCTTCATATTCACTTATCTTGTTGGAGATATTTCAAAACAATTCTCTAGAGGTCCGTCCACACAGAGATATTAGATTTCTAGGAATCCAACAACCTTTGTTATCAATGGTTCTATGGTGAGAATAAAAAAAAAGTATAAAATACAGCAATTAGTTTTATTATAATGAACAGTTTTATCTAATAACACTGCAAATTATGGGAAAAAATGTAATTCCTCTATTAGCAGTTAAAATGTTTTAAGATATACATAGATGAAATATTTAAAAAAATATGACAATAACTTAATAGGTACATTGGAAATTTCTAACGTTTAACTAATGTATTTGAACTTGATTTATGCCGACAGGGAGCAGCAGCTGGTGTGATATGCAGCATGTGCTTCATGGTATGGATCCTAGTGGGTTCGAAAGCTGCGTATCAGGCCGGAGAAATAGTCTATGAGCGGAAACCTGTCTCTATTTCGGAATGCACCTTCAATGTAACTAGCAACAGGTAGTATACAGAAAAGTACATACATATTACTGATATTCAGCCCAATGTCAGCGCTACAGCTCTTGTAGGACCTGTATCTATCCCTTTATCATCACTTTAAACCAATCCGTCAGTCTGCTATGAGAGTACACTATAATTGTAGATCCTTAGCATCCAACACGTCTCCCGGTTTTACTTATCTCCACACGCAGCGGCTATTGGAGGAGATGGAGCATATGAAATAAGCCTACCTAAAAATAGCACTACATACACCGCTCAATTGCATGCCATACTCTAGGGACTGCCACTCATACAGACTACAACACAAGACATTACTATATACTTTGATTTAATAAGTTGTTTACTTTCCTTCAAAAACATTTATAACACTCATCCCGTAATTATTCAGATTCTAGAAGAAATTTTGAAAATCAAAGACAAAAGTAACAACGATGTGGGTTCCAGGACATGAAAACATCGGATGCACAAACGACGTGGACAAACTCACCAAACAAGCAACCCAGACACAATCTTCTGAATTTTATTTACTGGCCCTACCAGATTTACATTTTCAAATACTACAGACAAACATTAAATGAGTGGCAAACACGTTTCAAAAAAAAAAACAAAAACATCAGAATATCATCTACGAGAAATAAAGCCTTGTTGTATAAGTGAGAACCTATCCACTTTGTTTTCTAAGTAGATTTTTTTTTTAAAAACATGGGAGAATAAAATAAATGGGAAAATAAGGAAGTGACATAGCTCAAAGTGGAGGAAGGCTGAAGTAAATAATAATAACAATAAAAAAGATTTGCTCACCTAAGTAAGATGATTAAGTTATAAAGTGTAAAACTGCAAGGACAGGAAAAGAACAAGACAGAGCGACACTTCAATCCGAATGACGCTAATATGCGTCTTATCAAAAAATATTTTATTCCACCTAATTAAGTATTAGAAGATTTCCTTTAAGGGAAATCAGCTATTGAGGTCGTACTCATGACGAAATTTTCGACAAATTTCTTCAAATGTCCATCGATCTTACCCAGGAGATGACGAAAATGAGGTCCTTTCAAAATTACATATATTTTTTTTTGTTTGAAAACGCTCTAGCGGTCGCAATTTTTGTTTGATCGTTACGAAACTCGATATTTATTCGTTTTATGTAAAAAGAAAGATCAAGCTCGTTAATGGCTGAAATCGGACCAGTGGGGAGGGGGTTTACAGTGGGGAATTTTCAAAATCCGAAAAATCTCCGTAACCATACTTCGGATCAAAAATTGTGTCTAACTAATCTTATTGCAAGTTAAATTACTATACTTCGGGTCGAAATATTCTATAGAATAAATATTATTGAAAATTAAACTTACTATAAATGTTGTCATATACAGTTATTCTCTATTTTGATTATTAGCCGAGATAGTTGCATTTTTCAGGCTCATTTATTTAAACAATACTCTGTGATATAATGAACCACATTATTCGAAGCTTAAATACTTAAAATTGTTTTAAAAATATCTTTATTAAACGGGATACTTTAAAATATGTTCTGGAGCCCCCCCCCCCCCGCCGTCTAAAATTCTTAGACTACTATAACTTGTTTGATTGGGATAAAAATTATTCTGATTCATTATAAATTACAGTACTAGATGTAGTAAATTGTTTTCAAATAAAAGTAATATTTTATATTCTGAAATATTTCAGTAATTCTTTTTTCTTTGCTAGAGGTTGGCAGATCAGTTTGATTACATTTAAGACTTTTCCTGTCTGGAGTTTGTTAAAATTGACAGAAAGATTTCTTATTATCGTTTATATTTAATCACTTAATATTCACGGTGGTGTGGTGTTACCAGTATTCAGATATATTTATTTTTAAGCTTCACGAGGGAAATCTACTTAGTTTTTCGCAGCCCCTGCGTGACAGACCTTTTTTTTCTACTACTGTTATCCCATAAATTATGCTGTCGCTCAATTGTCAAAGGGTGGGCACCAATAGAGCTGACGTCATGACACTTGTTCTATTTCTCACTTAATAAAGTATCCTGGGGGTAAGTTCCAAGGCCCAAGATTGCAAGCTGGACCTTTGCTTGCCTTTTTATTGTGAGGCCTAAGGCGAGGAAACTATAGCCGACCCCATTGCTGAAGATGAGCCTGCATCTCTCTCTACACCAATCTCACCTTCAGCCTCTAATTTGAGTGTTATGTTTCTAACTGAAGTTGGTTCTCTTTGCCCCAAGTACCTCATTTCATGGGGGCATCTCCTTTTATATTCTGAGGGCAATTTGAAGGAAGTAAACAGCATCTAGAGCATTCCAGCAACGATCACCGACACATAAAGGAAGCACTGTTTTAGAAAATCGCTTCTCAGACATTATAGAAGATATCTTTTTCGGGCTGCGCTCATGACGCGATTTTACGTACATCGAAAAAAGTTCAATTGTAATTTTAGCAGATTTCCCTTAGGTGAAATCAGATATTAAGGTCGTACTCATGACGCGATTTTCGAAAACTTTCCACAAATGTCCATCAATAATACCCAGGAGATGGCGAAAATAAGGTGCATTCAACTCGCTCTCTCTCTCTCTCTCTCTCTCTCTCTCTCTCTCTCTCTCTCTCTCTCTCTCTCTCTCTAAATATCTATATATATATATATATATATATATATATGTGTGTGTGTGTGTGTGTGTGTGTCTTTTAACGCTCTAGCGGTCGCAATTTTTTTTCTAATCTTTACCGAACTCAATATTTAAACTTTTTATGTAAAGATGAAGATCAAGTTCCTTAACGGCTAAAATCGAACCAGTGTGAGGGAGGGTAGGGGGTGTTTAGGGAGGGGGGAGAATTTTGAAAATTTGAAATATCTCCGTTGTTATGCGTCATATCAAAATCTTATTATGTGATGCTCTATAAATGTTGTTATATACATGTTTTCTCTAAAAAGAATATTAACCAAGATATTTCCATATTTTAGTTTTTGGTCAGAAGTAAACCCACACTCTTACTCTATCACTCTTTACTCTCTCTGTCTGTTAACAAAAGACAATTATATTACGAAGTACTTCAGTTTAAGCCTAAATACCAAATAGACGCGTGGGGAATCTGCTTCGTTAATGGAGCCCGAATGCAAAAATCCATATTTTTCCGTTTCATATAAAACTAATGGTCAAGACCGTTAATTTCACAAACCACACACGGAGGAAGCGGGGGGGGGTGTAATATCTCCATTATTAGTTGCATTGAAAAATGTTAATAAACAAAACCAATCTTGTTTGAAATTAAATTTCATTCGATTATTGTTCTACATATTTTTTTTTTCTAGTTCGGATTCATCAAGATCTTTGTATTTCGTATTTTTAAGCCTTAAGCTAAATATGTATTATGATAAGCTAATATTCTTTGTTAAAGAAATAAATTCATATATCTAGTCTTGTAAAAATATAACGAAAATTATGATCACTAGACGAATAATAAACATATCTGTATGGTTCTCTCTCTCTCTCTCTCTCTCTCTCTCTCTCTCTCTCTCTCTCTCTCTCTCTCTCTCTCTCTCTCTCTCTCTCTCTCTCTCTCTCTCTCTCTCTCTCTCTCTTTCGCTCTCTCTCTCTCTCTCTCTCTCTCTATCCTCATTTCTTGGGTCGGATAGATGGGTTTTTGAAGGAATGTGTCCAGTAACGGTCTATGAGTACAATAGCTAATTTCCTCTGAAGGAATATCTGCCAATACGCGTAAACTCACACGCTTATCAGAAACCCATAAACTAGTTTAAAATTGTTTCAATTTGATTACATTTGAAATTATAGACATACTGTTTTTATACATTGAACAAGCTAGTATATTTTACAATTGCATTCTGTTTTACCTCCAAACCGTATTGCTCAGTTAATTTCTCTGGAACATTTTAGAGGGGAAAACCAGCATAAACAGCAGGACATAATTATCTCGAGAAATATTGGACCTATTTAAAATTCATCCCCCGATGGAAAACTAATTTAATAACAGCCGAGAGAACGCTGTATATTGTTCCGGAGAATTACATCATTCCGGCCGAGATTAGCAATTAGTAGAAACTTTACTTTGCTAATTGATAGGTACTCCAACTCTAGAGTTACCACTTCAGAATATTTTGAATTAGTCTTTCATTATATCTTAATTTTTACTCGTTATCGACGGAGGAAACAATTCTAAACCACTTTATTTTAATGAATGGAATGGATGGAGCGGCAGTATTACTATTTGTAGAATTACAGTGAAGAGTGTAAAGCAATCAACACTAAGAATAAATAAACATGTATTGCAACGCACAGGACAAATCGGGTAATGAAATCAGAACAAGTACAAATGGCGTATCTCAATCAAATAAAACGCAGGTGTCAGTATTTAGAGTTTAAAGACAACACTCTATTTTCGACGGAAGAACACTATTTTTAATATATTTGATTTATATTAACCACTTTTTGCAATTGAAGCTAATTGGGACTGGTTACCCCTCTTTTCTAGCCAGGGTGGGACTAAGGATATTATTTAATGAATTCCGTCACTAAATAAATTCCTGTTGCCCAGGCGGAAATAGTACTTGCCACTCTAGGTTTACCATGTGAGATTAAGGCCAACGCTTTAACTCACATGGCTAACCTGAGCCCCTATTGTTTATTTTTTTTTTATCTATATACATTTACATTTGTTTTAGCAGATTTACCTCAAGGGAAATCAGCTATTGAGGTTGTACTCATTACGTGATTTTCGGAATTTTTCGTCAAAATCCATCCTCCGTGTCCATCGATCCTACCCAGGAGATGACGAAAATGAGGTCCGTTCAAAAAAGTATATATATATATATATATATATATATATATATATATATATATATATATATATATATTTGTCTGTTACCGCTCTAGCGGTCGCAATTTTTGTCTTATCGTTGCCAAACTCGAAATTTAGACGTTTTCGAGGGGGGGATTTTCGAAAATTTGCAATATCTCCGTTACCATAAGTCGGATCAAACAATTGTATAGAACCAATCTTATTGTAAATTAAATTTACTATAAATATTGTTCTATACATTTATTCTCTATCTTGAATACTAACCGAGATATTTGCATTTTTATTAATTGTTGGCCGATAACGGATGACTGAATTTCCCGCCAAAAGCTAGTTCGGCCATTTGCCGTAACTGTTTGGCTCTCGTATGGAGATTTCTCTATTGTATAACCTCACGTGGGAAATCTGCTTAGTTTACGCAGCCCCTGCGCGACGGACTTTGTTTTACATTACAGGTTATTCTAGAAGGAATAATGACATCAAAACTGCAGTTATAGTTTTTCTGCCGCTTTTATGTTACTCAACCTCTAAAAATGGCTAGGAATGCAGTAAGGGTGTAAATCTGAAAATTTGATTTTTATTTTTTTTTTTGGAAAAAAAAAGGATTCACGCATTTCAAACCAGAGTGGGTTAAATATATTCCTACTTCCACTGGAGAAATCGAACCCAAAACACTATAAAGTTTACCAAGTTCATTAAGACCGACGCTTTATATTACATGGCCATCCCGAGCCTCTCATATTCGAAAAAGAATAAACAATGAATTTTTTATTGGATTTGTGGTTTTTGGAGCTTATACAGTTGATACAGGAAAGTTGGTCATCTTGTCATTCCTTCTTACAATGCCGTCCTCCACAGAAAGCCCGGGCGTGTTCTTCAGATTCACAGAAACGTGTCCGAGGCGAGAACATTTTTATCATATTCTTATTGAGCATGAGCTCTAGTATAATTTCAAATTTAAATTAATTTCATTCTTGTTTGAGGTTGTATTCGATGACGTCATTTCTCCTTGCACCGTTTTCCTCCAAAGATCAAGGTTTCAAGAATCTGGGATTTTATCATGTATAGTATCAACTTAATTTTCTATTGGAATTTTTTGGGGGAATATATATATATATACTAGCACAGATACCCGGCTTCGCCCGGGAATTGATTTGAGGCTGAATGGTGATGGTATATTTTTGGCAAGGCTTTACTTTGCACAATATTTTGACATTTACCCGTCCCAGTGTTTAGGGTTAATACCCGTCGTTGCTGTGGATATGTTAATAATAAAATTATTTTTTTATGTAAGACTTCACTGTCCTCCATATTGTCATATTTCCCGTCTCCTGTGCATTATGGATAGATTTGAATTATTAATGAGAAAATATTGACATACATTTGGTACCTGGTAGTTCATATTGAAAAGAAGTGTTGAGCAAATTTCTCTAAATAACAAAATAAACAACTTTTGTTATGTGGATATTTGCCGAAACACCAAGTGGAAATCACTATTTTTAATTGCAGGCCTCCCTTATAACCCCCACTCCTGCCCGTCCCTAGAAATGTTAGTATGGCTTATTATAAGGAAGGCGTTAGTGCTAATACACATACTGAGTTTGGTTTAGTTCGGTTGAGTCTTTTGTGCCAAATAAAATTGTTGACTCCCGCTATAATTTTTAGCGTATAACGCCTTTATACTTTGGTATACGGCGATAGTGCATATAAAAGAAGTTTCTCTAAATAACAAAATAAACAACTTTCGTTATGTGCATATTTGCCAAAAATGCAATAGGAAACGAAATATCACTATTATTAATTTCAGGCCTCCCTTACAACCCCCACTCCTGCCCGTCTTAGAAATGTTCGTATAGCTTATTATAAGGAAGGCTTTAGTGCTAATTCACATACCGAGTTTGGTTTAGTTCGGTTGAGTCTTTTGTGCCAAATAAAATTGTGGACTCCCGCTATAGTTTTTAGCGTATAACTCATTTATACTTCCGTATACGGCAAAAGCGCATATAACAAACGTTACTCTAAATTACAAAATAAACAACTTTTGATATGAGCATATTTGCTGAAAAAGCAATAGCAAACGAAATATCGCTATTTTTAATTTCAGGCCTCCCTTATAACCCCCACTCCTGTTTGTCCTAGAGAATATTAATATAACCTAAAGTCTAAGTTGGGCTAGTAGTAATATACATACCAAGTTTCATAAAATTCGGCTCAGCCGTTTATGCGTGAAAAGGTAACAAACAAACAAACAAATAAACAAACAAACAAACAAACAAACAGACACGAAAGAAACAAAATGCAGTTATGGTGTCTATGACATGTGAAACGAAAAGTTATCGTGAAATTTCTCGAAAAAAATCAATGTACAGACAGAGGTTACAATTTTATATATATACTAGCTCAGATACCCGGCTTCGCCCGGGAATTTATTTGGGGCTGAATGGTTATGGTATTTTTTTTGGCAAAACTTTACTTTGCACAATATTTTGACATTTACCCGTCCCAGTGTTTAGGGTTAATATCCGTTGTTGGCATTTGTTAATAATAAAATTAATTTTTTATGTAAGTCTTGACTGTCCTCCAAATTGTCATATTTCATATTTTGTTATATTGCCATATTTCCCGTCGCCTTTGCATAATGCATAGATTTCAGTTACTAAGGACAAAATATTAACATAGATTTGAATTAATTTTTCCAGGTGAGGTACCTCATAGTTCAAATTAGAATGAATTGTTGAGCATATCAATATTTCTATGCAAATTACTTGCACCACACATTGTTCCTGGAGAAATGTATAAAACAAAAGTTAATCTAAATAACAAAGTAAACAACTTTTGTTATTTGCTTGTTTGTCAAAAAACAAATAGACAATGAAATATCACGAATTTTTATTTCAGGCCTCCCTTATAACCCCCACTCCCGTTCTAACCTAAAAATTTTAATATAGCTTATAATCATGGATGAATTAATGCTAATTGACATACCAAGTTTTTAAGTTCGGTTTAATCGTTAGTGCCTAATGAAATAGTTGACTCCCGCTTTAGTTTATAGTGTATATCTCGTTTATAATTCGGTATAAGAAAAAAGTGTATATAACCAAAGTTACTCTAAATAACAAAATAAACAATTGTTGTTATGTTCATATTTGCCGATAAACGAATAGAAAACGAAATACCGCTATTTTTAAATTCAGGCCTCCCTTATAACCCCCACTCCTGCCCGTCCCTAGAAATGTTGGTATAGCTCGTTATAATGAAGGCCTCACTGCTAATACATATACCGAGTTTTATTTATTTCGGTTGGGTCTTTTGTCCCAAATAAAATTGTTCACTTCCGCTATAGGTTTCAGCGTATATCTCGTTCATAATTCGGTATACGAAAAAAGTGTTTATAACAAAAGTTACTCTACATATCAAAATAAACAACTTTTGTTATGTTCATATTGACCGAAAAACCAATAGGAAACGAAATATAGCTATTTTTAATTTCAGGCCTCCCTTACAACCCCCACTCCTGTTCATCTCAGAGAATTTTAATATAGCCTAAAGTCTAAGTTGGGTTAGTTGTAATATACATACCAAGTTTCATAAAATTCGGTTCAGCCGTTTATGCGTGAAAAGGTAACAAACAAACAAACAAACAAACAAACATACACGAAAGAAACAAAATGCAGTTATGGTGTCTATGACATGTGAAACGAAAAGTTATCGTGAAATTTCGCGAAAAAAATCAATGTACAGACAGAGGTTACAATTTTATATATATATATATATATATATATATATATATATATATATATATATTTATATACGGGTATAGTATGATTACTCGAGGATTGACTTAGGGTATTTCACTTCTAAAGGTTGAATATTATCAGCCATTGTTTTTGCTATTATGTTTTGCAATGTGGGAAATTCTAGTATTACTGCTTCATTTGGAAGGCTTTGATTTTGCAACACCCAGTTTAAGCTGTTACTCTGTATATCACTTATACTTAACTAATATATCGGCTTCATGGCAGGTTTTTTAGAGGGGAGTTTCAAAATGCCAGCGATAGACGTGAGGTAACCTTTTTAGCAGATTTCCCTTAAGGGAAATCAGCTATTGAGGTTGTACTCATGACGGAATTTTAGAAATTTCTCTTCAAATGTCCATCGATCCTACCTATTAGATGACGAAAATGAAGTCCGTTCAAAACTGTATATATATATATATATATATATATATATATATATATATATATATATATATATATTTGTCTTTTACCGCTCTAGCGGTCGCAATTTCTTTTGATCGGTACCAAACTCGATATTTAGTCCTTTTATGTAAAACGAAAGATCAAGTTCGTTAACGGCTGAAATCGGACCAGTGGGAGGGGGGGTTTAGAGGGGAGGATTTTCGAAAATTTGATATATCTCCGTTACTATACGTCGGATCAAAAAATTGTACAGAATCAATCTTATTGCAAATTAAGTTTACTATAAATATTGTTATATACATTTATTCTCTATCTTGAATAATAACCGAGATATTTGGATTTTTATGAAGTATGTGGTTGGGTATAGTTCGGATTAGGTCGGCTATTTCCGTCGGCTCAGGTGGGAGGCTTCTTCTAACCTCACCTGTCGTTTCTAACCTTACCTTACCCTCGTTACTTTGCGAGATTTATGCAAATACGTTCTGTTCATCCGCCCCCCCCCTTCTTTAGTTCTTGGACTACTAAAATTTGAGTTATTAAAATATAAATTATTCTTACAATTCAGAAGCCGTGTCAGTTGGGAATTTATGTTAATTAACTGAAAGATTTCTCATTACCGTTTGTATTTAATCACGGTGGTGTTGTGTTACCAGTATGGAGATTTCTCTATTGTAAAACTTCACATGGGAAATCTGCCGTTACAAATCAGGAAAACGAACTCTCGCCGAAGAAGAAGAAAGTCCGTCACGCAGGGGCTGCTTAGTTTACGCACTTTTATAAGAGTTCGTTTTCCTGATTTGTAACGGAGACTTCTTTTCCGCAATATCCGTTTTCACATGGTCACCAATGTTTATTGGACTTAGGTATATACCACATATGGGGCTCAGGTCAGCCATGCCAGTTAGGGTATTGGTCTTAATTTCACTTGGAAAACTCAAATATAAAATCCTTAGTCCCACCGTATCTAGAAAAGGGTGGTTACCTGTAGATAACCTGTCCCAATTAGCCTTAGTAGCTCGAAGTAGACGTTAATAAATAACAATGGTGTATGTGAGTTTGAATAATTTTAACATTTAAATCACTTTTGAGTTTTTAAACTGGTTAATATCTTATAACAGTAAAACAGCACTTTGTAGTTGAGTTTTTGCTTCCACCATCTTGTAGCGACAAGTAGTTGGCGCATTTAAAGGAAACTTTGCTTGAACATGAATTTCCCAAATGTAAATTTTAACTTCCGGCTAAAATTATAATTTATTGGTGCTTCCTGAGAAGGCCTTAGCTGAACTCAGTTTTTGCTTATGTATTAAAGGAATAATATTGTCAAAATGCTCTTTGTTCTGGTTGTAAGTTTTCTAACCTTATCTCTCACTGATTAGGAAAATGTAATATTCAAATTGATTCTAAGAAATAAATGTACCTAATTATATACGTTCTCTTTCCAGAACTCTTCCCGAACCAAGTTTCGGCAAAGCGTTTCCACTCTACGAGATTTCCATCTTCTACTACTGTGCCCTGGGTGTCATCGCTTGCATGACGGTTGGCATCACTGTAAGCTTCCTGACAGGACCTAACAGAGCAGATCAAGTCAACAGAGAGCTTCTCTCGCCTTTGATATACAAGTACCTTCCTACTTACTCAGCTGTGTCCACCAAGGAAGTGGAACTATGTAATATAGCGGAGGGAAGGTCTGCTTAAATCGAATTAAGTGCTGGTAAAACAAAATTTATGTATTAGACATGGGAACCTATGCTAAGTTAGAAGCGTACAATAAATTTTATTTTATATTGCAACATATGTTTTTTTAAATTTAAATATACTCGTTTTACCTAAAGCTGTACTTCATTGCAAACTACATCAATTTATCTTAATTTTTGTATACCTTTTACTTAAAATTTTGTTTATAATTTTCTATTTATCACGTTCAGGACGGCACGGGGTCAATTGACCCCGTACGTAACTGTCTCCTAGGACGGGCAGGTTTTGAAGATAAATGTTCAAAAAATACTTTGACGGTTTTTGCTTTGTATTAGTAAATATAATTAAAAATAGTATGTTTATGTATTTCAAATCCAAAAAATTCAGCGTATATCATTGAAAACTGCACGGGGCTTTATGACCCCGTGCCGGCCTGGAGAGTGGTATTTGGGCTCTAGTCCGGCACGGGCTCATATAGCCCCTTGTTATTTCCAGTTCTTTTTCTGTGAACCGCTTGTTCTGTTATTTACTAGGCTTATGTAAATGACAGAACGCGTCCCTCCCATTTCAGTTTACTTTTTGCTGTCGTTTCGAAACATTTATCTGTATAATGAGCAAATGACGTGGCCGACAATTAGTGGATTTAGCTTTATCTCTTAGAAATCTATCCTCTAGCGAAAGTGAATCAAGTGATAGCTCAGACAGTAGTGATGACGGGAATGTGTCAAGTTCGGAGGACGACTACAACCCCACATATGATGATCTCAAATCTTGATGACCCAAGTACTTCATCATTGTCGAATTGTGAATGGACTGAGGTAACTGTAAATTCTGAATCGTTTCCCTTCCTTTGTAATAAACATCACGAGTTCTTTGGTATTCCTGATAATGTGAAAACTCCTATTGAATTTTATAAACTTCTGGTAGATGAAGAAATAATAGATATGATTGTTATGAGCACAAATAACTACCACAGTCAAGAAACAGATGCACTTACTATGAGAAATAAAATTTAAAAAAAATCTGGAACAAACAATTGGGTACCAGTGACCTCTAATGATATTAAAAAATTTTTAGCCATTGTATTATGGTTCGGAATTAATCCAGTTCCTGAGTTATAAAAACCATGGTCTAAAGATGATTTTTATCACAATAGTTTTATTTCAAAAATAATGAGCAGGGACCGATTTGTTTCCATACTTCGATTTTTTCACATTTGTGACAACAGGAATAGAGATGCAGATGATAGGCTGTACAAATTGAGGCCCCTGTGTGAGACTCTACTCCCAAACTTTCAGAAATATGTAAAGGTGGGAGAAAAAATGGTGATTGACGAAACGATGGTTCCATGGAGAGGGCGTCTGTTTTTTCGCTAATATATAACCAATAAAAGACATAAGTATGGATTAAAAGTCTATAAACTCTGTACAGATAATGGCTATATACATAACTTTAAAATTTATTGTGGGAAAGGAGATACATTGGCAGGAGAATCACATACAATGTCTGTAATAAGACAGTTACTGGACAATGAACCTCGCGGAAGTCTTTTAGAAAATGGTCCCACACTGTATGCAGATAATTTTTACTCTAGCATGGAGATAGCTGAATACCTGCTATTACATAATACACGTTATTGTGGTACGTTGAGGCCAAATCGAAGAGGTCTACCGAAAGATGTAACTAGTGGAATAATTAAAAAAGGAACAGTCATAGGAAAAGAGAAAAATGGAGTTAAAATTTTGAAATGGCGTGACAAGAAGAATGTTCTTATTATGAGCACGGTTGAAGGACATGATACTTCATTGATAGAGATTGGTCAAGATCAAAAGAAAACTGTTGTAAAAAAACCTCAATGTGTACTCGACTATAATAAAGCCAAGAAAGGAGTTGACTTCAGCGACCAAATGTCCTCTTATTATTCAGTTTTGAGGAAAGGGCGAAAATGGTGGAGGAAGGTAGCGTTTGAACTAATTTTGGGATCAGCTACCACCAATTCATGGCTAATGTACAAGCAATGTACTGGGATAAACGTATCCTATCTAAACTTCAAGGAGGCATTATCAAAATCACTAGCCCAGGAAGGAGAGCAACTAGTATTGGAACGGCCCAGGACAACAAAACGTGTACATACTCTTTCCCACAGTGCTGAAAGAAAGAGAAAAAAGTGTTCCGGGTGTTATGAAAAATTACGAAAGACATTGTCCTCTAAAGAAGCAGACAAAAAAGTCAAAAAAGTTAGAACCTGTTGTGAAGAGTGCAATATGAAGTCACTTTGTCTTCAATGCTTCAACGACTGCCATAAATATATGTCCTAACCATTGTGATAATGAGGAATTGTTAATTTCTAAATAATTATTTGTTTGTTCATATTATTTTTTTATTGTTTGTTTTCCAATTATTTGATTAAACTAAACTCCTATTTCGTAGTTTGTTTTTCTAGTTTTGTAATTTTATCTTTAAAAACTAATAAATTTTGATTGTAATTTAAAGTTAATTCATTTTCACCCATTTTAATGTATAAAAAAAATTAAAATCCATCGTTGATCACCAAAATTATCACACAAAGGAGAAAAAAAGTTCCCGACAAGGTGAAAAATGTAAGGTAAATATTCATTTCTAAGTCACGTAACAAAAAATTGATGAAAACACGGCCTGCGACTGCCATATATTTTTTGATGTCCAAAGAGTAAAAAAAATTTGAATATAACAATTTAGTTCATTTTTCGAGTGGTAGTAGCGCATTAAAAGGGGACATAAGTACGGGGTCGATTGACCCCGTGCCGTACTTGTGGATAGTTGCACCACGGGGTCAATTGACCCCGTGCCGTACTTGTGGATAGTTGCACCACGGGGTCAATTGACCCCGTGCCGTCCTTGTGGATAGTTGCACCACGGGGTCAATTGACCCCGTGCCGTCCTTGTGGATAGTTGCACCACGGGGTCAATTGACCTCGTGCCGTCCTTGTGGATAGTTGCACCACGGGGTCAATTGACCCCGTGCCGTCCTTGTGGATAGTTGCACCACGGGGTCAATTGACCCCGTGCCGTCATTGTGGATAGTTGCACCACGGGGTCAATTGACCCCGTGCCGTCCTTGTGGATAGCTCACGTTTTTGAAGTCCGTCCTGAACGTGTTATTTTCTTAAACAACAGCCATTCTGTAAAAAGTAAAAAAGGTATTATTTATACCGCGTGAATAATAATTGAAATAATTAATTTTTGTAAAATAAATCTATTTTTATAATGAACATTTTATTCCGGGAACACAAGCTTCGTATAGGGGTAAAAGACTTCACCTGAATATTGAATAACTCTCTGGATTAAGGGCAGCCAGTCTATTCGGCCCGGGGCAGGGTTAAACTAAGAAACGATGAATTAGAGACAGAGATCTACGCAAATTGACCATATTGGAATAAAGAGGAAATACGTCAGAACTAAGTTGAAGATAGTTAAGGAACAGAATGAAAACTTGTATAAGAGATACGAGAAATTTGAACAGGTATTATAATGTTTTAGATAAGAAGGTCCATAAGTTATACGCTATGACATTTGTTGATACGAAAAATTGCATTGGAACGTATATATCTTATATGACTTTCATATGAAATAATTTTAAATGAAATGCAACTAAAAGTGTTGATTATTTAATTTGATAGGAGGAGAAAACACATGGTGTCCAAATCAGATATTGTCTACCTTATAACATATGCTGTGCATAAAATAAATTAGCCAGTAAAAAATTACTAAAATTTGATGACATCACACTTCCTGTTTGTCTTCTCCCTTTTCCAGAGATTAAGACTATTTGTTTACCTTATGCATCTTTTCTAACAAACAAATATTTTACATTAAATAGAAATAATTTTCCGGTGGGTGAAAAATTATCACCGGATAGAAATTTATTCTTCGGATGAAATATGTATCCATAGGGTAACCATTTTCATCAGTACGATGATAAGTTATTTAGAAAAAATATAATCGATAACAGAAATTATTTTTCACGGCAGTGTTTGTTGGAAGTGAAGAATATTTCTACTTGGAGAGAGGAAAAGAGAAGTCCAATTCTTCACAGATTTTTATTTCAGAGCTAAGCGCTTTCGAAGACTATTGACTCCATCTTAAGAGCAACTTGCATTAGCTCATTTGGAAAGACAGCAATAGATTGCTCAAAGAGTCGCTTGCTGTCTTTCCCATTGAGCGCATGCAAGTAGCTCTGAAGATGGAGGCAATAGTCTTCGAAAGCGCTTAGCGCTGAAATAACAATTTGTGAAGAATTGGACGTCTCTTTTTCTCTCCAAGAAATTATTTTCTTAATATTTTAGAATATCAGATTTCCAAAACCTGTACATACAAATTAAAGAATCACCTCATTTTTCCGTTACTCGTTATATTAAACAAAGTTTTGCTCAACTCTGGTTGCAAAGAGAAAAGGAACATTCAAAGCTAAGAAATATATACAAAAAAGGTCTTCTGTAAGAAGTGAGCAGTGAGATTACGCCATTAATTGATAAGGCACATCACACTAGGAAGTAGGAGATTCATTTTTAAATGTAAGAAGGCATAAAAACAAAGATAAAGAGCTCATCTTCTAGAAAATATGGCAATAAAGCTTTCAGCTCCCCAAGAACAGATAGCGTCTACCAATACATTTCCTATTGAATATAGTTTTTGTGATGATTTAAACTTTCTCTTTTAGTTTATCAATTGGTATATAATTAGAAATAATAGATACATAAATAGAACATATAAGAGTTATAACTAATAATTAATCCTTTCACTTTGTTTGATATTCTGTAGGATAAAAAGTAAAATACTCCAATTTCATTATACCTTCCTGGATATGGATACCTTCTGAAATAAAAAAATATAACATCTAAATCTGCCAAATGCCAATTACTTTAGAGGAGACTCTTGCCACATATTCGATCATTTCTAAAATAAAAAGGTATTTTTAAGAAAAGACACACCAATAAAATTTTAATTTAATTAATTTCCCAAGAAAACATATTACCTTAATTAATTGCAAAACTAAAATTAATAGGTCAAAAGAACTGATAGCATTAAACCCTCCAAACACTAAAAATGAATGTAATAAACGAAGATAAATGGATCTGATAAATGGAAATGTGGACAATAGGAATGTGGATAATATAATAAATTACTAAATAATCTCAAGGAATATCAAAAAAGTTGTACAATTAAAAAGCAAATATTCTATTAATGTTATGCTAAGTTAATTTAACTCTGTCATTCAGGATGTATAATCTCTACACTTAATAAAGCCTTTTTATTGACAGATTAACAAAATAATGATCAATAACGTAGAGAACACATATTATCTGCATCTAGAATAATAAAATATTAGTTCATTCCCTTTTTTTTAGCAGATTTCCCTTAAGGGCAATCATCTATTGAGGTTATACTCCTGACGCTATTTCCGAAATTTTTCTTCTAATGCCCATCGATCCTACCTAGGGTATGACGAAAATGAGGTCCGTCCAAATTTTTTGTATATACCCGTATATTTGTCTGTTACCACTCTAGCGGTCGCAATTATGGCTTTATTGTTACCAAACTCAATATTTCATCGTTTTTGTGTTATATACATTTATACACAATCTTGATTATTATCCGAGATTTTTTCAGTTTTCAGCCATCAGTAAACCCCTATTTCTACTCATGTTACATAAACAATATTCTGTCATATAGTAAACCACATTATTTGAAGTTTAAATACCAAATATGGTTTTCAAGAGAACTTTATTATACGAGATAGATGCAAATATGTTTTGGTGCCCCTCCTCCCCCGTCTTAAGTTTTTGGACGAAATTTATAAAGGAGATAAAATGTATTCTGATTCATTATAACTTACAATACTAGATATAGTAAATAGTTTTCAATGAAATAAATATGTTACATTCAGTTATATTTTATTGTGTTCTTCTTTCCGGTCTAGATTCTATCAATACAGAGCTGCGAAGTGGGCTTCCCAGTTTGTTTACAATTCTGACGCTTTCCGTTGCAGATATTATTAACTTGTAAATTGACTGAAAGATTTCTTCTTACCGTTTGTATTTATTTGCTTAGCTTACACTGTAGTGTTACCAGTATTTATATTTATCTGTTTATTTATTTATATTACCTTCTGTTTATTTATTTATATTACCTCCCGTAGGAAATCCCCTTAATTATGAAGTCACTGCGTGAGGGACTTATTTTTTATTACATGTCTTTCCTTTTTTAATTTTTTAAATGTATCACTGTCAAGGCCTCCCTGCAGGGGTAATGGTGTAAATCCCCGCGGTGACCGAATCTATTGGGAATTATAGTTGCTGACTTCCCAAAGTTTCTGCCATAGATCCTAGTCACGAGCAGTCCTCATCCAAGCCGGTCAGATGGCTCCTTCAAACTGTCTGCCCAACTCTCCTTATCTTCTTCTCCTTTTTCTCTCTTCTGCTTTCCTGTATTCGCCTACCTTAAAACATTACAAGTTTGCATATGTGGATGTGTGATGGAGATGAAGAACCTTTATATCTTATGTCCACTCAGTCAAAAGTGCAAATCCCTCAACTTTGCTTCCCTCAGCTTGTGCTGTCAGCAATACTTTGACTCAGTGCCCGTAATATTTAACGTTTTCTATTTTTGTGGTTTAGCTCTTCCTGTATATTTTTATGACTCATACATTTTATTGTACTGGTATATTGGCCCTAAGCCACATTGGAAGATTCCATTCCAGGAACTGATAACATCTTTGAAAATTATTATTCTTCTACTAGCTATTTTGAACCAAACTATAGGACACAGTCTTCCTAATTTGTTGGCAGGGTCTGTAAATAAATTCCCTCTTTTTATAAAATCCCTTTTTTTATCTATTGCGCTCCTTATCGGTTTAAAATGTCACTCCTTCTCTTAACAATAAATTGAATACATTGTCAAAAAAAATCTTACATATATTCAGATACATGCCATAAAAGACAAAAATTTTAAATTACACTAAATCCCATAACTACGTTTAAGAATATAAAACAATGCGTCTTTTTTGTACAAAGAAAATAAAACTCTTTTTGTACTTACTACTAAACTATTTTTTTTTTTTGGGAATGTATTAAATTAATATATTCTTCATATTTTATGACAAGGGCCACCAAAAATAAAAAAAGGACAATAAACAAAAAAAAAACACAAATTAAATACCTCAATCATATATTCTATAACATTTTATCTTAAATTAATCGATTTTAAATTATGACGCGAAATAATCGATTTGTAGTCAGCTGACTTAACCTACTTCGGGAACCTCAGCATCAACTACCTCCTCAGTGAGGACAGTCGCAACGAATGTAAAAGGGAAACGAGCACTTCAGAAATATAAGTAGGAATCTATAATTAGATTTAATGAATATATCGAATACCTAGGCACCTATTAATACAATATCTAACAAAGAATTATTAAGGGATTAGTTAAATTAATGTTATTAATTTTTTGTTTGAAAAGGGATAGCCCCAGACGAGGTGGCAAGTAAGCCACGAAAAATGTAGGACAGTTTCAATAATGTTAGTACCGAAAATAATATATGATAAAAAATATGGGGTCCAGAATAATAAGTATTAAATTTATAGTTTAGTGAAGAATTGAGCCCTTTCAGAGGTGGCCTTTTGACCAAGAAACATGTAGAGAAAAATAAAATTAAGAGTTTCAATGAGAAGACAAATTTGATTTACTCTCCATGCTAACAAATTCAGAAGATTTTATCTTCGAAGAAAATGTTTGCCTCATATGACCGTTTTTGAAACTGAATGGCAAAAGAAAGAGGGGGGGGGCGTTAGAGCTGGAATAAAATAAAATATTTTAAATATCTCCGGTATTATACAAACAATCTTCAAAAGTAATTTTATACAATTTTTGTCCTTAAAACTTTTCTATTAACCTGAATAATAATCAAAGAATTAGTGGAAGAGGGATTAAAAGAGGATAAACAAAAAAACGAACATTACTCCGTTATTATGAAAGGGATTGAAGATTTTTATATAGCCAAGGTAGCAATTCTCATACAATTATTATTAATACCTTTTTTAGTAGCTCTAATATTAAACGAGATATTATAATTATATAGACGAGATATAATAATTGTATGAACCAACAACAAGCCCCCTGTATAACTGATCTCACATTACTAATCACTGAAAAATGTATTCCAATTAATCACTGAGAACCATATTTCAAGCTTAAAGCTATTTTCACGGAACAGGGTGAGCAGAGGGGGGGGGGGTATCAGGGAATGGGTGTAATAATAAATTCGAATTATCGCCTTTATAGAAAAATACAGTAAATTAATTTTTTTCTGTTATTTTGAGTTGGGTTAAAAAATGCTACATTAAAAAATTTGTGGATCAAGACATTAGCATTTTTAAGTGTCTCATTACAAGTTTTAATTTTCAGGTACTGTTGGGTAAGGTTCCTATTGCAGGGATTATGGGGAACAGATGTTAGTTTTGCAGCCTGTGTCATTTGGGAAATAGGCTTAGTTTACGCAGCCCCAGTGTACCTTACTATTTTCTTTTTCTTAAGAGCATTGAAATTCATAGACCTAATTATTTGGCTAGAGTTAGTTTAATGTCGCATTGCTCTGAGATAAGCTGTGTGTGTACGTGCTTTTGACACACATTCCTATCTGGCATTCAGTGTAGGATTACACTCCATGAGGAAGGGATAAGGGAATCCTGTTCCACTGCGACATACGGCTGTAGAGTACTATTATTATCGTTTCATAATAGAACAATGAACATTAACGTAGTTCAGTTCGATTGGTTAGAATACACGGTTTTTGGATGTTTGCTTTCTCTGTCGATATTCATTGGAATATATTTTGGCTTTGTCAAAACTGGTCAGGACACAGTAAACGGCTACCTTCTTGGAGGAAGGAATATGCACGTGCTTCCTGTTTCGATATCTATGGTTTGTAGGTAAGTAAAATCATTTATTTTAATGATATGATAAATAAATATTAAAAAAAAAACAGTGGTAACAAAATACTGAAAGTTACTGTGATCGTTTTGATGAAGATATTATTTTAAAAAAATACTTATTTAAACATCTTAAGAAATGAAAGGTTTTAATGAACAGATTACAAGCAATAAAGAATTTATAAATAGTGTCCTATTTTTACCCCTCTAATACTAAAAAATAGTAATTATTTTACCACTCATTATTCGATGATTTATTATGATATAAGTAAAAACTTTATCCTTGGAATAATTTGTCATTAAAATATTACGACAAGGCACATTCAAATTATGGCGACTGACCAGCTGCCAAGTTAAACTGATCCACCTCGGACATAAAGTCAAGGACGGTGCAATTGAGGACAGACAACAAGCAATGCTCATTAACATATTTTACTCATAAAATTGTTCTTTATTTAAATATACCCTCACTAAAATATTATGCAATAAATCTGGATGTAAAAAGAATTATTCTGAAACACTTTTAAAAGCCATGAAGCCATAAGACAGTAAGAAAATTGTTATTTATTATACAAGTAACGAAAGTAGATCATTTTACAACTCGAGTGAAACGTTTACCCACACGAGCGAAGCGAGTGTGGTAATTTCACGAGAGTTGTAAATTCTACTTTCGTCACGAGTGTAATATTAAATTTTTTCTGTAATCGTGTAATACATGATCAGATCTAACCAGAATATGAACAAAATTAGGATGTTGTGAAGATTATGGTATGTTCTTGGTAGGTTATAAGCATGGTTGTGAAAGGTTATAAGCATAGTTATAAAACAACTAGTGATGATTGTGAAGTAGTGCAGTTATAAACAAGTGCAGGTTATAAACAAGGAAGGTAATTATTATTATATTTAAATTTTAAAATATATTGATCATTTCCACCAATAATTCATTCACATTTCAATTTATTTTGTTAAAATAAATTTTTACAATGTTAAGAAACATTTAAAAGCATTTAATATCCAACTTCAAATTATTTTTTAATTTATACTTATTACTAATTAAGAAGGCAATTCACTTTCTTCACTCTATTGCAAAATGTTTCACTTTCTTCACTCATTTCAGTTTAGTAATGTTACCATTATTCAACGATTACAGAAAAACAAAGTAATCACTATGGCAGTTGTGGAACAAGCTCATTTAAGATAATTCGTGAATTTGATTTTAAAATTTTCTTGACAACTTTTCTTTCCAAATTTTCTCTCCATATAGGAATAGCTTAAAAAGAAAGTCCAGGATTTCATGAAAATAACCAGCATTGGTCTAGGGACACAAATAATATTTTTTGATGTCAGAGTAAGAACCAGTCCTTATAAATATTTAATGGTAGTACTCCTTTCGTTAAGAGTATGACCATCGTTTGAAAAGTTTTTTTATTTGCCCTGTCTGATGTTTTGGTAACCTTTTTTGTGCTTTTTTAAATTAAATGTTAGCATAGATAGATATTTTAGTAGGAGGGGGAGGGCAAGTGAGTTCAGATATCAAAGCTTAAATGTTTAGTAATTCAGTCGTTATGACTTTTGCGCTGACAGATTTTTAAAGAGCTGCTTGCACAGAATTTGGAGCTTAAAATGCAATCAAGTATAAGTCTATTGACTGGTGGACTTCTAGAATTCTGGCAGTATACGTTTCATAGACATAGCACTTTCAAGAACCTGGAAAGTACAGTAATATAGGTGCTATGATCTTTAGCAAAACATAATATATTGCTGGCCTCTGAAAAATTCTGAGTTAAATGTTTTTTACCCCTTTAAATCTAAAATTTGCAATTTAGATATCAACAGTCTCTAAGCACCTTGTAGGAGCTGGCCTCTGCTCCATCTTTACTCCATATCCAGCTAGTGTATCATTCATCTTTACAAATATTTTTAACACCGGAAGATAGAGAGAATAGATTGTGTGATGGCATCACCATGTGACATTCTATCACGTGAGAAATCTGCTTAGTTCGCAAGATTCAGAAAAATAAAAATGCCACAACCACTTACAAAGAAAGTAAGGAAAGGTGTCTTACCAAAAATCTACGCTGATCAAAATTAAATAAATACACATTTACATAAAGCTAAATGATCAAGAGCCACCTTAAAAATTATAGAAGCGGGAACAACTTATGACTAACTAAAACTAAGTGAGAAAAGTATGGTACTTAATCGAAAAAAAAAACAGATTCAATGTCCGGACCAGATTGTGGATATACTATGTGCTCTGGATGTCTGCTGAGGGTTATTGTGATCTGACAAACGAGGGTCTCGCTTCTAACTATGCTGGTAATCAACTTTCTTTGGGTGCGTGGAAAAGCCGCTATTCATATTTTCACCCTTTTGAGATCAAAGAATGGGCGAAACATTATGATAGTAATTCGTCTAGCAAGGTATATTTAGCGCATTGACTTCAAGAGATATGAAGGATATTATAAATATAAATAATAATAAGTAATAAATTTAACTATGCAAATTGTTGCAAGAACTAAGTTTGGTGTACAAAAACACTACTTTTAGAAAATAATAAGTGATATACTAAATGAACTCTAAACTGGCATAACTCAAACTATAAGATCTAAAGCCATTTATAAGTATATGATGAAAAACAGTCTTCCACCTTTATGAGACAAAGATTAGCAGCATCGCAGTAATCTAGTAGTAACCCTTCTATGGAAATGAAATTTCTAATATCAAAGGAAATTAGTTCTCCCAAGAACAATTCTTACCAGAACTGATAAGAAAAACTATTATTTAAAAAAATAAAAATCCCATATACTTTTTGAGTTGTTGTATTTTCCATGTACTGTGCTTTTTTTTTTGTTTGTGGAGGGATAAACCACTTTTCCATGGATGAATTCAGGAATATTTCTGGAAAAAACCTGTTTGAAATTAAATCCTGGTTATCCTACTGATTACATTGTTGACAAAGAGGTTTCAGATATACTTAATATAGTGAAACTGTTAATACTAATTTTAACTACATTTACAGTCATATATCAGGAGTTACCTTGCTAGGCGTACCTACAGAAATCTACACCTATGGTACCCAGTATGTGGTAGGTGCAGCAACCAGCTACGGTGCTCTAGGTCTACTGTTTGCCTACGTCATGATACCTGTCTTCTACAAGCTACAGATATTCTCTCTGTATGAGGTAACAATTTCAGTACATACATTTTATAAATTCCACCCCCTTGTTACGAATGGCTCTGCTAGAGTACTTTTAGAGTTTTACGTTTCGCAGGAACCAAATTCCAGGTTAGCTCTTTGCTTCCGATGTAATACTTCAGCTCTACAATCTTTATATATTTTTGCTATCGTGGAGTTATCATTCCAATGTATTCTATCTATATCATTTACACTAAGTAACTTCGCTTGGAACTTTGTCATTTCACTATTTCCTTTCTTTACAAATCACACATTATAAAAGCAACAAATGTTTTCTCTATATCAGGTAAATATTTACAAAAAAAGTGAAAAATGTGCAAATTAATGAAGATATAAAAACGAGAACTCCCTAAACTTACAACCCTCCTTTACTCAGTAGTTGTTCACACGTCTTGCGTTGTGGCTTGCATTCTTGCTTTTGTCAAAGTCCTTTCCAAGATTCATACCTTTTTTTGAGTGGGTCGAATTATTTCACTTTAAAACGGGCCCCTTAGTTACTGCAGGAACTTACTACAAGAAGATTGGCTAGAATTAACATTTAAATTTAGAAAAAAAGTTCTGTTAAAATTATAAATCGCAAGGGAAAAGTTTGACTCTAACCTAAAACTGAAAACAAAAAAGATTTCTTAATCAAAAAGATGTTCTAATCAAAATAATATATAGAAGTACATATATTTTATTTATTTACTTGCAACAAAGGCTTGTAAGGCGCACGGCAAGGTAAATCATATACAAAAAGAGCACTATGTATATCAGAAATATATAATAATCTATTTATTTTTAATAAAATTTTAACTTGACTGATTGTGCGTTTCTTACTTTGATCAAATTATGTATTATTAATGTAATTTAAATGATAGGTAGGTATGTATTAGTTGGTCGGTAAAAGGAATGGCTCAAACAAGGAAAGTTCATGATTTGGAGGAATTCCGTTACCTCCGAGATATAAAAGCACTTATATGGCTCCTGTAAATTGTGATCAACAGGTGGCTCAGATTTAGCAGATTTCCATTAGGGGGGAAGTTCGTTAACTAAGAAATAAAATTAGACCAGGAAAAGGGGTGAACTTAAGAGATGAAAAAAAAAATGCAATTTTTAATATCGCCATTAATATGAGCAAGTTTGAAAAATGTTATAAAATCAATCATGTGGCAAATATTATTATGCTACATTTGATGTTGTATGCATATTCTTCTCTACCAATAATATTAACCAAGATATTTAGATAGCCCACTCCATTTCACATTAGCAATAAGCCAATATATCACAAACATTAAATAAGTATTATATATTATTCTTTGCAAAAGAAATGGGGAGGTTAGTGAAAAGATAAAATATAAAATTCGTGGTATAAGTTGGATAGAAAAGTGCAACATATCCAATCTATACAAATTATATATTTTACATGATTCAAGTCTGTTTACTTTGTACATATTATTTAAGTTTATTTAGATGGTTTTTTTTTTTTTAGTAAAGAAGAAATGGAAAATAAATTTATATCCAATGTGCCTCTTAAGTGGGAAATATCCTCATTTTACGCAGCCTGTGCTGCCTTTCCTGTTTGTGTTTAAATGAATTGTTGTTTGGTGCGTACAGCAAAGATCGATTTGCCTGCTTAGATGTCCTTGAGTTAGCGTTGTGACCTACTCGTAATGTGGATGAAACTACTTCCACACACCTTACTTGTCTATTGCTCGAAGACCAAAGTTTCGAAATAGATTTTAAACATCTTAATATTTATATTGTCTCATACATTAGTCAATTCACGTGGGCTTATTTGAACTTTACATAAAAAGATAGGTTTTCGAATGTATATTTAGTCGAAATCAATTTGGCATAGTAGCTCTATAATAAGGGTTTAGTCCTGTTTCAAATTTTACAGCGAAAAATATATTATTTCACAGTAAAGTTTCCTAAAAAGAAACAGAAAAAAGAACATGGATCACTCAAGATCGGCATATTTTGCTTTCAAGAGTGTTATATTTTTTAAAGCTTCGAAAATTGAATGAAGTTCTGCTTTTTGCACGCTACAGATTGGATAACTGCTTCTCATTGTAAACAACATGATTATCAGACATAGCATAAAATCTTACCCTTTCCTCAGATTTTGATCTATTTGTGAAGACTAATACTATTCTTAGCAATTTCTAAAATAATGAAAAAGTTTGTTCACGACTTAAAAGATGAGTAATAATTATATATATATATATATATATATATATTGTCTGTTAACGGTCTAGTAGCCGCAACATTTGTTTAGTCGTCACCAAACTCAATATTTAATCGTTTCATGTTAAAAGAAAGATCAAGTTCGTTAGTGGCTGAAATCGGACAAGAGGGAGGGGGTTTAGAGGGAAGAAATATAGAATAGTTATTTATTATACAAGTGACGAAAGTAGATCATTTTACAACTCGATTGAAACGTTTACCCACACGAGCGAAGCGAGTGTGGTAATTTCACGAGAGTTGCAAATTCTACTTTCGTCACGAGTGTAATATTAAATTTTTTTCTGTAATCGTGTAATACATGATCAGATCTAACCAGAATATGAACAAAATTAGGATGTTGTGAAGATTATCGTATGTTGTTGGTAGGTTATAAGCATGGTTGTGAAAGGTTATAAGCATAGTTATAAAACAACTAGTGATGATTGTGAAGTAGTGCAGCTATAAACAAGTGCAGGTTATAAACAAGGAAGGTAATTATTATTATATTTAAATTTTAAAATATATTGATTATTTCCACCAATAATTCATTCACATTTCAATTTATTTTGTTAAAATAGATTCTTACAATGTTAAGAAACATTTAAAAGCACTTAATTTCCAACTTCAAATTATTTTTTAATTTATACTTATTACTAATTAAGAAGGTAATTCACTTTCTTCACTTGTGAAGAAAGTGATTACTTTCTTCACTCTATTGCAAAATGTTTCACTTTCTTCACTCATTTCAGTTTAGTAATGTTACCATTATTCAACGATTAAAGAAAAAATTCATTATATCTCCGTTATGATGAGTCGGATGGAGAAAGTGTATAGAATCAACCTTATTGCAAATGTAATGTTCTATAAATGTTATATGCGTTTTTTTACGCTTCATTATTACCGATATATAGAAACATTTTTTATTTCAGTAAATCCCCACTCCTACTCATGCCATATTAACAATAAGCTCTTATATTATAAAGCACTTTATTTCAAGCCTATATACAAAATATTTTGCTCATTGTACATTTATGTTTTGAGATAAATGCCCATACCTGACGCGCTTGAGAAATCAGTTTAGTTAATGCAGCCCTACCGTGCGCAGACTTTTTATCAAGTCATATAAAGTAAATCTCATATTGCTTATATTCATATTTAAAGAAACGCAAACATGAAATTAAAAAAAAATTGATAAATAATTATATGTAGATATATATACATATGTGTGTGTGTGTGTGTGTGTGTGTCTATGTTGACGTGGACTTAAATACGTAAATAAACACACACACACACACACACATTCCTAAAACGACGATAAGAAGCTTATGATATTTTGGACAAACATTCATTGATCAACTACTTTCTATCGTCTTAATAACATCATGTTATGTAAACATGGTTAGTACGCTTAACTATTTTACTTGGCCTCTTATCAATTATAATTATTTATTATATGCTAATTATATATTTTCAGTACTTGGAGATGAGATTTAATTCCACTGTTCGAAAAGTTGTGTCTCTATTCTACACTTTATACCTGGTAAGTTATTTTTATAAATTTATTTACTAAAAAGTTAATTGCGTTGAAAAATAAGTAAGATAAAACAGGATAAAAGTAAAAACATATTTCAGCTTATTTTAGTTATTGGTGTGTTTCCATTACAGCTGCTCTATCTTCCAGTTGTAATTTATGGACCTGGACTAGCATTAAACCTGGGTATGTAAATGAATTCAGTATCTATATTTATTTAGAGATATGACTGGACTCATTTTCACCTCGGCTTTCCCTCTATTACAATACCATTTCATAGCATAAATACAATTTCAGAAATAGCAATAAATCATATATTTATCCTAAAGAGAATTTATGAGTAAAGTATTCATTTGAAAATTCATACACTGATTTTCCACACTCACGTTAGAGCATCTAAATTGAATCATTAACCTATTAAAAGAAAGCATTCGATTTCATGATCACTATTCTAAATTTTAACTTTACCAGCGAATTACCTTCAATTTAACTTTAGCATAGAAAAGTTAAGAACCATAAGCCTACTGAGGGTCTGTAATAGCAAATACATTTAAATAAAACCCATATTATAAAATCAGACGAAATATGTAAGTGGTGTAAAAAATACTTTTATAATAGCCTGAAGCATGTAATGCTACATTGCCTTGCACTTGTAAATCACAGAAAACAATATCTACAATCACACACACACACACAGACACACACACACACACACACACACATATATATATATATATATACATATTGTTTTGCTGGCCTTGACTAGTTTTAACCACCATTTCCCATACTTCTCTACCTCTGTCTTTTTTTGGCCCACGGTTTTACAGTCCGTCCCGTGGTGCTCCATAGTACTTTTTTTTGCTCTATCTACACATGTTCGCCTAAGGTCAAATGTCAGGGTCTGAAAAACACCTTCTGTTATGTCAATATCCTAGGGCAAAAAATGTAGCATAAAAATACGCTTTTATATCACGTTATTGGGCATCGCTAATGATACGCCAAAGGGATTACAGCACACCAACATTTTTTTATTAAAATTGTTAATGAAGCTGGCAGTAACAGAACTTTTAAACTTTGTTTTAGTTTATGAAATTTTGGGGGGGGGGATAGGCTTATTAAATATATACTTCATGGGATTATTACTTACTATTGAATACTCATCAAAGAAAATAGTATTTTGCAATAAATGACAATTAATAACTATTAAAGTTAGATAGACTAAGCCCGCATTACAAAATAAGTTGTAGGTTTAGCCTACCCAGTTTCTCGCCGTCTGCTGTTATCATTAATGTGTGGCGGGTACTGGCAGGTTTTTCGGGAAAAATAAGTTACCAATTATTTTTTCTTTTCTTTTTTACTGTCATAGAGTTAATGCTCCACAGTATTCTTATATGATAGTTGTCCTATCTTACAAGAGTTACATCAAATTTCAAATTTACCTATGATAAAGACATAAGTACATCCGTAAGCTGAACACTTAGTTTTTTTCCAATCTTATAAACACAAAAATGAAAATTAATTAATATTGCATTTTCTTCAGTTTCAGGATTGAGTACCTTCGGAGCAACTAGTGTACTGTCGGTAATCTGCATCTTCTATACAACTGTCGTAAGTAATACTATACAACTAACCATAATGATAAGTGGTACATCAGTGATAGTTATAACGCCTTACAACAATCCATACAGACAACTTATCAGCAAGAATTTATTCCTGGACTGCACTGTCAATCATGTCTGACTTGATAAGCACTTTACCGACAACACACTATTTCAGCAGATTTCCCGAAAATGTATAATATCTCTATTATTAAGAATAGCATCAAAAAATGTTATACATCCAATCTTGTTAAACTATTGATGACCTACAATGATTATTTCATACAATTTTTCTTAGCTCCAATTTTATACGAGTTATTAGTACTTTCTAATCAGATTTCCACTTAGAAAAATCAAACATATGATTTGAGGAAATCAATAGTGTTTTAGCATATTCCCGTTAAGAGAAATCAGCTATTGACGTATCTGTTAAAATAGACTACTTCACAAATTTCACTTTTTTATTTTTGAAACGAAAATCCAGAATGAATTATTTTTAATTTGCAATTTCAGGGTGGACTTAAGGCAGTGGTTTGGTCTGATACCCTTCAGGGTGGAGTTATGCTGATATCTTCTCTGATCGTGGCTATCCTAGGCACTTCCCACGTCGGAGGATGGTCAGCAGTCATGGAGTCTGCTAGGAATGGAGAGAGACTGGAGTTTTTCAAGTATGATCTTTACAGCTATAAATGGGTAATGGTTTGTGTAGATACACAGTTTGGTATTCAATGTGACGAAAAGGAAAACATTTCAAAAAAAGTCCGTCACGCAGGGGCTGCAGATTTCCCATTTGAAGTTTTATAATAGAGAAATCTGCATACTGGTAACACAATACCACCGTGATTAAATACAAACGGTAATGAGAAATCTTTCAGTTAATTAAAATAAATTCCCAACTGAAGCGGATGAACAGAAAGTATTTGCATAAATCTCACCAAGTATCGAAGGTAAGGTAAGGTTAGAAACGACAGGTAAGATTAGAAGAAGCTTCCACCTGAGTCGAGCAGTGACGGAAATGGCCGACCTAATCAGAACTATACCCGACCACAGACTTCATAAAAATGCAAATATCTCGGTTAATATTAAAGATAGAGAATAAATGTGTATAACAATATTTACAGTAAAGTTAATTTGCAGTAAGATTGGTTCTATACAATTTGTCGATCCGATGCATAATAACGGAGATATTTTGAATTTTCGAAAATCTCCACCTCTAAACCCCCCTCCCTCTAGTTCGATTTCAGCCATTAAGGAACTTGATCTGTCTTTTTACATAAAACGGTTAAATATCGAGTTTCGTAACGATCTAACAAAAATTGCGACCGCTAGAGCGTTAACAGACTAATATATATATATATATATATATATATATATATATATATATATATATAAACAATTCTGAACGGACCTCATTTTCGTCATCTCCTTGGGTAGGATCGATGGAAATTTGAGGAAATTTTTCGAAAATCGCATCATGAGTACGACCTCAATAGCTGATTTCCCTTAAGGGAAATCTGCTAAGAATGTAAAAAATTGGGTTTAATTTGACAAGATGTTTTGCAATAGCCTGTAGTTTGATAGTTACCAAACACAATAATAAACAATTTACTGTAAAACTAAAGATAAAGTTCATGTACGGCTGAAACCAGACCGGAGTTATAGTGGAGAAATCGAAAAATTTGATTAACATATGTAATATGAGATTCCCAGTTTTCCATTCCAGAATGTGGGAAATTTGCTTAGCCTGCATGGTGGGCTTTCCATTCGTTGGGTATAAGGAGGGACCTAATGCATTGATTATAGTCGTAGCAATGAACTCAAAATAAATTATTAGTAATTGTTGTGATGAACAGAGTAATTTTCAGTTTCGATCCAGATCCAAGGCAACGCTCTACGTTCTGGACGACAGGGATTGGAGTACCATTTCTCCTGTCTTGTTCATGTGCAATCAATCCTTCTTACATGCAAAGATTTCTGGCTCTGCCAACCATGAAGAAAGCCCAATGGTAAATTATATGATTGAAAACGTAAGAACATATAAGCTAAAATTCCAATCTCCATTGTTAATATCTTCTTGGGTTAACAGGTCTTCATTAATATTTAGCATCGGTTGCTATTTCTTCTTGCTGACAAGCACTTACATGGGCCTTGTGCTTTATGCAAAATACATGGGGTGTGACCCTCTCCTTAGCGGTGTAAGTGTTTAATTTAATTGTATAATAGTCGTACCTGTAGTATTAGGTTTAGATGCTATTTTAAGGATGCATATTTCATTTGCAGAGAATATCAAAACCAGATCAGATAATTCCATTGTTCGTCGCTGATTCAACACAAAGCACTATCCGAGGTCTTCCTGGAATATTCATTGCCGGTATTGTCTGTGCAGCTCTCAGGTAATCCAATAATTCAGTGTATATCTGCTGAATTATTTTACTTTCTCGTCGTATATATGGATATATACAGAATTATTATATCTGGTCTTCCTATATATTTACATATATTGCGCTTTAGAGACCTTGGAAATCTTTTGCCACCATAACCAGCCTCCCAAACCTTTTATCCTTGGCGAAGCCCTATAAGTCCACTAGGTGCAACTCCGTAGCGTCCTTCTTCACTGTCAACCCATTTCATCTTCTCTCTTCATCTCCCTCGCATTCATTGACTTGCATATCCCTCCCGTTGTAACTTCTTAGATCTAATACCATATACTGTCTTCCCTTGTCTCACCATCCCACTTTGGGCCTATTATGGCTATTAAGAGCTTCAAACTTCTCAACCATTTACCCATCAACAACAATTTCTCAAACCCGTACATCATTGCAGGTTAGAAAATGGACTTCTAGGCCCTTAGTTTAAATGTTCTCGATATTTTCTTAAGACTCAATATAACAAGAAAGCGCAGATGATACCGGTTATTTTCTGGTCGAACTCAGCAAACTGGTTGTTGATACAGGTTTCTGTTGCTCTGAGGTTTGAAGTTTTGGGAAAAATAGGTCCGTTACAACAGAGCTTTTTTCGAGTTCTACGTAACGGCTTACTACCATCTTTTATTTATTTACTTAGAGCCCCGCAACAAAAGATAATTTGAACTAGAAA
Source organism: Riptortus pedestris (assembly GCA_019009955.1). NCBI lineage: Eukaryota > Metazoa > Arthropoda > Insecta > Hemiptera > Alydidae > Riptortus > Riptortus pedestris. The sequence goes on along the minus strand of CM032228.1, from coordinate 218,000,341 downwards.
ATGTAACCACATGCTGACTAAAATAATAAAATGAAAAAAAGGACAAAATTAGAGAAACCATAAAAAATAACATTAAAACAAAATTAACAAAAATGAAACGAAATAAGTGAAAAGAAACAATCAATAAAAATGATTTACAAATAAAGAACACACAAGGATAAAAATAATTATAGAATAGTAACAGCAAAAGAATAAATATAAAAATGAGTGTAAAAAAATTAACTAAAATGAAAATGTATAGCTTCCCTTTGTCAGTAGTTCATGTAATTCGTGTCGTATCTGCAAGTAATGGAATTGTAGGAAGTCATCTATATATATAATTGTAACCCCTGTACATTGAT